>CM045895.1:5433417-5835917 GCA_025169545.1 Anguilla japonica | reverse complement strand
CTGGTGCTCAACAGAGATCATCACTATGTTACTGGACACGGCTCACTGGTGCTCAACAGAGATCATCACTATGTTACTGGACACGCCTCACTGGTGCTCAACAGAGATCATCACTATGTTACTGGACACGGCTCACTGGTGCTCAACAGAGATCATCACTATGTTACTGGACACGGCTCACTGGTGCTCAACAGAGATCATCACTATGTTACTGGACACGGCTCACTGGTGCTCAACAGAGATCATCACTATGTTACTGGACACGCCTCACTGGTGCTCAACACAGATCATCACTATGTTACTGGACACGGCTCACTGGTGCTCAACAGAGATCATCACTATGTTACTGGACACGGCTCACTGGTGCTCAACAGAGATCATCACTATGTTACTGGACACGCCTCACTGGTGCTGAACACAGATCATCACTATCTTACTGGACACGCCTCACTGGTGCTCAACAGAGATCATCACTATGTTACTGGACACGCCTCACTGGTGCTCAACACAGATCATCACTATGTTACTGGACACGCCTCACTGGTGCTCAACACAGATCATCACTATGTTACTGGACACGCCTCACTGGTGCTCAACACAGATCATCACTATGTTACTGAACATTAAAAAAAGTCTAAACATACCTGAATCATAGTGATAATCTTCAATGAGTGCCAGTGAGAGTATATATCAAGAGTCATATAATAATTCCCCCCCCCACGCACCTGATCAGCAAACAGGACCATTATGGTATAGCTCCCGGCGCCCGGGGGGGTGTACTTGACGGTGAAGGTGTCGTTGTCGTTTCGGATGATGTCGAAATCGATGTCGGCCTCGGTGGGGCCCACCACGCCCGGAGCACACTTGATCCCGATGCTGATGTCTCCTGCCGAAGCCAGAGGGAAAATTCCTCATTAGCTACACATTCGCTAGGTAAACAGCCCATCTGGAGGGGAAACCAGCTGGGGTGCTGTTGAGAAAATGAGATGCAGCACTGCAGCTTCACTTCCCAAAAGTCAAAGGCACTCTTGTAGATGGAAGAAGAAAAATATGGTTTAAAACGCTTTAATTTGTCATATCCATTAGAAAATATTGAAACTTCAAAATGGGTAATGGTCAAGGCATTTTGGTGGCATAGCCTTAGTCAGGGCACAGTCCTCTTGGCCTATGTAAGGGTTTGACTACATTTCCCATAATTAACCGTTTTGGCCAATCAGAGAGCGGAGCTGCAGTGGTGGCATTCTCAGGCTCACCTTGGCCTGCCTCGGCACAGTCCACAGTGAAGTACGTGGGCTCGAAGGCCTTCAGGCCCGTCTTGGCAACTCCGGGTCCTGACACTTTCACCTTGTTGGGGTGACAACCGGCTCCCACATTCATCTACACGAGAGAAAGCACCAGTTACATTCAGGTACTCTTTACACTTTTAGCCTCTTAACAATCTCAATTCCTGTCTTTTGTAACCTACATTTACAGTAACAGTCACTGAGCCTAAAAGAACTGTTGGGGATGCTACACTGTTAGCATGTTAGCACTGACCCTGAATGGGCTGTTGGGGATGTTATACTGTTAGCGCGTTAGCACTCACTCTGAATGGGCTGTTGGGGATGTTGACTCCACCCCATGACACCATCACAGTGTGCTTGATGGGTTTTTTGGGGGTGTAGCTGCAGCTGTACGTCCCGTTCCCATTGTCCTTCACCTGCACCTCCACAGGATTCCCCTCGCCATCCTACGGAAAATCGGGAAGCGCAGACAAACCGATATACACACACGAAGGAAGTCATATCAACAATTTTACACACATTCAACTTTGCAGAATGCCATTTGTACTGCAGTTCAAATATAATGGCAACTACATATCATTCATTGAATACATATTACAGGAGATTTACTGAATTGAAATGAATGGCTCATACCTGGGCGTGGATCTTCAGAGGAGCTTTGCCTCCCAGCTTGGCATCCACAGTGAACTCCGCAGGCTTGTTCACTCCTAGGCCACTGCTCTCCAGCCCAGGGCCATGGGCCTTCACCTGAAACACAGGAAGGGGATTCACCAATCACCTGTTCATATCCCAGTTACAGGGAGGGAATTAACCAATCACCTGTTTGTACCCCAGTTACAGGGAGGGGATTGACCAATCACCTGCTGACACAATAAATATACTGCATATCTTTTATTTACAAACCAGTCGTGTCTGTTATTTCACTAAGTTGGGCTCTACACGTACAGAATTCAGATTCTGGTTGCTGAACTTAATCTGTTCCGTTTAGACCTGACCAAACCTCAATACAGTACCTAGCTAGCAAGCTAATGCTACATATTTGCAAACAGAACCCCAAACAAGATCCCATGTTCACTTGCATATCAGCGCCGTCAATGACCAAAAATCTCTGGGGCAATGTGGCGAGAAGAGAAGTCTAGATAACTGCTGAATTTGCTAGCTCACTGATTGGAAACAGCAGCCAAGTGAGATGATTATGCTGTTTTTTCCAACTGATAAAAGTATGGTTTATCTTTGTTGCACTACCAAATCTGGTTATTATTCGATGCGGTTTCTAATTTGCATGAGTTTCGGATTTCACACAGACAAGCAGACACATTTGGGTCTGAGTTGATCTAGATTAGGAGAGAAAGTAACCCACTTCAGCTCATGGCTGATTATAATGTGAGTTAATGGGCGACACTATGGCGGATTATAATGTGAGTTAATGGGCGAGGCTGGACTGACCTTCTCTGGGTGGAAGTCCTTTCCTGGCGACGGCTTGATCTCGGCCATGAAGGGGCTGTGCTGAATGTCCTCGTTGTTGCAGAGGACGTGCACGGCGTACTCGCCCGGTTCCATCGGCCAGTACCGCACGTCGCACGACCCATCGCCCTTGTCGTCGCACTCGATCTTGGCCTGGGACGGGCCCTCCACGGAGAACCCTGCCGCGAGCAGAACAAGCTTGAGGATTTGGGAACCCGACGTAGGACAAAGGGAGCTCCGGACTCATTAATACGTTGGTCTTCACCTTAAAGAATAATTTATCCATTGAATTTCTAATAAGAAAAGAAATACTTTCGCTAAAAAAAAGAGTGCACAGAACTTCACCCCAAAACAATGATGTCACATGGGTATAGCTCCTCCCCTTCCCCAATTATAGGGAATGGATTCATAAAATTTAGCAGGAGCTGCTGTTCAGATGAAAATAAAACAAGGCTCCAAACCTTCACTAGCAGCTTAAATAGTGTGATTGTGACTCCAGATTTACAGACAAACAATAAATTTGTCAGTAGTGCACAGTATTCTCCAAAGCAAAAGACATCTACATTTCCTTCAGTGAAAAGTACAGGAGGAGTTGCATCCCAATGACATCATCGCTTCAGATGGTCATTTGCAGATATAGGAGAATTGTTTCTGATGCATGAAAGAGGTCGTGCCAACTATTCTGAGGGTAAAACAGAATGCACAATACAATACAAATTCACTATCCATACAAAGTGGGACATTGTCTTTGGTTTCACACGGCAAACGTGAAAACATCATGAAATACACAATACACAAAGTATGTAAGTGTGCAGATCATTGAGCAGCAGTGCATTAAGTTTAAAATGCTGATTGCACCTTCAACTTGATTGCTGATTTTCAGTTGGATTTTAAATCCCCTTTAAATCCTAAATGAGCAGAACATTCCGGGAGATGAACTCTGTCTAAGGACTTACCCAGTGTGCCAACGTTGTCCCCGACAGCCTCCACCACGAAGTCCGCAGATTTTCCCACGATGCCACCCTCCAGTCCTGGGCCCCATGCCCGCACCTTCTGGGGACCGGCATCCGTGCCCACCTTCACCTCAAACGGGCTGGGGGGGGGGGGGGGGGGGGGGGGAAGAGGGGGAAGGGCCGTTCGTTAGCTCATTAGCTACCTCGCAGGGCTGGCCGATATTCCATAATTATCAAATGCAATAACATCACCTTCACCACCATGTTACAATAATTACAATACAGGCTGGATAGACACTGAAGCAAAGCAGGCTAAGTACCTTGGGGTACAACGGGCAGTGTCCTACCCAGGAATCAAACTTGCAACCTGTTGGTCACAAGCCAGGTTCCTTGCCCATTATTCTACACTGCCGCCCATATGGTGCATTACCTTCCTTTTCCACTTTTTCCCTTTAATTATGCCTGATGCGGAAGTAAAGAACCACACTTTAGAGGTGTGAAATGCTTTCAGAGGAAAAAAAAAAAAAAAAACTTAACATCTTATCGACTGGGTGTTAGATAAGACAGCCAATCAGCAGCAAGGTCGTACAAGCTTCCACGTGATCATGTGATGCATTTTTATCGATCACATGGAGGCTGCAAAATCTTTCTGCCGATTGGCTGTCTTATGGTACCCAATAGATAATAGTGATGGGAAGTTGTTTTCACAGAAGCATTTGTGAACAACAAATGCAACGTGCACTGAATTTGTGTAAAAAACAAATTTTTAATGGCCCATATACGCTGCATAGAAATGTAGGGCCAGAGACAGAGTCCTTCCGTCCGAGACCCCTCCGCCCACAGGAAGCCCCCCCCCCTCACCTGCGTGAAATCTGCTGCCCTCCCCAGGTGATGGTGATGATGTAGTTGCCGGGCGTGGTCGGGTAATACTCGAAGCCGTACGTGCCGTCTCCCAGGTCCTTCCTCTTGCAGGGCTCCTCAAGACCCTCTGAAACAGGACGGAGAGTCCATGGTGAGAACAGCCATGAGGATTACTCAACTACTGCCAAACAAAAGGCAGCGCATTAGCCATTTAGTTACTGGGCACATGCTTTTAGCCACAGCAACAAACAAGTGGATTTAACATGGTAGGAAAATGCCACTGAATATAGAGATGGGCAAAACTAATTTACTTTAAAATGAAATCAATTACCAGTAAATGCATTTCAGGGTAAATATCAAATAAATGAAATTTTACAGTGGCAGCAGTTAGAGTGCGATCCTGGTATTTTTGGGGTGTGTAACCTTGAGAGTGATGGCTCTGGAGTTAAATTCTGGGGGTGGTTTTGGGGTATAATACTGGGGATAGTGCTTTTTTTTTTGGAGGTGATTCTCGAAGAGGTTTTGGGACATGCAACCTTGGTGTGATGTTTCAGGGGTGTAATCCTGGGGGTAAGTTTTTGGGTCGGATCCCGGGAATAGTGTCCTTTGGGGGTGACTCTGGGAGAAGTTCTGGGGTGTGAAACCTTGGGGGTGGGTAATGATGTTTGACCCTGTGGACGCCGTTGGGGTGCGAGACTCTGGGGACAGTGCTTTTGAGTGTGAGACCCTGGGGGGGGGGGGGGGGGGGGGGGGGGGGGGGGGGGGGGGGCAGTGCTTTCATTTGGGAGGGGGGAGGGGGGAGGAGGGAGGTGACGCTGCGGTGGTTGAGACTCACTGGGTCCTTTGATGGTGACTTTGAGGTCTCCTGTCCCGGCTCCCTTGGTGTACACCTTAAATTCGGCGGCCTCTTTGGTCCGCAGCCCCTTGGGCTGAAGGCCACGCCCGGACGCCCTGCAGAGGCTGGGGTTGCAGGCTGCCGGGAACAGAGAGAGAGAGACGAGCTCAACCGCCAACGGCAACACAGCGGCAGCTCAACTGCAACACCACGAGCTTGCTGGGGATGTTACGCCAGGGGAAAAAACGCTTTCAAACACCCCCGAGTCAGTCACACAACCGTTTCACCGAGCGGCGAAGTTCAGAGACGGAGTTCACTAGATACAACAACATACGCAGAATTCTGCAGACTCCGTGAGAGAGAAAAATCAAGGCATGCAAAACTAAAACGTGGGCTGGGCTGGTACATAATTTCAATTAACATACAACATAAAGTCAGGATGCATCTGGAGTCTTCTACAGAACAACCCACAGCCCTAGCATTAAGACTACATTAATACTACAGAGTCCAGTACTGAATTACATCTGTATTTGAACAGAGTTTCTGCCTCTACTACATGACCTGGCAAGCTGTTCCAAACATGGACAGCTCTCAGTGTAAAATATTTCCCGAGATCAGTGTGGAATTTACTGTGCCGATTTCCACCTATGTGCTACTGACAGAACTCAGCTTATCCAGTTCTCTTACGTAAAAAAAGGAAGACCAGGACTTCCAACGCCCAGCACTGCTGACACCTAAGCCCACATAAATGTGTGCTAGCCAGGCCTGGGTCAAATACATATTTTAAAGTATTTTAATTACTTTTAAATTTTCTTTCAGAAATTATTAGAAACACAGCATTTACAAATACTGAGTATTTAAATTACATATATTTGCAATTACTTTCAAATATGTCTTAAAGAAACATTTAAAATACTGAATTTTCAAATACAAAATGTTTGATTTAATGGAATTATTTAAAAATGCTTTCAGAACATAAGGCCAGTGGTGCTACTTGGGCAATTGCACCAAGACACTGAAAGACTTTGAAAAGCACTGCATATGCGGGAACCTATCAGCTCTGAAAGTTGAGCATTTTTCCAATTAGAGGACAGCATGATGGGATGATGAGGACGCGTCATGTGACTGCTGACGGCCCCAGTCCAATTTCCATTGTTAGTCAATATGCACGGCTGAATTCTATTTTATCAGTGTCTCACCTTACAAAATTAAAAGATGGAACTGTACATATGGCTGTTGAATGCTCTGACAACAGAAAAAAAGGAAATACAGTAAAAGGCCACCAACTTTAAAAAGATTGCATGGGTACAAATAAACTGGCAAGTAGCTTATCAAGAAGTCGGAGTTTGTCATACCCCCCCCATGCAAAGACATGTACGGGCATTTAGGCTACTGCCTGTTAGAGGCAGCACATGGGTTGTTTAAAATTGCCAACATTGGCAACCATTGTCCATAATCTAAATTCAACCCCTAGCCCCTAGTAATTGCCCTCAGTGTTATAACTTGCTGACATCTCAACGGGGGCCACTAACAAAGATTGCTCAAAGAACTCTGGGACACCCCTTCAGTATGAAGCCATCATTGTTGCTGGCTCTGTCATTTTTATTGTCTATCACTGAAATATTTCAAAATATTTTAAAAATTGTATTTTAATTTAAATGCATTTTTAAAAGGCTCTACATACTATTTGAAAAAGTATTTTGTTTCCCAGGAAAGTATTTATTCAAAGGAATGTATTTTTAAATACTATTTGGGAAAGTATTTGGTTTCCCTTTAAAATAATGAAAATAAATAAATACAAAGTATTTCAAGTGTAAATGTATTTGAAAATATTTCAAATATGTATTTAACTACATTTTCGAATACAAATACAAATATGTATTTGTATTTGACCCAGGTCTGGTGCTAGCCAATCCTGAGGCTCAGCTCACAAACACCAACTAACACCAAGAGGCCTCATGATGGGACATAAGCACAAAACACTAATTAGAATCAGCCAAACAACACCGCAAAAGAAAATGACATCACCTATTGGAAAAAAAAAACAGAGAAAAAGCACAAAGCAAAATGGAGCGCTGTTGATCCGTAGAGAGAGAATGCGCTGTGACAGGCCACATGACCACAGCGGCGGAACATCAAAGAGACGTCCTGACAAAGTACAGGCTCGGCGATGAAAGCTCAGACACAAGCAGACCTACCAGCGACAGGGGGAAAGAGACAGAGCTCCAACTTCCTCTCAGGAAATACATTAAAGAAAAACACATATTCTAACTGAACAGGTTGGGACCAACTCTCCAACACTTTGAGCAAAATACTTCTTTCTGGGAAAGAGAGATGGAGAAAGAGAGAGAGAGAGAGAGAGTGTGTATGAGGGAGAGAAATTGAGAGGGGGAAGAGGGGACAGAGGGCGAGGAGAGGGAGGCAGGGAGAGGAAGAGGAGAAACGAAAGGGGGAGAGAGATAGGAAGGAGAGAGAGAGAGATTTGGGAGAGACGGGGCGGGTGGGAGAGATGAGGGATAGATAGGGAAGGCGAGAGAGGGGGGAGGGAGGGGTCCCCTACCCTAGCATCAGTGGGGAGCTGGAATGTGAGATGGTAAGTGAACCACAGGGCAATTAAACAGATCAGATAAGCCTGGGGAGTGGCAGCGTGGCATGATGGGAAAGGAGTTGGTCTCGTAACCTATAGGTCGATTCCCCAGTAGGACACTGCCTATGTACCCTTGAGCAAGGCACTTAAACTGCACTGCTTCAGTATATACCCAGCTGTATAATTGGTTACAATGTAAATGCTATGTAAAAAGTTGAACGTAAAAAATTAACTTTAATGTAATATAAAGCACAATAAATATCTAACACCCTTTCATAAGAACACCAAACTCTATTCCCTCATCCGCCTTTCTAAGAGCAGGAAGTGGAGACGCCCAGACAGACGAGACAGGCAGAGACAGATATACACTCCTAAAACCTATCTGAGCGAGCAGCCACGATGTGTCACAGTCACAGTCGCATCTATTTAAAACCTTAGGAAAATGCCCAGTTATGACTGGACTTCCCCTGAAGGAAATGAGGTTCCTGTGAGGTTCTCAGATAATAATAATAAAGTGTGCGCATGTGTGTGTGTGTGTGCACATGTATAATTCGTGATTAGGAAAATGGAGCATATCACAGAATTTAAACATGCCGACACTCAACAGACCTCTAACGTGAAAAGAAAGTACAATGTTGGGAACGTGCTTCGCTACGACCACACAAACTGCCGTCTACCCACTACGTGCGCATGCATGCCTACCACACTCTCAGCACAGGAAGCGGTTAATGCTGGCAGACAGTTAAGAAATGCATGCAGAACACAAATACTCAAGAGACCATTGGTAAGGTACCCAGAACAGAGATCCAAGGAGACAGGAAATGACATCAGAAGTCAAGAAGCCGATCCAGAGAGAGAGGAAGAGATGCCAGCCGGCCAGGCTAACAGGATGAAAGAGGGGAGATGTTGTATGTGAGATATATAACAGCAAAAAGCAGGAACACAAAGAACATCAGAAAAAGAGATGCATACAATCAACTTTAAAACCACCTTCCACATACTTGTTACAATTTTAAATTTCCCCCTCCTTTTTCCCCCAAGCCCAGTTTGTGCACGGCTGTGCTCTCCTCCCAAACATGGGACATCATTCTCTCTCTCACAGTCCACCAGTTAACTCACACAGTCAGCGGAGGCAGACTGCGGTGCCAGACTGCGGTGCCAGACTGACCCGAGGGGGGCGCTGGTGTGCGATGAGGCACAGACACACCTGCTGACCAAACCCACCCTCCACACTGAGAAACCTATGGCCAATTATACACTAACCTGAGTGTACACTTAGCTTGCCCATTTCCCACAGTGTATCCTTCTGCCCCACACACTGCACACTTACCCTTACAGTGTACCCTCCTGCCCTACACATTACACACTAATCCTCACAGTGTACCCTCCTGCCCTACACACTGCACACTTACCCTCGCCCAGTGTACCCTTCTGTCCTACACACTACACACTTACCCTCGCCCACAGTGTACCCTTCTACCCTACACACTTACCCTCACAGTGTACCCTCCCGCACTACAGACTACACACTTACCCTTGCCCACAGTGTACCCTTTTACCCTACACACTTACCCTCAGAGTGTACCCTCCAGCCCTACACACTACACACTTACCCTCGCCCACAGTGTACCCTTCTGCCCTACACACTGCACACTTACCCTCGCCCACGGTGACGGTGAAGGGGCTCTTGGAGATCTGCCCACCGGCGAAGGTGACATGGATGGTGTGCGCCCCCTCCTGGATGGGTTTGTAAGTGCAGTGGTAGCTGCTGTTTCCTTTGTCCTCAATTTGACACTCCACAGTATCCTTCTTCCCGCTGGGGTCGACGATCACCACTTCCACTTCCCCCACCCCAGCTCCTGCAGGGGAAGAGAGGGCGTGACTGGGAGTTACAGCCCCGCCCACAACCAGCACCATCCCCTCAACATCACTAGCCCCACCTCCAATCACCAGCCACAACCACCAGCCTCAGCATCCCCATCATCTCCAGCCAGCCACACCCAGCACCATCCCTCTCACCATCCCCACCTCCTCCAGCCTCCCCCAATCACCAGCCCCACCTCCAATCACCACAACCACCAGCCATCCCCTCATCACCAGCCCCACCTCCAATCACCAGGCACAACCAACAGCCATCCCCTCATCATCACCAGCCCCACCTCCAATCACCAGTCACAACCACCAGCCATCCCCTCACCATCACTAGCCCCACCTCCAATCACCAGGCACAACCACCCGCCTCAGCATCCCCATCACCAGCCCCGCCCACGACAACCAGCACCTTTGTTTTTATAAAGGGGCCCTCTGCTTTAGAACGGCCCTTTCAGTTCTTAGAGCTACGTTTGGAGACCGTGACCTGCGGAGGACACAGGCAGGGACAGCAGGCAGCGCGCGCTACCTTTAAGCATGCGAGGGCATCGCCAGCGCTACCTGCAGTGTACACGTCAAAGTAGGTGGTCTTGTTGGCGATGTTCCCCACGGGTTCGAGGCCGGGGCCCTGGGCGGTGGCCTTGCTGGAATCCCCCTGGGCCATGCCCACATCCACCTCGAAGGGGCTCTTGGAGATGTGCAGGCCCGCAAACAGAACGGTCACCTGCAGAACCCAGAGCACGAGCGCCGTTAAAAATCTAAAATGGCTTCCGTCATTCAGGCAACGCGCAGCTATTGGCTGTGCCACTGGGCCCTGCCCCCCCACTGGTTCTGCTACCTACCGTACAGCAATGTTAATGACCTTCAGTTTCACTCATACAATGACCAATTCACTGAGAAATTAAGAGGCACTGCACAAAACACACTTGAATGAGATGCATTACTATACAAAACTAGCGTGGCTCATCAATTCATGAAACAAATACTACTATCCCATCATGCATAGGGTCACGTACAAATGCTGAACAGGACTGGCTGCCAACAGCTGTGGTACAGACGTCTGCAACAAGAGACCTCATTCATTGTGAAATAAGAGCGAACATTTGGCAAGAGCTTCAACAACCAAGACCGCTCAACTTGCTGAATGAGCAACGAGCCGGGACATTTTTATTTTTATTTTTTATCTTTTAAGAATGGAATATTCCGGAATGATTCCCAAGACAGAATTTTGTACATCCATCTCCTGAGTGTGAGCTTATTATCTCTTTATCTCTTAGTTTTTCCAGCAGAACTCCGGATGCTGGCAGACACTGCACACACAGCACATAAATACTGTGTGGTGGCTCAACACCCTGTTCACTAACATTTTTTTTTTGTTCACACTTGTTGAATTTGTTGATCTCTACGGCAGAAAATAACTAGAGAGAACCCTGCAGCCCGCAGTTACTTCAGAAGGACTGCTCACCCATTCAAAACCTTTTCTGGGATAAAACTCTCCGTTCAGAGCTTCCATTCACCGTTTCACAGGGCCGGAAAAATGGCTGGAATGCGTCGTATCAGGCTAAACGACATTAGATTACATCCGCCGAGCAGACGCTCTCAGAGTGACTGGCACCGTAAGAGAATCACGAGCGCCTTCACACGATTCATACGAGTTATACAGAGCCCATGCCAGCTAAACAAATTCCCAGACCAGCGCTAATGCGCACAACGCTACTAAAGCTGGAATACGCGGTGTCGACTGCGCTCAGGCTGCGTCGCTTTACCTTGTGCTGCCCGGTGACTTTGGGCACGTAGACCACAGAGTACGTGCGGTTCTTGTCATTGTTGGCGGTGACTTTAGCCTGGGGGGGGGACAAAAACATTAAAAAAAAAAACACAGGTGGTTAGACTCGTGGAGACCATTTTAAGAGCCGAGCAAATGAAGGGGTGAACGAGCGAAAGCGGCGTTGAGAAAGACGTCGTGTGACCGACGCAACTCTCACCTCCTCCCTGTGGCCCGCCGGGTCCTCCACGTACACCAGCACCTCCCCCATCCCGGCGCTGATGGTTTCCACGGTGAACAGAGCCTTCTTCATCACCACGTTACCTGTGGGCTCAATACCTGCACGACACAGAGACAGTATCCATCACACACACGCATACGGACTGAAACACACACACACACCCTCAACACCTGTATGACAGGGAGGGTATTCATCATACACACTGAAACACACACACCCTCAACACCTGTACGACAGAGACAGTATCCATCATACACATACAGACTGAAACACACACACACCCTCAACACCTGTACAACAGAGACGGTATCCATCATACACACACACACGAACTGAAAACACACACACAACCTCAATGCCTGTACGACATCTCACACACACACGGACGAACGCACAGACGGACGAATGCATAGACGGACGAGCACAGACGCGCGCGAACGCACCCGGTCCGTAGGCGCGGGCCTTTTTGGGGTTCAGCTTGGGGCGGAGGGGGGCTCCGGGCTTCAGCTTGGCCTTGGGGAACTGGGACAGGTAGGTCATGACGGAGTGCTCGTCCACGTTGGGGTCCACGATCTCCTCGGGGGTGATGACCTGGAGCACAGAGACACAGCCACGTTAACCCACAGGTCCGACCGCAGCCATTACCGCCTCACGTCCTGCATTAGCCTGAGCGTCCCGCATCTCAGCCAAAAATATCGCCAGATATCACAGAGCACTGGTCCAAGACTACACAGTATATTACCCGCGTACATACAACAAACTCAAGTTAAAGGGTTACCAAGTGCATGTGCAATGAAACTGACAAATACCCAGCTTTAAGTGGTATTAAGTGAATGAAATTACACAAGCCAACACTACAAAGCAGTGGGTACACAGGCTACTCAGCCCAAAGGAATAAGTCTCTTATGCACTGTAAACGCATGTTAAAGTGCCACATCGGTAGATCCAATTGTTCTAGTTTCAATAAGACACTCCCCCTGAAACCAGAAAGGAATACTCCCCAATACTCAGTTACGAGGAGCGGGGGGGGGGGGGGGGGGGGGGGTCATTTAATTATCAGAATACGATGCGCTGGTCCGGACAGGACAGCTGTATGCCTTTGATGGAGATAAGTTTAGTCTGCTGGGGTGCTCCAGGCTAACGGGCTCAGAAACTTCAAAGGCCTAGCCCACGGCAGGACGGAGACAAGCACAAAGATGAACGGGACAGAGGACCAGCCCCAGGGTGGGACGGAGATAAGCACAAAGACGAACAGGACAGAGGACCAGCCCCAGGGTGGGACGGAGATAAGCACAAAGACGAACAGGACAGGGGACCAACTCCAGAGCAGAACCCAGGGGGTGACTCTTTCTGACCCTAAGGGCAATCAGTGTGTGTGTGTGTGTGTGTGTGTGTGTGTGTGTATATATACATGAGTGTGTGTGTGTCACCAGGGGTCAGGTGGCTTCAACAGTTCCCTGAGGAAGCCTCACTCTGCCACAAATTATAGTGCATGATTCCTCAACATTACAAAAGTTCAATATCTATGGGCACCATGTTTAAAATCCTGGTTCAGACCAAACTAGAATGAGACAGAGGCCATGGTGTTACTACCAGCCTATTCAAACAGTACGTTTACTGCCTGACCAAGACTCCCAACAACAGGTTCTGAGGTTTGCTGATGCATCTTGGGATGCCTTGGGAGAAACAGTGGTGAGATATTCTCATTCATTTTCATGATGCTCATATCCATAGTATTTCATATGAGGGCAAATTAAACTCTTTATTTTAGCCATTGAATACCTTATTGGTATTAGCTTAGTAACTCCTAATAAACCTCCTTGATTTCATCTGATTGTGTACAATTTGTCAAAGGTCGATGCACTAAATTTCTCCTGCCATCAGAGAATAACAAATAAACAATATTTTAAATGTTGGATAAGTGAGGATTTTTGGCACTTGCGTTCTGTATTCAGAGCACTGAACATCAAACAAGCACGTTAACTGTTCAAGTTAGCTTAATTTTGTCAGGAACCTTTCTACCAAACAATTTCTACTTGTCTGACAGCTCCCAAACTCTCATTCACACACACACACACACACACACACTCGCTCACGCACAAATATCAAGTCTGGCTAACAGTTAACCTCAGACGATCCTGACTCCGATATTACCCATAGATCCAGTTAGCCAGTCAGACAGACAGCCAGCCAGCCAGCCACGTGTGATGTGAAAGCAGCTTTTGTAAGCCTTTGTCACTGAAGAGGAATTAAAACCTGCTCTCTTAGCAGAACTCGCCCCAGTTGCAGGAAAACCACAGGCAACTGGCAGCCTGGCAGACGGGCTGCCCGCAGCACCGCACGCCACGGCTGGCTCGCTTCCTGTGCCATCACAAAGATTCGCCCGCCACTACAGACTCTGCACCTGCAGCTTTTCATTCCGCACGCTCTCTGCGATGGGCGCTCTGTTCTGAGCCCGATCATCTCTGCATAAACGTACACAGCAAATAATGCCTCTTCTCACCGGACCCGCATGATGCCCAGTCAGCATCAGTGATGGCAAATCAAAGTGGGCGTGTCTGAGTGGAGGAGGGTCTCTCTCTGTCTCTGCACGAGGCAGGGGGTATTTCTGGACCGGGGGGAGATGTGTGTCTCTGGGGGGGGGGGGGGGGGCGTGTCTCAGGACAGGGGGAGGTGTGGCTCTGGAGCAGGGGTGTGGGGGCTCTGGAGCGGGGGGCGTGGCTCTGGAGCGGGGGGGGCGTGGCTCTGGATCGGGGGGGCGTGGCTCTGGATCAGTGGGGGGCGTGGCTCTGGAGCAGGGGCGTGGCTCTGGAGCGGGGGGCGTGGCTCTGGATAGGGGGCGTGGCTCTGGAGCGGGGGGCGTGGCTCTGGAGCGGGGGGCGTGGCTCTGGATCAGGGGGTGTGGCTCTGGATCAGGGGGCGTGGCTCTGGATCAGAGAGTGTGGCTCTGGATCAGGGGGCGTGGCTCTGGAGCAGGGGGTGTGGCTCTGGAGCAGGGGGCGTGGCTCTGGATCTGGGGGTGTGGCTCTGGAGCAGGGGGCGTGGCTCTGGAGCAGGGGGCGTGGCTCTGGAGCAGGGGGCGTGGCAATGAGCGTACCTGTGGGATTCCCAGCCAGTCGTCAGCCTGCTGCATGGCCTCGCGGGCATTCTCCACCGGCTTGGTCTGGTCCCAGGAGTCCCAGTCAGGACACAGACCTGGGGAAGGGAAATGGGAGAACAAACTCAAACACCACCCCCCACACACACACTTACTCCCTCAGGAGAAATAAGGACGCACAGCCCCACAGGCTGAAGGAGAGCTTGGGACGTTTATCCCACTTCATTATACAGATAATTACAGAGAGAGAGACAGAGGTGGTACTGGGCTTTAAGCTCAGTTTGGAAGGACAAAATTTATTCTCATGGTGCTGCTTATCACTACATTCTCCATGCTTCTATCAGAACAGATACCAGCCCATGGGGTCCATCCACACACTGGAACAGAGCCTTAACAGATACCAGACCATGGGACCCATCTACACACTGGAACAGAGCCTTAACAGATACCAGACCATGGGGCCCATCCACACACTGGAACAGAGCCTTAACAGGATGAAGCTCCCAGCAGCCCCTCTGTCCACAGCCCCTAAAAAGGCCCTAGCCACGCCCCTCTCACCTGGAGCACAGCTGTCCACCAGGGCACCCAGGGCCTGGCCTGTCTGCCAGTCCCGGCTAAAGTTGGTGATCGGCAGCTCGGGAAGCTTGTTCTGGATCCATCCCAGAAGCCTCTGCTTGGGCGTCTTCTGCTTGGCCTCCTCCGTCTCCTCCTCCTCGTCCCACATGGGCATGGAGATGGAGTAGTGCAGGATCAGCGTCCATATCAGGCCGAGGATCAGCTTCAGGTTCCCGTCCACAATCGCCTTGGAATCTAACGGACACAGTATCGACAGTGTGAACATGCATCACAACAGCTGAGGATGACTGTCAGAGACACTAAACACTGAACAGTAAGGACATGAGATTCACAGCTGAGGATGACTGTCAGAGACACAAACGCTGAACAGTAAGGACATGAGATTCACAGCTGAGGATGACTGTCAGAGACACTAAACACTGAACAGTAACAACATGAGATTCACAGCTGAGGATGACTGTCAGAGACACTGAACGCACTGAGCAGTAAGAACACAATTCACACCCGAGGATGACTGTCAGAGACACTAAACGCACTGAACTGTGATAGTCGGCATCATCGCAGTTGACGAAGGCAGGCGTGTTTTTAAAATGGCGCGGTTGCAACCAGATCGCGTGCCAGAAGCGACCACTGGCCTAAAAGTGAATTACACCGCACACCACGCATCCTTCGGAGAGAGAGCGTGAGTTAAAGAAGGGCCGGGCTAAAAAGCTATAGGTTTTGGTTCATTTATTTAGCCCTTTTTTGTTTTACTATTTTTACCAAGATCCACTGAGGGTGACAGAAGAGGCTTTTTCCATTTATTTATTTGTCATACTGTAAAACCTCTCTCTCTCTCTCTATCTCTGCAAATAAATTGCTGGTGAAAACCAGTGAATTCACACATCTCCCCGTGCCCAGCTCTTCTGTCCACGCAGGGGCGTGTCACAGGGGTGTGACACACGCGAAGAGGAGTTATTTTCATAAACCCGTGACGCACGTGTAAACCGTGCAACTTACAGTAACGCCTATGCAAAGCTACACAAAAACTCAAAACTGGTGTTTTGAGAAACATGGAAACAGATCTGCAGAAGTCATACACGGACCTGCAAGTGCATAAATATATCAAAGTGCCACTCATGGGTATTTCAGTATGTTTAAGTTTCAGTGGAACAGTGTGTGTCACATCAGAAACACTGGAATTAAAGCCAATGAGAAGCGGCCATTCAGGGATTAACATGAGCATTTCAATACAACCGCAAGGAGTCACATTTTCCATTGATTCAAAATAAATAAACTTCTATCAGAATTATGACTACACAGCACTGATAAACTTCAAAGTAGCACTTTTTTTTTTAAAAACGCTACCAAGGTCAACAATTTTCCAATCGTTTCTGTATCTCAACCAAGGATTCAAGGACTCTGAATAACATCGCACAAACAAACCGAAAAAAAAACCACGTGTACCCGAAGGCCGCGATGGATGGAAGAGAGAGGATGAATCATCACAGCTTACATGTCACGCGATTCGGGTCTGCAGGGGACCCAGCTAGCCATTCACTGAGATTAGAACGGCGTGCCAGAGAGGTGTATGCTGAAACAGTCATATGCATAGCTTGCGATGCGTGCAAGTGTTCATGCACCAAGAACAGCCTACATATAAATCAGAAATTCCCCATGACGAATCAATACCCCACGCCCCCCCCCCCCCCCCCAGTCAGGAGGGCAGTGCACCCCCACATACCTCACGACTTTAAAAAAACATTTCATGTTATATTGAAAAGTTTCATTTTTGTTTACATTTTTTGTTCAAACAATAATGCAGAATTAATCCCTGCTCCTCCAAACTTCCAAAGATTAAACCGTTATCTGATGTAAATCAGATGGATAAATCTCATTCACGTGGGGTCTGCCAAGGCACCCTGCACTGCCATGTGGTATCCATGGTAACAGGACTGCTCTGGGCCCAAGATAATCTTTGTGGATTAGAGAGAGAAGAAAAGTAAATGAACATCAAGTGGGAAAAACTGACCGAGTGGTGTGTGCGCTGGGGGATGTCGTCTGCAGGAGTTCAAGTTCTCAGAACAATATAACCGCGTGCACGCGAGTGCGCACACACACACACACACACCCCTCCAAGGTTACAGGGCAGGAGGACAAACACTGTGATGGGGTGATATGACAGTAGAAAACTCAGTTCTTGCCAAACAAGGACTCATCCGGACTCCAATGCCGTAAGGAACGTGTACAGTCAGTCAGTGGGCGTGGTTCACACCCCAGGGTTGCATGTCAATCAACACGGATGATTATTACTCCGCCTCCATATCACAGAGCCTTAACTCCACAGCTAGGGACTCTCTGAGCGGTCTGAAATGTCAGAAAGCCGTGTAAAACACAGGGACGTTTTTTTTTTTTTTTTTTTTTAAGGAGCACCCGAAGGCGCAGCCCGTTCCCCTGTTCCAGATACGCTAACGGCCATGCGAGCCAGAGGAACTGAGCGTCCTGCTCCGGGGGTAAAAAGGGAAAGCATGATTTTGGGGATAAGCTGGAGCGAGAGGGAGCGCTCACTTATCTAACGGCATGGTAACAGGAAACATGACAGGAATCCCAGACGTTCCAACATCACGGCGGGGGATTCGGTACACACACACACACACACACACACACACACACACACACACACGCCTTTTTTGGCCATAAACGCATCCATGGGCTTAACCACGGTTAGAAGGCAAATTCCTCGAACATGAGTGCCGCAGCAGTGGAGCTGTGCAGAATCACTGAGTCATCCCTTCCTTTAAAAGAGGAGGCGCTGTTCACAGGCCCTGCTGAGCCTGACTCATCACAGGGCCCAAACTGCGCCAACCTGCAGTAACACCGCCCTCTAACAGAGAAACCACCCCCTACCTGCAGTAACACTGCCCTCTAACAGAGAGAAACCACACCCTACCTGCAGTAACACCGCCCTCTAACAGAGAGAAACCACCCCCTACCTGTTCTAACACTGCCCTCTAACAGAGAGAAACCACCCCCTACCTGCTCTAACACTGTCCTCTAACAGAGAGAAACCACCCCCTACCTGCTGTAACACTGTCCTCGAACAGAGAGACACCATCCCCTACCTGCCATAACACTACAGTACACTGATCACTGCAGCGAACAGCACTGAACTACAGCACACTGATCATTGTGAGTGAAGAGCACTGAGCTACAGCACACTGATCACTGCAGTCGTGAACAGCACCCTGATCAAGTGAACCGCACTGAACTACAGCACACTGATCATTGCAGTGAACAGCACTGAACTACACCACACTGATCATTGCAGTGAACAGCACTGAACTACAGCACACTGATCACTGCAGTGGTGAACAGCACTGAGCTACAGCACACTGATCACGACAGAGAGAACAGTACTGAGCTACAGCACACACTGATCAGTGCAGTGAACAGCACTGAGCTACAGCACACTGATCACTGTGAGCAGGGCTGGAAGTTGTCTGGATTGATGCCACTACTGGAAGCACACAGTGGGATGTTACCTTTGAGGCAGACAGTATGTGGCCAGTGTGACATTTAAGAAGACAATCTCAGCCTCAGTACCCCATCCCCAAACAGGCAGTAATAAAACCCAAATAAGTTTAAAGGGTTAAAGTCCCTGCCTGTAATGACCCTTCCCAGTGAGCTCACTGCATCTCCACAGGAGCCAGAGGAAACGGTTCACATTCCATTGACATCTTATCACAAACTACGTGGTCTGGAGTCGGCCCTGACTCACACCCCCCAGCGCTGGGACAGGGAGGGGGGCGTCCAGCCCATCGCCCATTCCCCCTTAAGGCCAGGAGAAACCCCGCAGAGAGGGAGAGAGGCGCGCGCGCACGCACGCACGCACACACACACACGCACGCGCACGCACTCACACACTCACACTCACAGAAGTGCTACACCGTGGAATTAAAAACCCAATGGAAAATGTGAATGTACGTGAACAAGTACAAGTAAGCGAAAAAAAAATCTATTGTAAGACTGGAGATTTGTGAAAATCCTTCCTTTTTTTTTTTTTGTTGGATTAAATGAAAACCCCACTCCGGCCCAAGCGGTTTGCAGGAGCCGGAGCTAAAGGTTAAAACATGGGGGGGAAACACGGTGTTCTAGCACACAGGGCCCAGCTCCGAGCACAGGAGAGAACATGTCTCGCACAGACAGCCTCCAAAACTTCCTCTCCTCCTCCTCCTCTCCGTTCTGCTCCCTCTTTCCCTCCCTCCCTCCCTCCCTCTCCCTCCGACTGGAAACATTCCCTCGGCTTTTTTTGCCTTAAAAGGGCAGAAGCAAACTTGATCCTGGCAGTCTCCCCATTGCTCGGCTCGGAGGTTTCTGATTACAAGCAGGAAGAGGGGAGGAGAGGAGGGCGGAGGAGAAGAGGAGAGAGGAGGAGAAACAGAAGGCGGGCGGGGGGGGAACGCAGCCGAAAAAAAGTGCTGTGTGGGGAATTTTTACAGCCCTGTTCTGACGGGGGCAGATCGTCAGACCCCTATCCCTTACCCACAATGCATTTCAGAACCAAGCAGAAAGAGAGACCGCACAAATTCAAACGGGTCACAAATTCAAACGGGTTATATAACGTACAATTCTCATACAGTAGCAGCTATCCACAGCCATGAACCTCAAGTCCAGGTCAAACAGTAAAGCTTAGGCTTGGTTTTATGGCTAAGTCAGTAAAGCTATGGCTAAGTCTTAAGCTATTATAAGATGAAAGAACTACAACATCAAGATACAGGTACAACAGGAAAGTGCAAGAAGACCAAGATAAGTGCAGCAGGAAAGTACTACTTGACTGGGGGGCGGCTCTGCAGTGAAGTGTAGTGTGAATGTTCGTCAAGGTGGAGTCTGAAGAGATGAGTCTTCAGACCAACGGCGGGAAATGGGCAGTGACTGAGAGTGTCGTAGAGGAAGAGGGAGCTCGGTCCGCCGCTGGGCAGCTAGGGCAGAGAATCTTTTCGGGGGAGAGTCTGAGAACCATTCATGCAGAGGGAAGGAAGTGCAGCAGAGCAGAACAGGAGCATAGTGCTGAATTACGTCCTGTACGTAAGAAAGGGGCTGTCCGGTCGGCTGCTGTATAAGAGAGAGTCAGAGAGTGGCTGGATGCTCCCAGCCAGCAGGTGGGATTCTGTGAGCTATATTTTTTTATAAATGTTTTGTGAGCAGTGCTGCAGGATCAGTATTTTGTGATCAGCGCAGCAGAATCTGCGTTGTGAGCAGGGCTGCAGGATCAGTATTTTGTGATCAGTGCTGCAGGATCAGTATTTTGTGATCAGTGCTGCAGGATCAGTATTTTGTGATCAGTGCTGCAGGATCAGTGTTGCGAGCAGCGTTGCAGGATTAGTATTTTGTGAGCAGTGCCATTGAATAAGCGAGCAGGACAGAGTTGAATCATTTATTTGCATCAGTCAGCGGCCTCACCAATGTCTTGTAATTTTTTAATTCCATATTGTATACTCTGGTATACAAGGCCAGGTTACACCCTGTAAGCATACTGCACATGTATAAACACACATCACTTTAATGAAGGGGATTATGGGTAATGGCACTCAGCCCCTCCCTGGAGACTTAGACTAACTCAAAATCAATGACTCATCCCCCCTACGGATCACAGCAGGGGTGGGGAACCCAGTTCCTGGACGGCTGACCACTTCTGGGATGACATGGAAGCTTCCACTCGTAATTATGCAATTGGCCCAAATCGCTGAAGTCATCCAGAACTTCAGCTACATTTAACCTCATTGATGAGAGCTGAAGACTGCATTAGAGTCCCTGCGTGAAATGTTTAACAGTTTTTTTAACAATTAACCAATTAAGCCAGGGGAAACCGGCAGAAAGAAAGACCAGAAATAAGGAGAGGTCAGAAACGCAACACCTTTAATAAAACCGACCGATTGACATTCTGATATCTGCTCAGAGCCTGATGAGTCTTTAAGGGTATTGGGTTTCTGAGCTTCGAGCTCTGACCTTATTTCGGGGTCAGTCCCTGTGAGGTAATCCAGGTATGGACCCCCTCTGTGTAAACAAAGGCCCTTCGTGATAAATAAGGCTGGAGTACGATCATTTGGGGCGACATAGCTCAGGAGGTAAGAGCGATTGTCTGGCAGTCGGAGGGTTGCCAGTTCAAACCCCGCCCTGGGCGTGTCGAAGTGTCCTTGAGCAAGACACCTAACCCTTAACTGCTCTGGCGAATGAGAGGCATCAATTGTAAAGCGCTTTGGATAAAAGCGCTATATAAATGCAGTCCATTTACCATTTACCATTTGATCGAAGGGTGAGCTGACAACCACCCGTCACAAGAAAATTTCACTTTGTTTCCACTGTGGTTTCAACTGATGTAAACAGCACAATACTACAAGAGGAGAAGCATCTACAGGTCTTCATGGTTACACAAAGACAAAAAACCCAAAAAAACAGGATGTGTAAGAAAAGAGAGAAACAGGAAACGAGTGAAGCCCCGAGATTGATGCGGTGAGCAGGTTACCCCAGGCCACCACTTTGCGTGCCTGGAGGGCCTGAAAGCGTTTCGCGCCTCGTTTCGGCTCTACCAAGAAAAGACTAATACCAAGATAAGAATGTGGGCAGTGCAGCTGCAAAAACCATTTCAGGGCAAAAAGCCCCAGAGCTGTTCTGCCCATTCCGACTGCGTTACACTCTAAAACACAGACCTGCAACGACTACTCAAACTGTGTTACCGTAAACACCAGCGCTCCATCAATCTGCCGCCAACTGCGTTACACCGAAAACCTAGACCTGTGATGACTGCAACTGTGCGACGCTCAAAAGCCATTAACACAGTACCATTTCCAGACCTGGGTCAAATACATATTTTTTTGGGATTCAAATACTTTTCTGTGCTCTATTGATCTTGCCTGGGGTAATTGAGCCTGCCAATATGACCAGAGGAGGGGTTTGCACTTTTTGAGAGTATTTCATTGAGTATTTCATACGCCAGACAAGATCAGTAAAGTATAGAAAAGTATTTGAATCCAAAACAAGTACGTATTTGACCCAGGTCTGGCTATTTCACAGCTGTCGACTGTACTAACTGTACCACCTGGAACAACCATTAAGACGATGTCGAGAGGCAACACCATCATGTAACTCCACCTTGTTGTTCCACACGTGCCTTACAATGAACTTAAATGAGGTACGATTAGTTTAAAATGTCAGAATTATAAAAGAACGACAGACAAAAATATTGCGCAAGGCAATGTAGATCTGCCGACGCCAACTCCCTGCCTGTCAGGTACGGAAAGACGTTTTTCACAATGATGCAACACGGATTCCTGGATCGCAGCTCGTTTGGAGAACACGTTTCTTCACGTAAGCACTGGCTACGAACTGAAGAAAAGAAAATAATTCTGCTGGCAGGGGTACACCCTTATTTTAGAATACAGCTGCTGAAAGACACATTCAGAATCCCCCAAAATGATGAACGTGCGCTGCACACAAACACAGTCCGGGGTCCACACACCGTGGTCCCTGAAAGGCCGAATCCAGGGTGCATCTCTACAAACACCACCATGTTTCCAAGGAACAGCTCCACCAGGTTCACTACCCAGCATGCACTATGTCCAGCAGGTAATTTTACCAACAATCCATCAGTGCCACACAACTACAAAATGTTATTGGTGCAAAACCATCTCCAAAAATAACACACTCACACTCACACTCACACTCACACTCACACTCACACTCACACACTCACACTCACACTCACACTCACACTCACACTCACACTCACAGCAACAGGGCATAACGGTTTAGCCTAATCATGTAGGGTTTTGAATCAGCATTATTAGAGTTTTGTAGAGATTATTGTAGAGTTATGAAAAACGGACAGTACAAAAAAGCTGGATGAAAAACTCCAATGTGTCAAAAAAATATAAATGACCAAAACATGGATGTCAAAAATTTTCTGTACATTAGCGATGACATGCATCTTTGCTCACTGGATACTTCCCTCGTATGTTGCAAGAGAAATGTCCGCTCAAACAACGAGCAGCATATCCTTGCACAATCCTTGCCCCTGGGGCAATGGATTCCTTGGGTGGAGCGAGACACTCCTTTATGATGAAGAAATACAATTTATACATTGCTTCAGCATCGCCCTTGTTCTGTTTATGAGCTTGGCACCGCTTCTGTTTTTCCCCTTTCACAGAAGAACAAGTGTCAGACATGCAGACAGACAAACGCACATGACGCACCCACACACAATCAACGTGTCTCCTCCTGTGCAGGAATCTACCAACTCTTGGCATCTCAGTTTGGATGCCAAGGCCCTTCAAGTTTGCAGCGCACAGAGAGCCATGTTTTTACCGGTGCTGTGTGCTGCCATTTTTCTTCTCCAGACCACATTACTTTGGAGGATGACACTGCAGGCTCTGTGGCCGTTAAAATGTAGAAAAACCATAATAGTTGAGCACGTGTGTCCGTTACAGCTTCCTTCCTCTTCAACGTAGATGGGCTGAACGGCCTGTTCTCCTCATTATGTATTAGGTTCTTATGCTATAGATGGGGTGAATGGCCTGTATTATGTCCTGTCAGGTTTCCACAATTCTGTTGCTCAGCAAAAAGAGAAAAGAGAAATGTTCTATTGGGTTATCTCTACGGTCACAGGTCACTGCACAGAGCGGTTGTCCCCGTCAGCCAATCGACACAGAGCGGTCTTCACTTTCAGCCAATCGCATATCTGCTAGTTCCATTTAACGGACTGCGAGATGCGCTGAGCAAGAACTCCTTTAAAGGACTGACTGGACTGATCTGATATCTCCCAGGTAACCAGTAAAGAAGCCACCGCCCTAGTAGGACTTGTCACAACATGGAGATCACCACTGCTGAGTGTATTAAAATTACATTCCCCTACTCTTCACAGGCAAGGCAATTCAACTCAGGAAAAACACACTCACTAGGCTCTTTAGACCTATACTGAAGTTAGTTGGAAAGTTCTATCAGAGATGCGGTAGACCCCAAAATGAACAACCTCATTTGCAAATAAAGTAAACATTTGTTCTGGCAAGATAAAATACTTGCTAAAATATCACCTCTTAGGCCTAAGACAGGAGGCCGAAAGCAACACAGCCAATTTTAGTAAATATGACGGGGATTTATACTGATTTGTTAATGCAGATTTCTTTTGTTACTTCATACTTGCCATTAATGCATTAGGGATGTATACAATGCTTTGACGTTTAAAGTTTTAAAATGTGTGTGGGATGCACGACTGAAACTAACATGGCAGGCAGTAGGGGGTTTCTTTGGGCAGGCCATGTCTGCTGCAAAGGAATTTGTTTTACCAACAGAAGAAAATGGTTTCAGAAAGATTAACCACAATGCCATAGCAACCAATCGCCGGGTAAATATGTAGTCAGTACAACCATGGCAACCAATTTAGGCAATTTTGTAATCAATCCTACATCCACTTTTCATAGTTTTTGTTCTTTCCATGGAACCTTTAATTCCAGAAGAGGTTTTGCCACAGAACCCAGGTAGCTGCTGAACTGAAACTGCAAAAACAGACAATCCCTTTTGTGTCAGAATTAATCTCCTGGAATTACACTGGCTATAACTATCCAACCTGCGTGTGGAACTCTTTTCCCCAGCTGTTACAATGGAAAGGCCCGGGCAGAACTCACAGTGCCCTGTACAGACAATGGCCACAGTTTTGCATCTCAATTGTGTAAGAACACATTTTAAAAGCCAGCTAAGAAATTAATGCCAATGTATTTTGGCTAGATTGCCGCCCAGAAGAAAGCTGAGAAAGTTGGCCACACATTTCTTATTGCAGTCACCCCACCCTAAGCATCTTTGTGTAGCTCACAAGACGCAACTGCTTTCCAGTAATGTCGAGCGAAGGAAGACAAAACTACTACTAGCATAATAAATAAAAAAATCAGGCAGACACAAAGCCCAAAAATTAATAAAAAAGGAAAGATTTCAGGCCCACTCACTTCTGTCTTCCAGGGAGGGGTGACCAAAGAGCAAAATCAGGCAAATGTGAACAAACAAACGCATTCTGTTGTGAGGGTCCAACTGGGACAGGATAAAGCTTAATGTTGGTCTACACCCAATATTACTCTGAAAATCATAGAAGATTCCACAGGTGTAAATGAAAAACATGACAAAGGGGGTGTGCTTTTTGATAAAGAGACAAGAGTGTGGCATGTTTTATTATCGATTAAGCCCAATACATAAAAACAACTTCCACCGACTGAGACTCAATCCAAAATGGCAGCCACACAGTTTGACAGGTTTTAGAAAACTGTCAGCACACATCCCGGCTGTGTCCAAACTGCGGGAGACCGATATCATGGGGGCCTCGTCTGAAGCAGCACGCTTGCCTGCTACTGAGTATACAACCTGTGTACAACTTGTAAGCAACTTGAATACTCAATAGTATGCAAGTGCGCCGATTCGGACAAGGCCCCCATGATATCGTTCTCCCACACTCCTGCAGTGCCTGGTTTTTTTTTTTACTGTTCAAAGAAATCACCGGGCATAATGGCTAAATAAACAGATGACAAAACAAGGTGACAGAGGGAAAGGGATGAAGAATGTTCCAGACAGAAGAAAGGCAAATGATGAGGTTGAGAATGATTAATCTTACACCTGCTTAGCCCCTTAAACAGAACAAAGACCCAGGTACATGGTTACTCATTATTGACTGTATAGGTGGTAACATTTAACTTCTTTTTAAAGAACAAAAGGAATCTCGCAAAATGGAGGCAGACCCTTGTTTGCAGTGTCAGAGGTTAAGAGGACAGGAGATTGCAGAAAAGGGTTTCCTATTCATAAAGAACTGCAATCAAAATACCACACGGATAGGGTGTTCAACAAATGGGATGGGGATAAACTACACTAAAATGAGGCAAGCAGCCCTTGTCAGGTGAAAGAAAGACCCAGTCTATGCCACACAACAACAGAACAATCAACCAATGGTTATATAGCACATAGCAACACATTTAATCAATGTCTTCAGCCATTACTGTTCTGACCCTTTATTTACAACAGGACTGCCCAACCCTGTTCCTGGAGATCTACCGTCCTGTAGGTTTTCACTATAGCCCTAACAAAGCACCCCTCATTCAACAGTTAGATTTCATTGAGCAAGTAATTAGTACTATCACATGCCAAATTGAGGTTGAAATTAAAAACCTACAGGACAGTATCTCTCAGAACAAGGTTGGGCAGCCCTGCTCTAACTGTTGAATGAGGTGTGCTTTGTTAGGGTTGGAGTGAAAACCTACATGATGGTAGATCTCCAGGAACAGGGCTGCCCAGCCCTGACTTACAGTGATGTTCTCAGGGACATACATATTGGTCAAAGAACCCTGGTTCTTGACTTCTAGTCAAGGCCAGGTTCACTGACCATCACATAAGGTGACAGTAAAATTGTAATCACAATGCACAATATTACAGCACAACTGACACGTGCAATGCCAAGGAACCTCCTTAATTACTCAGACACCTTGAGAATATAAACACAGAACTTCAAGGGTATAGTCTTACAAAACGCATACAGAACACACATTACAGGGTGTGGCAAGCTTAAGTAATGACATGGCAGCCATTCCGTAATGTTTACTGTAATGCAGGGCCAAGAGCTTAAGGGCAGGTAATATGACTGTTCTGTATTATGTTCATCCAGCAAAGTATGTCATCTAAATTTTGTTTGACCATGGACTCCAAACTGTGTGCCACGTTTATCATTTACAGAATTTAGAAGCCCTAGCATGGCAGGCGTGTGCGTGGCACAATTACAATAGGCTGCTATTTTCCCCCCCAGACTGCATTTAAAAAAACAAAGCAGAAACATTCCATCTGAGATTACACCAAACCTCACCTATCTGTAGATATCAGGATACCGTGGCCTTAGCCTGGGCAGAGCACTTACTGTAGCAGTGACTGGCCACAGGGATGTGCAGCTTAGTCATTGGTCTGATTCTCAAAGGGGTGATACATTTGTGATGTATTGGACACACACTGCCTAGTAGTAGCCTGACATGTTAGCACAGTCAAAACCTCCCCAAAACTAGGTTTTCCAGCAAATATATCCATGACGGCCGTTCTGGGGGGTCTAGGGTGAGCCCCTGGGGCATGGGCCCACAGGCCCGGCTGCCTTCTCCAGGAGTCTGGAAACCATCAGGCCACAAAATTCGAACCAAACTAGGAAGTGACCCAGAAGAGAACCACTGCATGGCAACAGCCAGGTAACATGAAAGCCATTCAAATGAACTAGAATGAAAAGCAACAATATCGGGCTCTCTGCTAACATTTTTTCCAAGGAGCAAATGTGCTCCTAAATTGAAAAATCTACAAGCACAAAAAGGCATCCTGAATTAGATGTGCTCCTAAATTATTTTTCCAGGTGGCACGTGATCTATTTTCGGTAGCAAATACTCCTAAAATGGGAGCACTGTAGAGCCCTGTGTATCATTTCACAAACTAAGGAAACAATGTACCTTGGTCTGGTGGGTACAGGACCTATGAGAAACGGTCAGGACCAACTGGGAACCATCAAGCTTTGCAGTGTGTGTAGCCACACCCAGAGATGCCCTTGCAACAGGCTCAATTAGCATGTTTCAGGCCCTGCAAATGTGCTGGGGCAGACCAGTTTGTACAAACCCAATGACAGCCCGTGTGAGGAGAGAGGAGAGGAGAAACATGGACTGGAATTGGCTGTGTGTACTTTAGAGAGAAAGGGATGAAAGCAATTAAACACAGCGCCCAAGGGAAAGCGCTCGCATCCTGTCAGGACACCAGTCCAACACACAGCTCTAACCAGGAGAGCAGCCCAGAGCAGCCAATACCATAATTCAGAAACTTTATTGACAGAAGCCTAACTCCCAGAATGACGTTGCTTTGAGATTCTCTTTTAAAAGCAACCTGCCTCAAAAGTCTGGAGGAAATCAAACGTTTAGACCTCATAAAGGCTCACAGCGAACCAGAGGAATGTATTGAGTCGTACGTCAAAGTCACAAATTGACCCTCATGACCCACTGGGTCACTAAACTGATCATTCCTAAACTCTCAGCTTTTCCAGCATGCTTTGGACGAATTTGAAACCAACTGTGACTGATTGTGACTTCAAAAATACAGAGAAAATAGATTTTTTACCAATACAGTATTCCGCAATTCGAAAGACACCTCCGGTCATTTTAAGGATAAGAGAAATAACCGGTAGATTATTTGATTTTGACACATGAAATACAAGTTGCAGCAATTACTCTGATGTTAAAACAGATCATACCGAATTATGATTCATGGGTGGAGTTCCCCTTTAAGAGTTCAGAGGAAATATGTTACCAGACAGTCATCCCCTGAAGACTACTCATTGGGAGCACAATGTGACCAGGAGGCCAGCTGTGACTACTTGTACAACCAGTGGGGATCAACCCACCCTACTGTACCTCCAGTGGAGATCAACCCACCCTTCTGTGCAACCAAGGGAATAACCCACCCTTCTGTGCAACCAATGGGAATAAGCCCACCCTTCTGTGCAACCAATGGGAATAACCCACCCTTCTGTGCAACCAATGGAAATAAACCCACCCTTCTGTGCAACCAATGGGAATAAACCCACCCTTCTGTGCAACCAGTGGGAAGCAACCCACTCCAAAGCAAAAAAGCTATAACATGCATCTACAAGGCAAAAAAAATAGGGCCATTTCACTTTGAGAGACAGTGCAGACCGATGTTTCAGGACTAAAGCTATGATTAGGCCTGCTCAGTCCCAGATGTAGAGACCCTGGAATCAGCACTTACTGCATTAGCTACAGGCCACACCAGGGATACACCAGTGCAGACGGTGGTCAGAATCTGATGGCATGTTCACAGGAATGTTTTCTGGTTTGAATCTGCATGTTCGGCTGAGACCCGCCATCACCAAGTTGATGCGATTAGTTCGAAATATCTGTAATTTTGCCAAAGAGGCAGACATTATGGCTCTGAACTGCCCCGTCACCTCCAGGCTTGGAGCAGTGGCATATAACCCTGGCCCACGAGGCTAAGGCACGCTCAACCGGAAATTTATAGCCTACATTGAATTTCTTCAATGTGAACTACTTGGTGTCTAATCAGAGCATCCTGAAGGCACCTGGAAATTAGGGGTGCCATTTCAAATGTGTTCCATAGCTCAGCATTCTGTGGTAAACATTCAGGGCCAGGAATCTCGTGTTGCTGGCAGTGAAGGAGGAACCCAAAGTTATGCACTCTGCAAACAGCTCTGGGACAGCATTTTAGGACACAGCCAGAGCCTGTGGGCCTGTGTCGGGTTCAACCAGTACTCAACCATTCCCTTGGTCCATGCGCAGATTTTAAAAATCTGAACTGTTTTTGCTAAACTTAAAGCAAGGAGTATTAAACTCCATTCCTGTAAGGCTGCATCAGTTTATGGTTTTAATGGACAAACGCTCCTTCCACCAATCACCCTGATTCAATTAGCTAATTAGTCATATACATTAATGCCAGGTCTACTTTGTAGATTAGACCAAAGTGAAATACTTAAACAGGCACAAGAACAGACCTTAACTTGCATTCATAAACTTTTCAATAAATATAGCTAAAATGGTGGATTATGTATGCAATTGGGGCCATTACACAATTAAGAGAAGCGGTTGGCATGAAATACAGAAACAGAGCTGGCTTCCCAGGAATGGGATCTTCCTCAGTCTTAAAATGAAAGCTGGGCTGTCACCTCACCCAGTAGCTGGATGCATAAAGGTAGGGACTTCCTGACTTCCAAATTTTAAAAAGAACAATGGAAAAACAGAGGCCAAGATGTACCTTGTGATGTCACCGGGCATTACATGGATAAATGCATGCCATTTTAAAGAGTGTATAACAGTAATGACACAGTACCTGAGTAATTACAAGAAACCCACTGCTTTTAACCATAATCATGAAGACAAGAGAGCACAATGACGTTCCTTCCCAGACAAACATTACCTTTCTATTTAAGGATAAACGTCTTTCTATTTATACAATTATGTATACATTAGCTGTCCAAACTTGCCTCTCTTCACCTCTGTATTGACATACTAAGCTATGACTGTGAGAAAATGTCTGTGATTGAAAAGGTTACAACTGTTTATCTATAGTTAAATGTACATACAATCATGCTACTGAATCGAACTTTTTTTCTTTTATTTATCAAGCATGAAGAGTCGGACTAATTATTGACAAATAAAAATAATACTCTTGTCCTCTGTGAAAACCGTGTCGGTAGGCTACGATAACCATTTTGTTTTTTAATGCCTTTGGCTTTACGCTCATACTTTAAGAAATCCAATTTTTTGTTTGTGCCTCCCCGCGACTTTGGGAAATAGCCAGCACTGCCTATTCACATATGGAAAGACATTTTCATGAGTTAATGCTGGCCAAAATCATCCACGCCGTTTTGGCGCAACGCCCGTAGCCTATGTCCCATTACTTCGCCAAAAGTTCAGGTAGCCTAGAAACAAAATCGTGAAACTCTATAAATGTATCTCTTAGACCATAACATTACGACACTTGCAGTCTCAAACGTTTTCTACGTGTCGCATAGCGTGAAAGAAAATGAAATTGAAATAATTCCTAAAGTCTGCACTTCATCCGCAGTGGATGGCTGGGCTTTCCCACACTGATTCAGACAAAAGCTTAGCCGTCCGCCGTATTTACACGCTTTCGCCGTTTTCCCCACCCCTCGTTTTCTGTCTGGCTCATGGATTGAATATCCAGACTGGACACACGTCCGGACATTAAAAAAGCGAGGCCTTTACTTTCGGGATTACATCTAACTACATATCCCGATGCTCCAAGTGGCCAATATTACAAGCAACCACCGCTACGTGGGGATCCGGACAGGCAAGGCGTCTCTACCTCTGCAACTCGAAAAAACTTACATTTTTTCTGGAAAAAATATATGGTCTCACCATACATGTTATTTATCACACAATGGTTAAATAGTCTGCATGGTTTTAGTTACCTACGAACACGGATCTATGCAATACCTTTCAAATACTGGGATATCGAAGTGAGTTTTAAAACCGGAGCTTTGCGCCAGGCCGTAAAATCTCAAATTCACTTGACCTTTTTTTCCTCCTCAGTTATGCGTGTTGGTTTGTTGCAGACTTGCCCAGAGACGAGCTGTAGGTATGCACCGAAGTATGCAGCTTAAACGTGCTTTAAACTGCGAAAGACGCTGCATTTCAGAATTTACACGTAGCAAAGTTTCATCAGCTGTGAGCCCGGACCATTAACAGTTAAACTTGTATAAAACATAATTTGGTATAACCCCCAATTCTTGTGTCAAATGGTAAAAGCCCCCCATTTCTTTTGTTAATTAAACTAATTCTTTCGTGAATATGTTCCTCAGATTTAAGTCTAGAAGCACGCGCTTTTAAATGCAATAATACAGATATAACGGGCACTAACCTATGGAAACAAGTTTGATATTTTCTTTGTCCAGGAATTCAAGCGCCACCGAGACGTTCTCCAGCTGCATTTGCCGGAACGTGGGGCGCTGGTTGTACTTTCGGAACATCTTCTTCTGGCTGAGGACTTCCAGAAGACCGATAAGCCGGAGCCCGTCGCTCAGGTCGGTTTGCAGGTTGGCGATGCGCTTGTTGACGCATTTCAGGTGTTCGTTGCACCAACGCGTGAAGGTGTTTTGTTGGATCTTCTTCCACGGAGCGTCCTCCGCTAGATCCTTCTCCGTGGCGGGCATGTCTACGTCCTTATCCGAGCCGTGGACAGAGTTGGAAACGGGACTAGAAGCGGCAGCGCTCGACTGGTGGAGGCGTGGGTGTGGACTACTCATTTTTATTGACTCGGCTCTCTCACTCGTTCGCTGTCTAGCTTTTTGGGTGGGGTCAGTAGATTTTTTTTTACAAATCCGCACAGTCCGCGTCTTCCTGAACGCAGCGTATTCCCCTGAAAGTGAGAACACACAAAGACAGTAACATCAGAAATACTTTTATATCAAACTTTTGCGAAGAAGCAAACTTCGATCATTCGAGCTCAGAACAGACCCAACACGTTTCTATGACGTGTTACCTGGGTCAGTACCAAATTCCAGAACAAGATGAGTTGGTGTAGCCTACAGATTAGAGATGACTGACGGATTTATTTATTTATTTATGGGATAATCTAATCGATTTGAACGAGACATCTATTGTTTTACATAGCACAGATTGGCTACTTTTTTTATTGAAATAAGACAGCCTACTCGTGGGTCTTGTGGAAACTTCAGTACATTGAGTAAGAATCCTGTACAAACCTTGTGTTCTTAATTAAAGAATGCTGCCCAAGACTGGATTAAAATGTATTCAATAATCGTTTAAAAATTAATTATTGTATATTAATTATTGCATAGTTATAGTATATAGCTATAATTATAGTATATAGCTAGATTCAATATTGAACACAAATAACATCCTTTGGGAAGTCAAATGTGAAACCATGTGGAACTGTGCTTTAAAACAAAAACCCATAAAAAACCTAAGCCGTGTCTACTTTAGTGATGTGTCAATACAGTAGACTAAACTAAGCTTGTTCTATACAGTTAGATGCTAAAATAAAGTAGAAACATTAACTCAGGAAGGCTTACTAAATTATGACTGTACAGTTAGAAAAAATGCTGAAAGCAGCTGCTCTTGCAAATCTTTAGCTCCTCTGCCAGTGAAAAGCTCTGTATAGATTCTTGTCTCTTGCCAGCAGGTTATCCTCCTATTTATGATCCATCCCTAAACAAGGAGCAAACCTTGTTTAGATCATGGTTCAGATAGTTCAAACTTGTTTTCTTGTTAGTTAACTTTTTTAAAAAAAAAAAAAATTGTATCATAGATGGTTTTTGAACCCTTTTGATGGAGTTGTTGGGTATACTCTGTGCAGACAAGTTTCCTGGTTTTATGTTCTCACGTTCTTCTCTCCTCTCCTCGTGATTGGTGCGTTGTCCCCTTAGTGTAGGTTTCAGCACAGTATGGTGCCTGAGTAAGACCAGAGACGCATGTCCCATACAGGGGACAAAAATGAATTGACTGCCAAGTCTTAGGAGGACATGGTCACATGACACAGAAAACTGAGTTGGAGCCTCTTGTATATGATAAACACACATGACTCGTAGGTACATCTACACTAGGCAGGTCTCTACTGCAGAAAAAAAAAGGCAATGGAAAGTATGAATTATTCACTAACACAGTGCATGTGCAGTCTTATCACTGAAATAGCTTTCTGCATTCTTAAATGAACAGATAAACAATATTTCTATGTTCATTTTCCAATTAAGTATAAATTTAAATAAAACAGTTCCAGGACGTGCTGGAGTATGCAGGTGTCAGGTAAAACCCAGTCCTTTACTTTCACTAATGATATAGTGGGTGAAGGAGGAGTAAATGGCAAGTTATTTGGCAGAAGAAAGTGGATGTGTAGCTTACAGCCCATTACTAAATAAGGTAACCCTGCCAAAGGGTCTTGTGTGGACGTGGTCCATGAAGAATGTTGCTCTTTCCCTTCAGTTACTGTGGGAGAATGTAAAGAATGCTGATGTCTAATGAAGAACCAAAACACCCCTGACTTCACAGAGTGGGTTGGGGGTGGGGCTAAGAATCTGTTTAACAGCATCCGCAATGACGCACCTTGGTCCTTATTAGACTAGATCAGTCCCGACGCACAAATATCGAATGGCGATCGGGGAGCAATTGTCAGAGCTAATGCTAATTTCTTACCGGAAAAACAAACAGTTATTTCTAAGTGCAGTTGCTCCAATCTCCACGGAAAGATTCCTGTGTGTACGAGTTATAATTCACGAGGACAAAATCGATAGCAAAATTCAAATAAAGGTCAACGAGAAATTTTCTAATAAAGGTCAGCTCTTATGGTTATAGCGATAACTATGCATGTGTACACGAATACACGAATGAGTGTCCAAATGCAATGATAACTACAAAAACTTGGAATGCACAACCCGTCTGATCACACGCAGAACGATTTTTAGAACAAATCTACAATTATAAAACAAATCAACCCATCACTGCTGTGCATTGAGTTTGCCAGCGGAAGGCGCGTGTGTGTTGAATGACAGGCGTGGACACTGATAACACTTCGCCGGTGTCGACGCTTGCGGACGATTTATAGTTTATCATCACGGTTGCAGTTATCGTTATAGGTCCCGGTGGAGATGGGCCTGAAACGCTTTGCAACCACAGCTATAGCGTAGAGTCTGGTGCCCTCTAGGCTCTATGTGCTGTAGAGAAGCTATAGAAGCGTGAAGTTCCAACTACCCTCTGAAATATTAATTGCCCTTGGAAGAGTGTTATACGAAGTTGTTCCAAACGCTTCCCGCGTTATTTGATGACGGTGAGATGGTTATCATAATAATAATAATTATTATTACTATTATTATTATTCATAAGCTCTATTAAACTGGCCTATTATCTTCACCACATCTAAAGTGCATAAAGAAAACCGCAACATCCCTCCCCCGGTCAGCGTGTAACGATGCGCCCTCATCTGTACAGCCATCCTTCTAGTCACCTAACAATCTATGCTAACCCTGTCCTGCCCTCAACGGATTTCGCATAGGGACAATACCCATGTCATTGTTACAGTGTAACAGTTTTATTTACAGAGGAAGGAGTGAACGCAGTTAAATGAGGAATTATTCTGGAATAGCCTACTTTCTGTATTTATCACTTAAATTTCAACACCTGGCGGAATATACACTTTATCAAGCCTCAAAAGCTCCGCCACTATAAGAAAGGAACTTTTGAACACAACCAAATAACGACTATGCATCTATTGCCTGAGTCAATCGCTTAGATTGCAGTTTCACGTCTGTTGTGTTGCGCCGCTTGAATGCAGCCAAAGAGACTTCCTCTCGCCTGTGGGGACGTAGCATCATGCAAAGTCATCAAGATAAAGATCATTTTGATTAGGTCTGTTCATATTTAGGTAGCGGAGAACAGAATTGCGAAAATAGACTACACTTCGACGGCCCTCTGCAATTATTTACACATTGTAACCCGGGGAACCCATTTTGCCTTTAAGAGGTTTTTTTTTTTTTTTACTTAAAGAGTGAATCAATGTTGGGGGTCATAACAGGGTATTCGTGACCGGCAACCATATGCCTGTCGGCGCAGAGCCCGGTACGGGCGTACGGGGGCGCAAGCTACTTTCACGTTCCAGTCCATCCAGACACAAAGATGGACTTTACGGTATTGTTGCCTTATTTGGCGAGGAGACCTTAATTAGATTATCCTACAAGAGTGGGGTTTAAATCCAGAGGACGGTCTGATGATCGGATGTAGCTAGTTTCCCCAGTCCCGATAAAAACGGAAACATGAAACCTTTTATTACCGACACCAAATGCATTAAACATGATAATTTTTGACATAAATAGGATACAAGCGAATATGGAAGATAAAATAGATTAAGAGGAGACACAAAATTATTGAATATGTTCAGACACCATTGCTGTATTGTAATTGTCATTTTGTGTGATTTAGGCTACTCTCCTTACAACATACTATTATGTTTCAGATATTCCATCGCAATGGCAATTTTAAGCATCAAACTCGTACCTGGCATTATACTGCAATACAATGTGCAAAAAGCAAAAACATTCGTTTTCTTTTTCTTTTTCTTTTTTTTTTTTTTTTTTTTTTTTTTTACAAAGAGCGCACGCATATCTTGTGCAGGGCACCACGTAGGGTACCACCCAAAACTACTCACACTGCATACGATTATACCTGTTAAACTTTTAGCGGAGGCAAAATTAAATCTTACCACCTAGCTCTTGGCAGCACAAACGTCTTCCAGAATACCGGCATTAAACAATGAAAACCACAGACATCAACATATCCATATTCGAATACTTCGCTCGCCGTGACCTTGGTACATCAAGTATACACACACAAAAAATGTTATTGCAGCCGGGTTGTAAGAATAAATATCTGTTGGTAATTGAACTAAATGCCTCTGAGATGTATATTCAATAAAGTACCTACCGCAAGTAAAAACACTCTTACACGTTCAAGAAAATTGTTGAAACAGTAACAAGCACTTCGATTAAAAACGAGACACGCTTAAAGTTCCAAACTTACTTTTCGGGTTTATGCAATGCCTGTTTTTATGATTTTAAATTATGCTTCTCTCTCTCCCCCGTTTGCCACTCGGGTGTGCGTGAAACTAAGTCAGGAAAATGTACTATCGCCCTGTAGCTCCCTCCCCGACGCGTCTCTCTTGGGGAAATGCGTCTTCGGTGAACTCGAGAAAGAACAAGAGTGACACCCCTTCGTATTTTCTCCCTCCTTTCCCTTAGCCGTTGCAATAGCAAAAGCCTTAATTGGTAAAATATCAAAGGGGGGTACTTTTTTCTCCTGGTGCGAGCGCGTTTTAGCAAAGGGGGCTGACGTTATACCGGTGACCGCGCCTTCGGATTTTAAAGGTATGATGTCACCCTGTTCAGCTCGCCCTTGCAACTGTAAACTCGTGTGGGATATCGGCAGTTTTGCTTTTCTTTACCGTCAGATTTAAGTTTGTGGAATCTCACCACTCGAGCCTCTTCCTGGCTTCCTCGGTTAAATGTTTTAACATCAAAAGGAGGTTAATGTACCTGCCCTTTGTTCTTAAACTTATTCAAGCTTGAATTGGTGACGCGCCAAGTAGACATAGGCACAAATGTATTTTATTTTAGCCACTTTGTTAGATTCTTCAGTTCAAGTCATCATGGGGGGGGGGGGGGGGGGGGGGGGGGGGGGGGGGGGGGGGGGGGGGGGGGGGGGGGGGACTGCAGTAAGAAGTAAATGCAGTGATTAAGCTTCTCCGTTCTCCACTGTTGCTGTTGGGAGTCTGGGGAACCATGCAAACGCAGGAGAGACATAGGGTTACACTGCGATATGGCCACGTGCCACTGATACATTTGCGCCAGGTACAGTACTTACAGCAGAGCGCAAGCATTCGTATTTGCATTTGATGCCTTTCTCATTCACCTGAAGGAGGTGTGAGATGTCTCACTTCCTAGCTGAAGTTTTTAGGAGGAATGTTCCTCTCTGTGGATTTTTAAAGTGGTGTGTGTGTGCGCGCGCACATGCGGGCGTGTGTGTGTATGTGTGTTTTGGGGGAGGATTTTTTTGGTTTGGTTTATCATTGTTGGAGAATAGGAACGTCCTTCGGAGTATTAACTCAAATAGGAATGTCCTTCTGAGTTTTAACTGAAATTACATTATTGAAGCCACAAAGTGAAGATGATTTGGGGGAAAATGCAATACAGACCACTGAATGCCCAGGGGGTTTGCATTTAACATTGTATAAACCAGAAGAAACTGAATGGTGAAGAGGAGGGGCCTGTATGTGGGAGGAGCCTGGACTATTTGGAGGAGGGGCCTGAACTGTGATTTTTACTGTCATTTTTTAAAGATGTTTTGTGTGTTAATTAGCTGGATGAGGGCAGTTTAATTTGTCAAAAATGAAAAAGTTGTTACATATTGTTATGCACTTATGGGCCTAACAACTATAACGATTGTGATCTGTTTATTAAAAACTAAGAGAAGCTAGTTGTGCACGACTTCTTCTACCTTCCGGGAAATTCCTATGATGGTAAAGACAGTTAGTGTGCCTTTAACCAGAAAAGGAGAAAACTTCTGCCACAGAGCCAAAGAAGGGACTGCAGGTTCGCTGAAGCCATAAAAAAGGTAGTAAAGTGACAGAAGATGGCATCTCTTTTTCTTTTTTATGCTTTCCCCCTCTTTTCTCCAAATTTGGAAAGCTCAATCAAACTTGCTCTACGATGGTCATCTTAATCTTCACTGTTGAGAGCTGAAGACAAGCTTGTGCTCTCGTCCAAAGCACATGATGTCGTCTTCTCTCATTTTCACACCACAGTTGGCGAGTTGTGCTCACGGTTACGATTTGGATGGAGGTGCTTCAAGTGCAGCTCAGCAGTCCTGGCTGACTGAAACACTCCCTCACTGGGTGTCAATCATCAGTTGCCCTCCATACCAGACCACGGGGCCCATCCACACACTGGAGCAGAGTCTTAATAAACACCAGACCATGGGGCCCATCCACACACCGGAACAAGGCCTTAACAGATACCAGACTATGGGGTCCATCCACATACTGGAACAGAGCCTTAACAGATACCAGACCATAGGGCCCATCCACACACTGGAACAGAGCCTTAACAGATACCAGACCATGGGGCCCATCCACACACTGGAACAGAGCCTTAAAAAACACCAGATCATGGGGCCCATCCACACACCGGAACAAGGCCTTAACAGATACCAGACTATGGGGTCCATCCACACACTGGAACAGTGCCTTAACAGATACCAGACCATGGGACATTGGAACATCGCCTTAACTGAATGAGCCCCCAGCAGAGGTATATTTGAATTAAACGTTTTTTATTATTGAATTATGAATAATTGATGTTTTCTATCTGTAATTTAAGATGGTTGTTATAAAATTGAATGAGACAATTCTCTAAACAGTCTTATATAAGATTATTCTTAGCATTCCCTGTTCCAGACATGTTCTGTCAATGTCCTGGTAATCATTTAATTGTGAGAAAACTTTGTGGAGTATACATTCAAATACATTTAAAGAATGTTAAGAATGTAAAACTTGCAATGGTAAGTTCATTTAACAATTTCTTTAGAAACATTTAATTAAGCCCAAAATAAATTTAAGTGGAATAACAAGACAAAATAAAATGCTAAGGTTATTTCTGTAATGTTCCTCGTGGCATAATGCAAAGGATATCCAAGAAACCGGAAAAGCCAAATTTTGGCAATGTTTACTGTATCATTCCCAGAATGTTCCGGGAACCAAGAAAATTGTTTTCGGGGCTAAAAGTCTTTTGGTGGTATAAACAATTTTAGTCTTTGTTTCTACACAATGAGTTTGCTGTAAACATACAGTATAAGTGTTTTTTTTTTCTTATGACATGTACAGCAATCTGGGGAATGGGAAATCATAGAATAAACTCTGCATTCTTTGTTTAAAAAAAATGAATTTGGCAGAGTATTATTGTTTTTATTTGTAAAGCCAGTTTAAGAAAGGACATTTCGCTGGGAATCGGTGTGCAGAAATGTCAACTAAAACCCAGTAACACCGTAGGATGCTCTGTGTTGCTGTCATCACAGCTACTTATGAAATATTCACATAAATCTGATAAAACACACGCTGTAGTATTAAAGAAGTAGCAAAAAACAAAAAACAAAATGTGTACAGTATGTCTCTCCCTCAGGTTCTCCCCCTATGCTCCCACCCAAGCTATTTAAGGTCAGTTTGAGTGACAGTCTGGGACCTCCCACCTTGTCAGAGGACAAGCCTACACGATCACCCTCATGCAGATTCACGGTGGGTGGCGGGCTGCGTGCTTCCATACGCTTGGTTTGATGATTTATGTGGTGTGTGACTCTCAAACAGTCCACGTAGCTCCTGTTATCTGCTGTGTGAAACGAGCTACCAGCAATACAGGGGGCTATTTCCACACTTGCAGATGTCACAGCAGAAGCCGAAGTCAGAGTTGTTAAAGCTTGCAAACGGTGCTGAATCCTGAGCCTAGTAGCTTTCACTTTTTTCACTGCCATTTAAATGCGGCTGCAGTTGCAGGCGATGGGCCATTCCAAATTGTGGTGGGAATTGGAGATGCTCAGCCCCACGTTGAGTGCCAAATTTATTTTAAATAAATTCTGATTCTTTCCCCATGCATTGAAAACTTTGTGGACCGTGTGCCCAATGCGACTTTTGTAGCATTGCGTAGACTGTATTTTTCGAAGATTTTTTGATTGCCTAGTGTTCACGTGACGTTCATGCTGTGATCTCTGCAGCTAATGTAGGAGAGGATAGACAAGCATGTGCTGCACTTTAAATGAAGCACGTGATGTCACCAGGTACGCCAAGCTTTTACAGACATGGGTCAGAGGAAGACATTTTGTGTGCACCATAAGCAAACAGACCGCTGACATCGGATGAACCGGCAGGGGTCGCTAGAAAGTGATGAAACGCAGATCCTGATTGGCTGAACCCTGGGCAATGCTACCGCCAATTATGCATCGCCTGGTGGGGCTACTGGCCACAGTCGCCACTGGGACTGTTGGGTTTCGACCCCAGACTGTGGCGCCCATTCACACACTGGAAGACTGCCTTAATAGGACAAGCCCCCGGCCCCATCAGATCCTTTAAAAATGAAAAATATGTTTCTATTCCACAATAAGGACAAAACTGAATGATTCAGAGCTTCGGTATTGTTCTGTGGTCGATGTGGTTTTACTGTCCTTTTGCAGAAGTGGAACTACTTAAGGACAAGCGCGACTACAGAGGAAAACAGGGTGTTTCTGCTGACTGATCCGCGTGATTATTCACAATGTTCAGCTTGCTGCAACCAGACACACCCTCTCTTGAAAAGGAAGTACCCCAGAGTTCTGTGGGACACTGCTGCTAAGAGAAGAGGTTCCTTTTGTAGGACTGAGAGGTTCAGCCTCGTGTCCCCCTCTTGGGTCGGGACACACTTACGGGGTGGAACAGGACTGTACCATGCACACTGCCCAGACTCAGGTCTCCCCCGTACGCTCCACCCGGGCAGGGACCAGGATTTCCCTTTCGTTTCCAGGTCTGGCACTCCGCCGCTGAGTCCAAGGGCTAACGAGTCTGAGGGGCGGGTCAGAGGGTCCGGGTCGAGGGCTGCCGAGTTTGAGGGCTGCCGGGTCCGAGGGCTGCCGGGTCTGAGGGCTGCCGAGTTTGAGGGCTGCCGGGTCCGAGGGCTGCCGGGTCCGAGGGCTGCCAGGTCCGGGTCCGAGGGCCGCAGGGTCCGAGGGCTGCTGGGTCCGAGGGCTGCCGAGTTTGAGGTCCGAGGGCTGCCGGGTCCGAGGGCTGCCGGGTCCGGGTCCGAGGGCCGCAGGGTCCGAGGGCTGCTGGATCCGAGGGCTGCCGAGTTTGAGGGCTGCCGGGTCCGAGGGCTGCTGGGTCCGGGTCCGAGGGCCGCGGGGTCCGAGGGCTGCCGGGTCCGGGTCCGAGGGCCGCGGGGTCGGAGGGCAGCTGGGTCCGAGGGCGCGGGGTCCGAGGGCCAGGGAGACGAGAGAACTGACTGGCCGAGGAAAGTTCACGACACAGCGAGAAGGGTTCAGCCGGGCCAAACGCAACATGACCCCACATAACCCCGCTGCCTTCACTGTGAAACCCCTACTACTGCAGGGCCATGAAGGACAACATGCTGCTAGGAATTAACAAAAATGGATCCTGTTACAAAATGCAAAAAACTACAAAAATGCCTCCTATGTGAATGCATCTGTAAAGCTACAATCTAAATGGCAAAATGGTGAAAGTGTAGGTTGCTTTGTAAGTGGCAAAGAGGTATAAACCATTGAAGGTCAGCTCCAAATATATATATATATATACACAAATACACATTTCAAATATATATATATATAAAATATTTATATTTCAAATGTGTATTTGTAACATCGCTCAAGGGTACAACAGCAGTATCCTACCTGAGAATCAAACCACTGATCTTTAGGTTACAAGACCAGCTCCTTATGCATTTATACTACACTGAGCATGTATATGTGTGTGTGTGTGTGTGTGTGGTTGCTGGGGGGATGCATAACACTGTGACAGTGCGAATGGGTTTGTATGTAAGGAAATACGCTGACGTTCCCCACCCTTCCTCAGTGGTCAGCCCCGCCATCTATTGCAAAGCGCTGAAACCTCATGTTTCAGCAGTCTGCAGAATGATGTCAGAGCATTCTCACCCTTGTCTTGCTGTAACTTGACTACTTAACTAGCTATACAATGTCCCATGTTCATGTAACCATAACTGCCTCAGCTGCATGAAAATTAATACCAGCATAACTGTACTGTACTGTACTGCTTACAGTAAAAAGCATGTTAATAATGACTAAGGTAATGAAAACAGGAAACATCTGGAAATGTCCAGTAAGGATGTGGGAACAAGGTAGGCAGTCGCTGATAAAGGGATTTCTCATACAAACGACTTTAATCTCTGAGACCTAGCACAGCACAAAATGTCAAATCTCATCTTACGTTTTTTAAATTTTAAAATAATGTCAAAAAGTGTTATTCTCAATATGTAAACAATGGCAGTGTTCACTAATTATTATAAATTAGAATAATACTGTTGAAAATTTTGAAATCCTGAAGGTGGTCTCAGTATTCTCAATAATAAAGATAGTAAAAATTAATAATTAAGTTTTATGTGCACTTCCTGTTTTCTTACCCAGGGTGCTGCTGGCACAGGAGGCAGGCATTAGTTGGGGGGGGGGGGGGGGGGGGTCGAGTTCCCCACAGGGGGGTAGTTTGCCTTTGTTGTATCCCTGGTGTATCCTGAGCGGTTTGTCAGTACTGCTTGAGAAGACGATACACACTAATCATGGTGCACTGCTAATCACCATGCACCGCTAATCACCATGCACCGCTAATCATCATGCACCGCTAATCACCATGCACTGCTAATCACCATGCACCGCTAATCACCATGTACTGCTAATCACCATGCACCGCTAATCACCATGCACCGCTAATCACCATGCACCGCTAATCACCATGCACCGCTAATCATCATGCACCGCTAATCATCATGCACTGCTAATCACCATGCACCGCTAATCACCATGCACCGCTAATCACGGTGCACCTCTAATCACCATGCACCGCTAATCATCATGCACCGCTAATCACCATGCACCGCTAATCACGGTGCACCTCTAATCACCATGCACTGCTAATCGCTGTGCACCGCTAATCGCCGTGCCCTGCTAATCACGGTGCACCTCTAATCACCATGCACTGCTAATCACCATGCACCGCTAATCACCATGCACCGCTAATCACGGTGCACCTCTAATCACCATGCACTGCTAATCATCATGCACCGCTAATCACCATGCACTGCTAATCACCATGCACTGCTAATCATCATGCACCGCTAATCACCATGCACTGCTAATCATCATGCACCGCTAATCACCATGCACTGCTAATCACCATGCACCGCTAATCACGGTGCACCTCTAATCATCATGCACCGCTAATCACCATGCACTGCTAATCACCATGCACCGCTAATCACCATGCACTGCTAATCACCATGCACTGCTAATCATCATGCACCGCTAATCACCATGCACTGCTAATCACCATGCACCGCTAATCACGGTGCACTGCTAATCACGGTGCACCTCTAATCACCATGCACCGCTAATCACGGTGCACCTCTAATCACCATGCACTGCTAATCGCTGTGCACCGCTAATCGCCGTGCCCTGCTAATCATGGTGCACTGCTAATCGCCATGCACCGCTAATCACCATGCACCCCTAATCACAGTGCACCTCTAATCACCATGCACTGCTAATCACCATGCACTGCTAATCGCCGTGCACCGCTAATCGCCGTGCCCTGCTAATCACCATGCACTGCTAATCACCATGCACCGCTAATCGCTATGCACTGCTAATCATGGTGCACTGCTAATCACCATGCACTGCTAATCACCATGCACCGCTAATCGCTATGCACTGCTAATCGCCGTGCACTGCTAATCACCATGCACTGCTAATCGCCGTGCACTGCTAATCATGGTGCACTGCTAATTGCTCCAGGGGCCGCCATCACGGCTTGGGAGACCCTCGTGGGCACGAGCTTGGGAGAAGAGAGAGACAGAGAGAGAGAGAGAGAGAGGGGGGGTGGGGAGGTTGAAGGCCTGCAGTGAGATCTGAAGAGCAAGGTAATGTTGATGGCAGGGCCTGAGCTGCAGTGAGATCTGAATTACATGCTGATGGCAACACCTTTATGATGCCAGTATACTGAAAACAAAACTGAACGTTTTTTTCAAAATTACCCGTTTTGAACAAAAGACAAGCAAACAGACGCAGTGTTTTGAATTTGTATGGTGTAGTGTGTGTGAATTTGTATGGTGTAGTGTGTGTGAATTTGTATGGTGTAGTGTGTGTGAATTTGTATGATGTAGTGTGTGTGAATTTGTATGGTGTAGTGTGTGTGAATTTGTATGGTGTAGTGTGTGCAAGCCCCAACGCAAACTGTTTGCAGGAAGTTTGCAAGTTTGCAGATCTCCCCATCTGCAATAGGTTCGCCCAAAATATTACATGATTGGTTCAACTATGTTTCCCTGGTCGTCCCCTCACTGCACTGTTTTGGGGCAGGTTGTGTCCAGATGGGATTACAGGAGATTTCGGAAACTGGTGCCCGATCTGACAGGTTCGCCATGATACAAGAATTAAATTGTGCCTGATTCCTCCTTCCCGGAGGACAGTTTGACCTCATTTGTCACCCAAACTAAGGATACATAGTTTGGACAGAAGAAGAGTCGTTGAACTCATGCAGGGATATCGTCATCTTTATGATCGATAACGCAGGGATTTTCATTTTAATTCCCGGCACGAAATTGTTTGGTGTCAATGATCCTGAACTGTGTAGCAAAAATCCCCCTCAGTGGTGTGGAGTGACATAAAACTAAGAACATCGAGTTCATGCTGAGTATACTTGCATGTTTGGTGACATGTTGCTGGTGGGTTTTTTTTTTTTTTCAAAAAGCGTGTGCGTTGTTTGGAGCATACTGCCTACTGTCGCGAGATCGGAATAGAATGCTAATGGTAATGACAAAACCATAGACAGAGGGAAAATGGCGAAGTTCAGATCAGATAATGAAAGGGAAACTAAGGAAAGAGATGGGCATTCTTCATGAAGGTAATTTCTGGGTTCACTTCACTGGGTTTCTCCCTGTCTGTTAGAGGATGTTCAAGGTAGATGATCAGCGAGGAGGAAGAGAGGGTTGCAAGAGAGATGTGATCAAACTGAGTTGTTTTGTTAGTGTAGAATAACAGTAAGGGAAATGGGCTGCCAACTTCTAAGTTACCTTTTGATTCACAGGTGCTGCACCTGCTAAAAGCCTTAAATGGGCACTTTCCTTTGTGTTATCTTGTGGGTCTTCAGTAGGGGCTGTGGGGTTCTCTGGCTATTGTCTGTCTGTTATTTTTTCTCGCTTTTAAAGTGGGTTTGAAAAGTAAAATCAAACTATTTGTTAAGCTCACCACTGTGGTTGGTGTGGTTGTTTTGTTGAGAGATGCGGCCTCTGTTCTGGGTGCTGGGTGCTGTAAGTGACTCGTATTTTTGCCCGGACAGGCTTTAAGTCTACCCCTGCGACATTACGCAAGGCTGAGTCACCATTTACCTCCGTCTGCCTCTGCTTGCATAAGTGCTGTCGTAATGCACCTGTAACCACTGCCTGTGAGGAGCAGATCACAGAGGCCCAAAACAGACGCGATCACCGAGTCACATTAAAATGTCTGAGCGGCCCAGGCTAATGGCGTCTTAGATCCTAACCCTCCTCCGCTCCCGCTATGTCAGAGAATGAGCGGGCACAGCACTGCAATTTTGGACTGGTGATGCACCCACTACCTCTGCGTTAGTTAAGAAAACACAAAGTTCCTGCCTCATCATTTAACCAACGTTGAATCATGCGCCTCTACGCCCTGCACCAGTGCTAATGGCAACAGCTAGCTGGCAACAGTTAACCCACAAGTAGCCAGAGAGCAATTTAGTGGAGATTTCTGGAGACTGGATGCCTTCAGAAAGACAACAAATCTCAACAAGGACAAAGAGTCAGGACAGCGCTGTAGGCTCTTGTTGAATTTGACACCAAGCAATAGCAAGTTCCTGGTCATGTCAACAGTAACAAATTGTATAACTTTAGTGTTATGCTTATTGTTGTTCATTTTTTTGGGTGACAAAAAATGCTAGAGCCGGTGAACTGCAGACACTAAAAGCAACCAGAGGAGGCACTATTGATACAGTTGATAATTCTTCAGAGTGAAACCCTCCGTCCCTGGATACAGCACTCAAGAGCATTACATTACATTACACAGGTTCACGTGGCTGGGATTTGTATGCATATCATAATGAATGCGGTCATTTACATACACACTAATAATTTTCCTTACATGAAGAATTCCTTCCTAATATTTCTCATGTGTAGTAATTGTGTAACAATACTCATTCCTGGCATTGTTTAGATGTAGCAAATGTGTAACCCTATAGTACATTGTTGGCATTGCGTAGTAATTTCGTAACACTACAGTGCTCATAGCATAGATATGGAAATCATAGTTGTATAACATTCCTGCTGCTTGCTTGGCTTACAACAGCATTACTGTATCATGTTCTTTTTGGGTAACAGAACTATCCTGTTTCTCCAATAACAAGTGAGGAAGGGAGAGAAGCGATGAGATTTGGCCCACCCAGCTATCTAAACTGAGATCAGATGTGTTGCAGATTCACTCTGAAAATAGCAGAGAAGCAGCAGGGAGAGGGGCAGGCTTAGTGAGCCTTCGCCTTGCGCAAGTTGTCTTGGATGCCCCCTCCTTCGCCCCCTCCACCTCCACCCTCCCCCATTTATGATAGCAGGGATAGAACCTTTCTTTTGAGCCAGAAGCTACAAGAAAAACAAATGTAATGACATGCAGATGATAGCATCTAGAATAAGCACCCCTGGCTCTGAAGCTTTGACCCTCAGAGAGAGTTCTGCGGTCAGAAACGGGGGGGTGGGGGGGGGGGGGGGGGCGGGGACAGGGTTTGTCCACTGCGGCACATCAGGTTCCAACAGGAATGAGGAATCTCATGAATAAACAAGGGACAGTTTCAAACAATGACATTTTTTTAGGAGAATGCAGCCCTTTTGCGCTTTGCTCTCAGAGCTAAAATATCAATTCTGGTTGGTTTGATTTTGAGAATGTGTGCGTGTGTGTGTGTATGCGTGAAATGGAGAGTCTAAATCACAGTTGCTGCTACTGATTCACCCATCTTGCTTCCATTATCCATAATAACAATAATAATAATAATAATAATAAATTTAGTTACTAATCATGTCCATATTGATTGGTGTTATATTTGTAATTCAGGATAATTTAAGCAAATACGATCTCCTGAAGCTGAGAATTTTTATTTAACTGTTGTAGGAACCTTTAACAATCCAAGGGAATACAGAATATCCAAAGGATAGGGACGACGAACGCTAGGAACAGAAATGATTGTTTAGTTAACTTAGTAGAAACTTGGTAACAGTTCAACGTGTGCAGTACATAAAGTGTGTGCCATAGTTTGTACTGTAAATGCATAATAGTGGATCTTGCCTGCTTGCCAGCTTCTTTGACCTGCAGGTTGTGCAGAAAACTTATTGTACAGCATGGTTACATCCTGTTTCCTACAGTTATTCATTTAACTAGGGCTTGTTTGTCCCGATGTAGACACATTACTACGGTGAAATGTACAGATGCACCATTTAAATGTAATTTATTTCAAACGCTTATGAGAGCATATTGGCATACACCTAGTTTGCAAATATTTGAAATGCGCATGTAAACATGGCAGACGGATAAATCTGATCTTTCCTGCATCACTTGGGTTATGTGCCTCATATCCGCTCACCTAGAGCAGAGGTCTGCAACCATGTCCCTGGAGAGCCGCAGTCCACATACCCTAGTTTTCACCTTATAATCAACAACGAGTTCACACCCAAGAACCCAGGTGAGTTTGTGTTCATTATGCAATCAACAGCTTTAATCAGTCTATTAAGTACTGAGTAACAAGGGAAACTCCATGGCTGAAGACCCCTGATCTGGAGAATAACCCCCACCTCATGTCTCTTCCTCTGTTATTAGAGGGTTGTCGTGTGGTATAATGGTTAGGGATGTAAACTTGGCTTGTAACGCAAAGGTTATGGGTTGATTTCCAGGTGGGCTTCTGCTTTGAACCCTTGACCTGAATTTCTTCACTAAATGTCCAGCTGTAAAAAATGGATTGTTTGTAAAAGAATTTACCCTGTGCGAGTTGCTCAGGATAAGAGCATCTGCTTAATGCCAATGTAGTTTTTAAAAAACTGCCAATAGTGAGTTATTGTAAGACCTGTAAGCCTCCCATAGGGGTAGCAGTAGTCGTAGCAGCAGTAGTGGCAGTAGTAATAGTAGCAGTAGTAGTAGTAGCAGCAGTATTAATAGCAGTAGTAATAGTAGCAGTAGTAGTAGTAGCAGCAGTATTAATAGCAGTAGTGCCGGTAGCAGTAGTAGTAGTAGCAGCAGTATTAATAGCAGTAGTGCCAGTAGCAGTAGTAGTTGTAGCAGCAGTATTAATAGCAGTTGTTGTAGTTGTCATATAAAAAGGGGTTGAACTGATTAAATAATTAAGAGCAGAAGTTGGAATAAGAACCCAAAACACACCAGCCCACCACAGACACTTGGAGACTGTTTCCGTTTACAAAAGGGTAAAAACTGGGAAACATGTTTCTCCTGGAGATGGAGGGAGATTAATCTTGGTAAACTGTAACTGTGTGTTGAAGCCTTACAGTAAAAAGTGCATTTCCTCCTCTGACCTTCCTCACAGCTTTCTGGACACAGAAAGCAGTACTGGGCAGGATCCACCTCCCACTTCTTCTGGGTGTGGATCCTGCCCAGTATTGCTTTCTGGACACAGAAAGCAGTACTGGGCAGGATCCACCTCACACTTCTTCTGGGTGTGGACCATGACTTATCAGCACAATATCTATGGCTCAATCACTCACACACACACACACACAGTCACACACACATGCCCAGCGTGCAGTCACAAGTGCATCTCATAAACATCTGTGTCTCCTTGGTTGTTGTATGAGAAACAGTGAACAGCTTTATCTATCTACTGGAATACCCCTGTTATGAATGGAGGGTGTGCCCAAGGTCTGCTCTTACATCCACACATTGGAACAGAGCCTTAACAGATACGAGACTGTGGGGCCCATCCATACACTGGAACAGAGCCTTAACAGATACCAGACCATGGGGCCCATCCACACACTGGAACAGAGCCTTAACAGATATCAGAGAGTGGAGCCCATATACACAGTGGAACAGTGCCTTAACAAATACCAGACCATGGAGCCCATCCACACACTGGAACAGTGCCTTAACAGATACCAGACTGTGGGGCCCATCCACACAGTGAAACAGAGCCTTAACAGAAACTAGAATGTGGGGTCCAGCCACACAATGGAACTGTGCCTTCACAGATACCAGAACGTGGGGCCCATCCACACACTGGAACAGTGCCTTCACAGATACCAGACTGTGGGGTCCATACACACAGTGGAACAGTGCCTTCACAGATACCAGACTGAGGGGCCCATCCACACACTGGAACAGTGCCTTCACAGATACCAGACCATGGGGTCCATCCACACACTGGAACAGTGCCTTCACAGATACCAGAATGTGGGGCCCATCCACACACTGGAACAGTGAATCCTCCAGCAGCTCTTTTTTTGTAATGTAATGTATTCTCTCTCTCCTACCCTCATTGTTGGCCTTCATGTTTCATTGTTTTTTTATGCCCTTAGTACTGTATGACATTTAAAACTATTTGCTAATAAATTACAGTATGTCTAAGTGAATGTGTGAGAGAGTGACCGTGTGTGTGTGTGTGTGCGGTTCATGCTTTAAATGGTAAGCCAGCTGTACAGAAGCAGTGAATCACAGTCCAAGAATTTTTCACTCTCATGAGCTTCTGGTCAGCTTCCATTAAAAGCCAGGGCTTTGGTTCCGCTGTCCCACAAGTCGATGAAATAATCTCCTGTACAGAACATGCCATTATCTGCACTAGTGCAGCATAACAGCACTGTACACAAGTCTTCAGCTGACTCAAACATTCCACAGTTAGTCTCAGTCACAGCTCTCATTTTCTCAATTTAAGCATATTCACAATTTACTTGAAGGTATAGCAGATCAATAAACATTAAACTGAATCTTCTGGGGGAAAAAATTCCAAAGAAGAACTACCACAATTATCATGGCTGCAGAGAACCATAAACTGAACATTTACCACATGGTGATTTATCAAATGAAGATGATTTACCATGCAGTCTTTAAACACACAAAACACAAACTTATCGCTGGTTCACAACAAAGTGATCGATCGTCAAGACAGCTTTAGATCATTTAATAAATAAATTTGGTTCCACATGAACTTCTGGGTTATCAAATGCCAACTGTGGTCTTCATTTGTCACCGAGATTCACCTTGTCAAATTTGACTTTGAATAACAGACTTAACTTAACGTCAATATCTTAATGTGTGATTTTGGTATGGTGCTGGTGAAGGCAGAGAAGTAGGTGATAGGTGCTGGCTTGCAGTGATGAACAAAGCAAGCATACTGTATGGAATACAGAGAGATGCTTTCATAGAGAGTCTCAGTGACATTTCCTTTAGATGAGCAGTTACTCGTGGAATGTATGAGTGGTGTCTGTCGGTTTTCAGAGAGAGAGAGAGAGAGCAAGATACATAGATAGAAAGATAGATATATAGAGACAGAGAGAGAGAGAGAGAGAGCAATCTAAATTTTCTACAGGCACTACACTTCAAGTTTCAGTTTACAAAGTTTACAAAGTCCTGACCCTGGAGCTCACCCACACCACCCTGCCTGCCCTCTCCCACACTCACACACAGAATACCCCCCATGGCTACTAATTGCACCCATACATTTCCATGTCTCCTGTCTCCCTTACAGTTTTACAGTGCACAGAGGCTTTACGAGCAGCGCTCTTCCAAACCTCTCTGTGAACGCTCCAAATTCCCTCCAGCACAAACACAGCCATTTAAGGTAAGCTAGCATCGACGCTGCAAGAATTTCCAAACAACCAATCCTGAAAAAAAATCTGAATGCGCAAGGGGCCGCTGGATGTGCCAGCAAGCCTGCCACACAGATGCACTGAGTCGAACATGAGGTCAGCCGTCCTGATTGGCTGAAGCGGACAGTGACATCACACTGGGGTTCAGAGGCAGGAACACACAGAGCTACACCAGTGTGTGGGAGATGACTGCCATGGCCTAACAAAGTGCGATGCAAAGGCGGACACCATAACAGCATAAGTGCGTCGGCTGCTTCCTCTGACTGCGGACTGAGCCGATTGTAATGGAGGAAGCGCGAGGGACGGGTTCAAGGACCGGCTTTCCGCCACTGCCAGGATCCCTCTGATGCTCTTTCAGCAGGAACAGAACTGTGACCCCCTGAACTGTTTTCCTCAGAGAGTGAGAGAGGGATAGAGAGAGCGAGAGAGAAGAGAGAGAGAGAGAGCATTCAGAAAGGCAGGACCTATGCCTTCCTCCCTGTGAAAGATTAAAACAATATAAAACCACACTCAGAACCAAAAAATAACAGTACATCCAAAGCAAAATAAATGTAACTGAAGAATCAGTGAAGTCAAATAACTCCTGGGACAATTAAAAATCTTTGAACAAGCCACGCAGTGACAAATTGGCCATCCAAAATGGAGAAATATAGAAGAATAATTGTAAACAATTATATAGTCAGATGATAAAGAACCCGGAACAAAACCAGTTTGAAAAACTGAACAACCTTGAAAAAATCATTGAAGACAAATGGAACCCCCTAGAGTATGAAATTACAGAATCTGAATTTATGGAGAAATTGAATCTCTTGCAATCCAGAAAAGCCTGTGGAGCAGATGCCATCTTAAATGAGATGCTGAAATGCACAGACCCACAAACTTACATTAGCCATTCAAAAACTGTTCAATTTGGTTCTGAGTGCGGGTCATTTCCCTGAAATTTGGAACCAAGGACTGATACCCCCTCAAGAATGGACATAAATTTGACCCTAGCAACTACTGAGGTATTTGTGTTAACAGTAATCTGGGGAAGGTATTTTGCAGTATTTTAAATAGATATCATAGACTTCCTTATTGAGCACAATAGTCATAAGGAAAAGTCAAATTGGATTCTTACCAAAACACCGGACAAAGTGACATCTTGGCGGGGTGGCATCCCTCATCACATCACATCACCCTGCATACCGTAGTGGATAAATATGTGAACCACAACAAAACTAAAGTCTTTGCTTGCTCTGCTGACTTCCAGGAAGCATTTGATTCTATTAGGCATGAACACTTATTCGTTAAACTTATTGAAAGTGGTATGGGGTGGGGGGAATGATATGATGTCATTAAATCAATGTACACAAATAGTAAATCTGCATTCGAAATTGAAACTAAAGAAGTTGATTTCTTCACCCAGGGGCATGGAGTGAGACAGGGCCGCAGTTTCAGTCCTGTCGTTATTCATTACATTACAGGCATTTAGCAGACGCTCTTATCTTACTTACATTTTATCCATTTATACAGCTGGATACATATTAGAGCAATGCAGGTTAAGTACCTTGCTCAAGGGTACAATGGCAGTGTCCTACCGGGTAATCGATCCTGTGACCTTTAGGTTACAAGACTAACTCCTTAGCCATTATACTACACTGTCGCCCCTATTCAACATTTATATAAATTCATTGGGAAATTACTGGAGCAAACTGCAACACCTGGCCTCACTCTGCATGACACAGAAATCGAATGTCTTCTGTACGCAGATGACCTGGATCTGCAGTCACCCACAAATAAAAGGGTTACAGCAGAGCCTGCCTGTTAGAAAGATTTTGTCAGACCTGGGCCCTGACAGTTAACCAAGATAATAATTTTAATTTTATTATTTAATAAAATAATAATTTTTCCAAAAAAGGTCCAGATCTCACAGAATCACTCAAAACTTTAAAGTAGTAAAAAAAAAATACCATTGAATCAACAACTAATTATACTTATTTAGGCTTAAGAATTAATTCCATGGGATATTTTAGCTTGGCCATGAATGAACTGAAAGAAAAAGCAAGAAAGGCTTTCTATGCCATTAAAAAGTCAATCAAAATCAAAATTACATTTAGGATCTGGCTCAAAACATTAGAACTAGTGATCAAACCAATTGCACTTTATGGCAGTGAGGTGTGGGGTCCACTTACGCAGTTTGATTTTGTTAAATGGGACAAACGTCCAATTGAAACCCTGCATGCTGAACTCTGTAAAAGCATTCTCCAGGTATAGAGGAAAACCCCAGACAATGCATTCAGGGCAGAATTAGGCCAATGTCCGCAATTAATAAACATCCAAAAAAAGAGCCATGAAATTCTGGAAATAAATATAAAACCATATAATTATAAAGCCCTGCGATGCCAAGAGCTGAACACAGAAAGGAGTCCCCTCAGCCTGCTCGTCCTGAGGCTCCTGAGTTCACTTACTGTACAGATACTGACACCACTAACACCAATCAACCTCAGGGCTGCCACACATTATTTCAAAGAATTAGACCAAACCAAATTCTGACTGAAGAAAAATAAAACTGCATCATCTATTGGAACAGAACCACGCAAATCCGAACGCAAAATTGAATGCTGTCTGACCCTATATAGACAGTACACCACAGCAGAATATTTGACCATGGTGACTGATAACAAATTGAGAAAAGGACTGACAGTGTACAGACTCAGTGAGCACAGCCTGGCCATAGAAGCCGGCCGTCACAGGCAGACCTGGCTGAACAGAGAGAACAGATTGTGCTCCCAACTGTGATCAAATGCCCAAAATACCAGGACATAAGGATGGTAAATGGTAAATTTAGGACATAAGGAAAAACTTATGTTGGAACCATTTTACCAAAATACACAAATTACAGTAATCTAGAAAGATTATAGATACTAGATGGGTTGAATGGCCTGTTCTCCACATTTTGTGTTCTTATGTTCTAAATGCACTAAATGGCCTGTTGTCCTCATTATGTGTTCTTATGTTCTAGATGGGCTGAATGGCCTGTTCTCCTGATTATGTCTTCTTATGTTCTTATTGGAGGTCTGCAACCCGACTCGAGCCCAATGGGACCCAAGTACCTGGTTTCAGACCAGGTTCAGGCTTTTTTTCACATACAACTTTGGGCTTGGTTTTCTATTAAGTGAAAATGAATTTTTATTTTATATTCTAAATGTATGACTGCATTCATACATGCAGTAAGACTGCATGAGTATGAGTAATTAACAAATTCAGCCCATTTCTCCCTCTCTTCTCCTTTAATTGCGCTTTTACATGGCCTATGCACCATCGTTCTCCTCTTATCAACAAACAATGCACAGGCTTTGGTGGTTTTCCAGGACCACGAGTGCAAAAAGATTACATTTCATGCAGTTCACATATAGCTGCTCTATTCAGTTTATTCAATGTCTCAGTTTAAGTGAAAACCAGAAAATAAGTTCTAGACTTATCATTTGTATAACTACAGCATCTGCAATTATTCATCCCCACCACAAAAGCTTTATCAACTTCATCAGGTGATTGCAATGCATGGATTTCATGTGATTATACGGGCAAAGTTATTTTCGATAGAGCTTGATTGGGAAACTCGTACCAAAGTGCTGGTCATTCAGTTGCTGAACAGTGTGCTGGAGTAGGCAGTGATATGTTTTCGCACCTGGGTAAAAGCCGGGGGGGTGCTATGAAGAAAATGGCAAGAACTGCCTGTATTTCTCTATTTTTTAGCATTTTAAAAACACAGTTTGTTTTAAGTCAAAATATTTATGAAAGTCGTGGAAGGGGGAGGATACAACATTTATGGTGCAATGTCACTGTGGCCTATTTAGTGTTAAACTAAACTCTCACTTGCTGTCTTTCTGCAGATGTGTGTATGTGTCTAATTGAGTAACTTGGTGCTGACTTCTGAGCAACTGTAAATTGTAATTTTTGAGCAATTATCATTCGTTATCAAGTAAGCTAGCTTTCATTCTGCGCAGAAACACGATGCAGACCACAAAGCTTTTTCAAAGTCCTTTTGTCTGTGTATTATCATTCTGCAATTGGCTACTTTGATCAGATTTTTTAATTGGCAGATGCAGCTAAATGCCCATGGCTCAAAATTTTTGATTGTGGTTCTGGAGGATGCGTCATGATATAATCAGCAAAAAGAAGAAGAGAAGAAGAAGAAGAAGAAGAAAAATGGAAAATCCCTTATGTTAGGGGCTTTATTGTGTGAAATTGGCTGTGAATTCTCTCTGTTTACATGAAGTCAGAAGGTACAGAATTTAATGTCCATAGGGCTGAGGGTCCGTGGTCATTGTGGTTATTTCTATAGCAAATCCTGAAACATGGCAAACTCTGAGTGCCCTATAGGTATGAGGCATACTGCCCTTCCCGCCAAGTTACAGCTTGGTAGTGAGATCATTGTTCTTAAATATAACTTAAATACGCCTCAAGTTCTTGTACATAAGCTTATTATCATTTGCATTGTTTGATCTTTTAAGACAAAACAATAGCTAATTAGAACATAAACCAAACAAAGACTTCCACTGTTCCACCAGAAACCTGAAATACTTGAACAGAGGTCTGGACACCACAACCAAAAGGTAGTATTAATCACAGCATCATATGTTTGACAGTTCTTTGAACTTAACTATACTGGACCACAAAGTATGGTCAGTCCACAATGAAGACAGTGTGCATATTATTACATGCGCTGAATGAACCTACCTCATTCAGAGAAAGGAATTTGTGCTGGAATTCAATCACAAAAGATTATCAGCAGGACTCCCAAAGAAAAGGTGGCAAGTGGCCAAGACGCTCATGCTTGTGGATTGTATTAATTTTGTAACTGAATTTTTCAGCCTATGAGTATACAGGCATTCCTTCTGCAGTGTTCTAAGTGGAATAAAACAGTGACATAAGCATCAGACATGATACTGTAGCAATGTGCATGATAAATCCTTATTTTAGGTATTAACCCTACTTTCCATGCAGTGGGCAGTGTTATTTCTGAAATATATTACATTTATTTAGCAGACGCTTTTATCCAAAGCGACGTAAAAAACTGCATATCATGGTCATTGGAACAACTGCAAAACACAGGTTTGATAAGGTACAATACTCATTTCGTTCAGCTATGTATAGCCAAGAACACAGTTCAGTTCAAGCAGTGAACATTATTTTGTACATGCACTAGGGCAGTGTTATTTCTGAAATATGCTTGAACCATGTTCCTAAATCCAACTTGCTTCTATGTTGGGTTCCTTTTTCGTAATGAGCTGATGGGTATTTATTTATTTTTCATTTTCCGTTTCCTACCAATTACAGGCAGGGGTAGATCCGCTTTGCGGTTTGTGCTGCTTATTGTGGAACAGCTGTGAATGCAATCGGCGCCGTTAATGAGTGTCGCCAACCCTCTTGGATTGGCCAGGAGTCTCCCAAAATTTGCACTGGCCTCACAGAATTGCAAAATTGAAATTTTTGCCATTGTAACAAACAGATTGGGAAATAAAATACAAACATAACACTGGGAGACTCTTGTTTTTGGCTCTCTGACTCCCAAATAACCATGCGTTACATTGGCACGTTACTTTCAGAGTGCGCTGACCTATAGTACCATCAGGAGGGATAAGAACTAGTGATTAGAGATCAACAAATTTAAACTCGGGCCTTTATTTTGGGTGACAAGCAGCGGGAATATGGTGTAATTGTCAAAAAAGGCATCTGTTTAAAAAAATAATAATAATTTTAAAAAAGCCATGAATGTCCTGGAATTGGTCCAGTGGGAGTTAGCATACCAAGTATTGATTCAAATTGAGTAACTGTACAATTATACCCAAATAGCCTCTCCTATTTGAAATATGAGCAAGCACTGACACAAATAATATTAATTGGAAACCTGCCTGTTGTTTTACAAGGGAATTGTTTGAGTTGTCATGCAGATAAAGGTGCAGGAATAAGGATGACAGCATAGGGGTCATTGAGGCAATGATGAGAGTGGCTGAATGACCAGAAAATGGGACTCCTGAATATTTCTTGGAACCACTTCATCTCAGTTTATATAATTTTGAGTGTACACTTTCTATTAAAGGAGCTGGGTTATTGGGGTTGTCTAAATATTTATATTTGTGTAACGGAATATGGTACTTAAATTTCAGTGGTAAAAACATTATAGAGGGCAGGTTCAATTTAATCTTTAATGTCAAGAATTTCTAGTATGCCTCTGGTAATTCTTTGCATCAAAGCTCAGAGTCAGTATCTGTGCATCACACTCAGCATCTGTGCATCACACTCAGCATCTGTGCATCACACTCAGTATCTGTGCATCACCTCAGTATCTGTGCATCACGCTCACTATCTGTGCATCACACTCAGTATCTGTGCATCACACTCAGCATCCGTGCATCACACTCAGCATCCGTGCATCACACTCAGTATCTGTGCATCACACTCAGCATCCGTGCATCAGACTCAGTATCTGTGCATCACCTCAGTATCTGTGCATCACACTCAGTCCCTGTGCATCACACTCAGTATCTGTGCATCACACTCAGTATCTGTGCATCACACTCAGTGTCTGTGCATCACACTCAGCATCTGTGCATCACACTCAGTATCTGTGCATCACACTCAGTATCTGTGCATCACACTCAGTATCTGTGCATCACACTCACTATCTGTGCATCACGCTCAGTATCTGTGCATCACACTTAGTATCTGTGCATCACACTCACTATCTGTGCATCACACTGAGTATCTGTGCATCACACTCAGCATCTGTGCATCACACTCAGTACCTGTGCATCACACTCATATCTGCATCACTTTCAGTATCTGTGCATCACACTCAGTATCTGTGCATCACACTTAGTATCTGTGCATCACCTCAGTATCTGTGCATCACGCTCACTATCTGTGCATCACACTCAGTATCTGTGCATCACACTCAGCATCTGTGCATCACACTCAGCATCCGTGCATCACACTCAGTATCTGTGCATCACACTCAGCATCCGTGCATCAGACTCAGTATCTGTGCATCACACTCAGTATCTGTGCATCACACTCAGTCCCTGTGCATCACACTCAGTATCTGTGCATCTCACTCAGCATCCGTGCATCACACTCAGTATCTGTGCATCACACTCAGCATCCGTGCATCAGACTCAGTATCTGTGCATCACCTCAGTATCTGTGCATCACACTCAGTCCCTGTGCATCACACTCAGTATCTGTGCATCTCACTCAGTATTTGTGCATCACCTCAGTATATGTGCATCACACTCAGCATCTGTGCATCACACTTAGTATCTGTGCATCACACTCAGTATCTGTGCATCAGACTCACTATCTGTGCATCACACTCACTATCTGTGCATCACGCTCAGTATCTGTGCATCACACTTAGTATCTGTGCATCACACTCACTATCTGTGCATCACACTGAGTATCTGTGCATCACACTCAGCATCTGTGCATCACACTCAGTACCTGTGCATCACACTCATATCTGCATCACTTTCAGTATCTGTGCATCACACTCAGTATCTGTGCATCACACTTAGTATCTGTGCATCACACTCAGCATCTGTGCATCACACTGAGTATCTGTGCATCACACTCAGCATCTGTGCATCACACTCAGTATCTGTGCATCACACTCATATCTGCATCACTTTCAGTATCTGTGCATCACACTCAGTATCTGCATCACTTTCAGTATCTGTGCATCACACTCAGTATCTGCATCACTTTCAGTATCTGTGCATCACACTCAGTATCTGTGCATCACACTCAGTATCTGTGCATCAGACTCAGTATCTGTGCATCACACTCAGCATCTGTGCATCACACTGAGTATCTGTGCATCAGACTCAGTCTCTGTGCATCACACTCAGCATCTGCGCAGTACACTCAGTGTGAGGGCATGGGTGTGTGTGTGTGTGCGTACATGTGTGTGTGTGTGTGTGCGTACATGAGCGTACGTGTGTGTGTGTGTGTGTGTGTGTGTGTGAGCTCCTGCAGGGCTGCGGGCTCTTCTGTTCTCAGCACTGAGTAGTCAGGGAAGTAGAGAGAGGGGGGAGGGGGTGCAGGGAGATCAGTCATTCATCACTGCCTAACCCTCGACCCCTTTCACATTCCTTACCCCAAATAAGGACACAACCACCGCAGCCTTCGCTCGCTCGGCCATTCCCTCTCTCTCCCCTGACTCTCCCTCTCCCTCCCATCTCTTTTACCTTCTCCCTCCCTCCCTGCCCCCCCTCCTTTTTTCTCTCTCCCTCCCTCCCTCCCTCCCATCTCTTTTGCCTTATACCTCCCTCCCTCCCCTGCCCCCCCCCTCTTTTCTCCCTCCCCTCCCTCCCTCCCATCTCTTTTGCCTTATCCTTCCCCCCCTGCCCCCCTCTCTTCTCCCTCCCTCTCCGTCCCTCCCACCTTTTTTGCCTTCTCCCTCCCTCCCCAGCCCCCCCTCTTTCTTGCTCTCTCCCTCACCCTCCCTCCCACCTCTGACTCTCTTCTTCCTCCCCATCTTTGACTCTCTCTCTCTCTCTCTTTCATGACGTCATGTCTTAATGTTTTTTTTGGCCTGAAATAATGAAAAATGAAAGCAAAAAATATTGTACTAAATGTGTATTTACTATGATTTTCCCAGGATGTTAGGGTTGCAGTGAGGGCTGGGCTTTGGGGTTAGGAAATCATTTTCCTGAAACATCTCCAATCTGAACGGGCTACACACAGATCAACATTAGAACAGTGAAGTGAGAAATTGCTATGCACACACAAACTCAAGCAGAGAAAGCGGTTTCTGTTGCTAACAGCGTTTGAATGCGGGTGGCCATTACCCCTGCCATGGTGCGCATAAGTTTCCTGCAGTGCTGTGCAGTGCATAATAATTACTTATGACAACACAAATGGATATATTCTCTGGGTCTCATGAGAGAACGCACGGACATGAGGACTTAAACAAGACCCCCATAATTGTGTCGGTGCCAAGTCATGTGACTGCAGAATTAGCTAAAAAAGTGCGGAATAATAGAATGACACCGCAACCACCACCAAAATGAGGCCCCCACACCTGGGTGATGCATGGCAGCCATTTTGCACCAGAACACTCACCGCACATCAGCTGAGGTGAACAGGGAGGACATCGTACAACCGCTTAAACCGGGAGATGATTGATTTGCCAGGTAGAGGGAACCAGGTGGTGGCTTTTTTCCAAGCCACCATGGAAAACCCCCATTCTTTGCACGCAGTCTTCAATGACCGCGATGGATGAGTCGGGATTCCATTTCATCCAAAGGAGAAGCACATTCTATGGAATAGTGTGCCTGACACTGCACCTTAAAAATTTTTTTGGATTTGGTCAGAAAAGGGCTTCCCCCTACTGACCCATCCAACAGAAACTTAGTGTGCCCAGGTGGTCTAAAACAAGCCCAGCGCTGCTTAGCTTCAGTACTAAGCAAGCCAGGCCCTGTTTAGCTTCAGTACTAACCCAGCCCAGCCCTACTTAGCTTCAGTACTAACCAAGCCAAGCCCTGTTTAGCTTTAGTACTAACCAAGCCCAGCCCCACTTATCTTCAGTACTAACCCAGCCCAGCCCTGCTTATCTACAGTACTAAGCAAGCCAAGCCATGCTTGGCTTCAGTACTAAGCATGCTTAGCCATGCTTAGCTTCAAGTACTGACCATGCTCAGCCCTGCTTAGGTTCAATACTAACCAAGTCCCCGCCCCCTTCTCTCGCTCTCTCTCTTTCTATTTGTCTATCTCTCTGTACAGAAATCAGCCAGGGAAATCATGTCCACACCTGCATATGAACTGCATCACTGAAAACTCACATTGGGAAAACAGATTATGTCATGTGACAGACTCCCTATAGCCAAAGCTTTCCTGGAAGCTGCAGATGGTGCCAGTACGTTAGCTGGTGCTTTAAACTGCAGAGAGACTGTGCTGTGCCTGTTACCACACATAAACATGCTGCCACATGCAGTGCCCTTGAATGCAGATAATAGTTGACCTGTAGTTTTCAGCTTTTCCGTCACCTTTGGCTCTGTGGTCTGACAGTACAGTAACTGCTTTTAAATGCTAGCTGACATTTGCAATGAATTTGCCCTCAGAAGTTTGTAGTTTTCTATTTCCAGGCAAGGGAAATGACATGTAACAAAAAACAACAAATAAGTAATGAATTTTATTATACTAATCTAATTTATGGCCACCTTTCTTACTTAAACACAGCTAATATCTGCCAGAAATCTTCCTCATGTTTTTCTTCCTCCTCAGTGCCTTCTCTGTCTCTCACACACACAGCAGCTTGGGTGACATAACGTGATCTCATGACTGAAGAAGCTGAATTTGATAAGCATATTTGTGCAGACAGGCAATAGACTGGGGATCTTTTACAGACCAAGCACTAAGACACTGGATCGCTTAAACACAAAGCCCTGATACACTGGAATCCTTACACACAAAACACTGAACGACTGGATAACTTGCATACAAATCATTGAGACACTGGATTCCTTCCATACAAATCACTGGACCACAAAATCCCTGAAGCCAAAGCAATAAGACACTCAATCACTTCCATACAAAGCACTGAAACACTATTTCTTACACACAAAGTACCCAGACACTGGATCCCTTACACACAAAGGACTGAAACACTGGATCCCTTACTCACAAAGTACTGAGACACTGAATCTCTTACACACAAAGTACTGAAACACTGGATCCCTTACACACAAAGGACTGAAACACTGGATCCCTTACACACAAAGTACTGAGACACTGGATCCCTTACACACAAAGGACTGATACACTGGGTCCCTTACACACAAAGGACTGATACACTGGATCCCTGACTCACAAAGTACTGAGACACTGGATCATTTACTCATAAAGGACTGATACACTGGATCCCTTACACACAAAGGACTGATACACTGGATCCCTTACACACAAAGGACTGAAACACTGGATCCCTTACACACAAAGGACTGATACACTGGATCCTCTAACACTCACAAAATACTGAAACACTGGATCCCTTACACACAAAGGACTGAAACACTGGATCCCTTACACACAAAGTACTGATACACTGGATCCCTTACTCACAAAGTACTGAAACACTGGATCCCTTACTCACAAAGTACTGATACACTGGATCCTTTACTCACAAAGTACTGAAACACTGGATCCTTTTCACACAAAGAACTGATACACTGGATCCCTTACTCACAAAGGACTGATACACTGGATCCCTTACTCACAAAGGACTGATAAACTGGATCCTTTACTCACAAAATAGTGAGATGCTGGATCTCTAACACACAAAATACTGAAACACTGGATCCCTTACACACAAAGGACTGAGACACTGGATCCCTTACACACAAAGGACTGATACACTGGATCCCTTACACAAAGTTCTGAGACATTGGATCTCTTACGCACAAAGTACTGAAACACTAGATCTCTTACTCACAAAATATTGATACACTGGACTCCTTACACACAAGATACTGAGACACTGGATCCCTTACAAAATACAAAGACTGGATCCCTTGCACACAGGGGACTGAGACACTGGATCCCTTACTCACAAAATAGTGGGATGCTGGATCTCTTACACACAAAATACTGAAACACTGGATCCCTCAGGGTTTGTCAAACATGACCCTCCCATCAGTGTGTTTGGAGTGAGCTTTAGAAAACCTCTTCAACAATAAATAAAAGCACATCAATCAAATCCAATTACTTTCTGTTCTCACAGGAAGTACTGCTAGTTGACTATAGATGTGAATGACATAAGCATTTTGGGGCATGCAAACTAGCAAATGATTCATTGCTATTGTTATTGTTATACTCCCCATTACCGTAGAAATGAGTCATTACTCAGAGAAGTGAAAGAGTGATACACCAAGAATGGGAGGGGGGGTGGAGGGGAAACAGAACACAAAGACAAAAGTGTTAAAACAATACTTATTCTGGAGCTATGGAGAGTGATATTGAAGAGACAACTATCTAAATTAGGATTAAGACTCTCTGAAGCAATATGCCAGTCTGAACAACACCAAGAAATGATTAGTCACCCAAAACAGAGTGACCAGAAATCTGCCTGGCCCAGTTTAAAAGCTGTTTGTTTGTTTGTCCTTTTCATATTTATCTCCATGGTAACAGCACACATTTTCGCTTTCTTTTAAAGAGGACGCGAGGCTATTCCAGGAATGCACCCATTGACTTGAGGCATCACATGTCCCTACTTCAGAACGTTACAGTAATACATTGTGTATGAGTCTAAAATCCCATTGTAAAATAAAACCAACACATTAGTTTTCCTGCCTTTCCCACACTGCCAGTGGAAACACATACACACACACTCACACACAAACACACTGCTTGTGCACACATACACACACACAAACCCATGTGCATGACACACACACACTGCAAATGCACACAAACATACACTGTACACACACACACACACACACACACACATGCACACACACACTGTGCACACACACACGTACCGTACTCACACACACACTGCACACACAGATACTGCACACACACACACACACACACACACACACACACACACACACACACACACACACACACACACACATGCACTGTACATGCACAGATACACACACACACACACACATGAACACACACACTGTGCACACACACACGTACCGTACTCACACACACACTGCACGCACAGATACTGCACACACACACACACACGCACTGTACACGCACAGACACACACACACACACACACACACACACATCACACTGCAGTGTCAATTGCCCTGTCATCAGAGCAGTGTTCAGCCCATACAGACAGCACAGACAGGAACATACCTCTCTCTCCGAAGCAGTGATGTCAACCGCCATTTATTTTCTCACTTTAGCCCACGGGTCAAGAGCTGCACACATCACTCGGCTCTGGCACAGTCAGGATTCAATCGCGCACTGAATTGGACCGGTCCCTGAGGACCACCTGTGCTCTAGAACAGTGCCTTAACCGGATGAGCCACCAAGCAGCCACCAGCAAGCACATCTCAGTTTTTACCAGGGAATTCTGTTAGGTTCGTGCGGCATGCAGCCGTACAGGCAATGTGTAAACGAGCAGACCAAAGCACGACTGTCTGCCGGTGGTTATGTGGCTTTGCTGTGCTCTGCGCAGGAGGACTGTAGGAGAACCTTGGCAGCGGGTAAACGATCGTTCCCCTTTTGAGACATTCAGTACCAAGGTGGCGGATGTACTGTAGTACTCAAATGTGTGACTCAGCGAACTTGTACGGAAGCCTGCTTTAGGGTGAGATGTTAAAGCAAGGTCACGACTGCAGTCATTAATGATTTCGTGCAAAAAGTGGGGGGGGGGGGGGGGGGTCTTCCACTGTGTCTGGGCAAAATTCACAAGCAGGCTCCCTCTACCTGACAGCCTAATCATTCACCTGTTTGATTGGCTGCATACTCCCCCCCCCCCCCCACCTCAGCTGATGTGCGGTGGGTGTCCTGGTGCAAAATGGCTGCCATGCATCACCCAGGTGGAGGCTACACACTGGTGGGGGCATGGAAAAAGCAGTATATCAATACAGTGTGATACATCATTATTATTGAACTTAAAGAAGCAGAGGCTAACTCACTGTCCACTCTGAAATGTTTTGCTTTTGCTTCTTTACATTTGGTGGTTGCTATGCCAAACATCCCACAGCACTGCAAACTAACACAACTCAAAATCCTCACTGAACACTATCACTGTTACATTTCAAATATTACATGTTTTATATGTACCTAATATTACTGCACAATATTTTATAAACTCTGACCAACAGCACTTTCACTGAGAGGTCCTGTGACATTGTGGCCTCAGTAAAACTTGCTGATTTACCCACACACACACACCACATTTACACAAACACACACACACACACTTAAATGCACATACACACACACACACACACACATGCACACAGTACTACTGATATCCACATTATGGACACCAGACCACACTACAGATATTCTCAACTGCTTGTACAGAATGCATAATGCCAGCTGGCATAAGGTTGCAAGGGTATGGATGCTGTAGGTTTTTACAAGAAGTGACACGGAATCTGTAAACAATCAACGACATGCAGAACCCTGTATACTAACAAAAAAAAAATATCTTGCCACAGAAAATGAAATACAGAATAATTGTTGTGCGTTTTGTTCAGTATAAAAGCCAGAGGGAAATGATTTGGGTGTGGACTAACACTTGCAGTCCACTTGTGATCACAGACAGGAAATGAAACCAATAGTTTGTCTCTCAATCATACTGGGCGTTTACCCTGATGAGTATGAGAACTTTCGGTGGCGTTACCACGACCCTGCGTGAGAATTTTTCGCTGTGCCTGTGTGTTCAGTGCCCTGAAAAAAGGCTTGTACCCTTCTATAATAGGATTAGCGCACCTGGTTACCCCAACTGCGGAGTAAACACTTTAATAAAAGAGAGTTGGGGGTGCTGTTACTGTGCATTGTAAACCAAGGGATTGGTCTGAGTATGTTTCTCCGACAAGCACAAAAAACATCGCCCCATTTTCCAGATAAAAACCAATGTTCAATACATTTGAGAAAGGTCAAATGAATCACAGCAGTCTAAAACAATGTGAACCGGGGAAGTTGTTTTTTTTCCCCCTGATGTTTCTTAATTGATCAAGAAATATTCATAGCCAGACCCAAAGTGTCTGATGTATGTGGTAACAACACACATTAAGAGCTTTTGCCGGCAGTTGACAGACGGAGGGAGGGGGGTCAACATGTACCCGTGCCCCCCCCCCCCCCCCCCCCCCACCCCACCCCACCCCCCAGAGATGCTTAAATGTCTGAAAACCTCCTGATTAATGAGGGAAAAGGACGTCCCCGGTGCTGACATTAATAAAAGCAGTTCTGCGTGCGGGGAGGAGGAGGAACTCGAGCAGCAGACGATCGTCAGAGCGCTGAATCACTTCGCTGTCTGGGGTGCTTTTGGCAGGACGCCAAAAAGGGGTTCACTGGGGTTAAGTGGGCGGAGAACAAAAGAAACGGGGCATTATTAAATGCGCCTGTCTGTATTAAAGGGGAACGCCACCCCCCAAAATCCTAATTTGGTATGTTCTGTCTTACCCTCGTCATAACTGGTGTGGGCAGTATTTCATGTGTCAAAACCAAGTATGTAAAAAAAAAAAAAAAAAAAAAAAAAAAAAAATGTTTGATTTAAACTGATGATGTCATTGGGATATAACCTCTCTTGTTATTAAAATGAATGAAGGTGTCTTTTCAATTGGAGAATGCTGTGTAACGGTGATGTTTTCTTTGTATTACTGAAGTAAAAATCACAATATTTAAGACACAACTAAAAGTTCAGAGTTTTGGTTTAGTTTTTTCTCAACTGCAGCCTCTAGTAAATTTTCTAAATCCATTCTTTACAATGGGGGCAAAGGGGAGGAGTTATACCCAGGTTACATCACCATGTGGGGGTGTACTTTTTATAGTAGGTTAAGGCGCTATGTGTCACATTAGAAATGAGATAGGTATACTTATATAATGATATTTAACCAGATATAAAAATTATGGTTTTTGGCTTTCAGGCCTTCATCACCTACTACACCCTACTTTGGTAATGAAGCAGCGACACTGTCTGGCATGGCGTTTTTTTCTAGCTGACATGGTCAAATTATGTCCTTAGATACGTTGGCAGTTCCTCACAACAGGAAACAAACAGCCTGGCATAGACGTCAGCCAAGGCTTTTTCAAAATGAAATTCAGCGCGGGTGATGTCACTGGCCGGATTAGCAATTCCTCAAATTCCAGCAACACCCTCCGACCATAAAGCATTTGTTCTGCATTACCCAAAGTTTTAAAGGTATGACCTCATTCTCTTTGAAGAATCAGAAAAGTACCGCAAGACGCGGCGCTGGTACTTTCCACGTTGATGCAATACCGCCATCGTCTGTCATTACCTTGTACTCAAAATGGCAACGGCCAAGTATATAAAAATCCACTCCACTGTAATTCTTTATCTTCCTCCTGTGATGCTATTTCTCCCTCTTGAGGCAGTAGTGTGTATTGCAGCACTAAACTTCACACTGTTAGCCCAGGGGTAGGGAACTCTGCTTCCGTGAAGATGCGTGCTTCTGGATCTCACACCTGCTTTTGCTCTTCATGATTTAATTATCCCAATCTTTTTATAGTCTGACATATATTTAGCTAGATTTCTTGATAAGCTCATGAATGACAGATGAAGATTGCTCTTCGTACATTCAATGCTTTAATGTGGTCTAATCAAGTGAGCCAGCACTGGTGTATACAGCATGTTAGCTAACTGAGGCAGGGGTGATTGGTGGAAACAGAAACCTGCATACACAGCAGCCCTCAAGGATAGGGATTCCCAACCCTTGCATTAATCACATTTAGGGAGTACTGCCATGTGATTGGCCAAGTCAGACAGTGGTGCTGATCACTGAACTCTATGATATATACGCTCTATGGTGCCGATGTATCATTAACGGAATTTTCCCATCACACAAACGGTGCAGGAAGTATCCAAATCAGGAACTATCTGGAACTTCAGTGGCCCCTGAAATGACTCACTCATTTATTTTCCACTAAACCTTGAGAACCATGGAGATGCATGCCCAAGGGCTAACAAACATACTTTTCCCAACTCTAACATACAGTACAGGCCAAAAGTATTAGGCCACTTGTAGTAAAAATAAAATAAAAAGACTTTAGGTTGAGAAGAATTCAGTTAATATATGCACATTTATTGAATAACAAACCAAATGACAAATTTCAATTTCTACCTAAAATAACACAACACGATGAGTTTTACATAGAAGTAATCTTAGACACGACTTTCCTTGAAACGGCCGCTATTGGCTATAATTACAGTTAAATTAATTATTGGAAGTCGATCCAATCATTTGGCAAAGTGGGAGGTGTAGCGGTGGGAGGGAGGTAGTAAATTAATTGGGCGAAATCTTACCCTTTTCTTCCCTTTTTTTTAAACAACCAGCAGCCTAATATATTTAGCCTTCAAAGCAAGAAAAAATAGGCACTAATGTTGTAAAAAATTCGGCAAAGAAGGAGTTAGGCTTAGATGTGCGGGAGCCAACTGAACATTGTGGCAAGAAGATTATTCTCAGAGAGAAATTGCAGAGAAGCCTGAGATTTCCAGGCGCAGTGTTCAGTACACACTCAGAAGGGTCCAGCTGTTGGGCAATAATGTTAACAGGAGAAGACCAGGAAGCACAAGAGGCAGAAGGAAAATGTCTTGTGTGCATAGCAAAACTGCATCACAACTAAAGGAAGAACTCAGTGCAACTAGAAAGAAACCAGTGAATACATGAAACGGCAACTTTGATCTGCTGGTCTAAAAGGATGTGTATCTGAGAAAAACCTATTGCTATGTGTTGCTAACAAGAAGGCACAACTTTGTCTGCATGTTGTCAAATGCCAATAACAGACTCCAAAGGCAATCAAAAGGCTAGAATCAAAAAAGACACTGCAAGCTCTCTTAGGCCTCTGCTAAAAAGAAGCAATTGAACATGCCCGACTACTCAGAAACACCTGTGATGCTATTTGCCCCAAACATTCTGATGCCCTGAAATGTGGGGACTATTTATAAAAAGTGCTGTAATGTCTACGTGGTGAAATCAAAATGTATAAAAATACCATTTAATAAAAGCAGAGAAACTGCACTTTAAGTGCACATGAATTGTTTGATTACAAATCTAAAATTGTGGAGTACTGAGCTAAATCAAGAAAGAAAGAAAAAAAAAAATATATATATATATATATATATATGTCCATGTATCCCAGGCGGCACGGTGGTGCAGTGGGTAGCACTGTCACCTCACAGCAAGAAGATTGTGAGTTTGAATCTCGGCTTGGGGCCTTTCTGTGTGGAGTTTCTGTGGGATAGGCTCCAGCACCCCCCGCGACCCTGCTCAGGATGAGGGGGTATAGATAATGGATGGATGGATATATATCCCAAACATTATGGAGATATATGTTGCAATTTTTTCATTAAAATATGATTGAAATGGCAAAATAACTATCCTGCCCTGTAACGACCAACATCACTTCCTTGTACCCCTAATTATAGCACCACCGTTGGCAGATGAACACGTTATTATTAGCAGTCCAATTGGCCCGTTGACCTGAAAGGTATTCTGTCTATTTCAGCCTGGGGTCCCAGCAATTAGCAGCAATGAGCCGCCTACCTGGCGCATGAAATAACAGCAAACGCCAGCATTCTGCACACGTGGCGCATGCACAGGGCTCTTCAAATCTGTAGCCTCAGAAAATACACATCAAATGATAATAAAAAGTTAAATGGATCCATTAAAACAGGCATGTGTGCCTCGGTTTAAAAAACGTAATTTAATTCAAAACGGAAAAAATGATAAATTGATGATGTGGTACAATAGAATTTCTGTATTTACCATCCTGTTTGGGTTTGTACAGTGCTGGAAGGTAAATAATTTCAGGTAGCCATGTACAATGGTTGGGGATAAAGGTTTTTCATTTAATTCAATTTTATTTTGTAACCCAAAGGTTGCAGGTTCAATTCCCAGCTGTTGTACCCCTGAGTGAAATTACTTAACCTGAATTCCTTCAGTACACATCCACCTGTATAAAGGATACCTTGGAAAAATGTAAAACTGTGCATGTCACCATGGATAAGAGCACCTGCCAAATTCCAGTAATGTAATTTAAAGGACAGATACGCAATAACCTCTCTGGGTGGCGAATCCTGTAGTTTCCCCACTGAGGTCTGCAGGGAGGTTGAGAAAGATCCTCCTAATGACAGGGGGGCAAGACAGGAAATGGGACAGGAAGTGGAAATCTCCAGGGGAAATGGACACAGGTGGACTTCCCCCCCCACCAGGTCACACGGTGTCTCCCACGGTCCGATTAGTCCTAATCCAGGACGGAATACACAATGAGTCACACACGCATTAATCAGAGTTTGACAACTGCTCAACTTAGAAAGACTGTCATTGCTGACCAGTAATCTTTTTTCTATTTTTTTATATCACAAACAATAGGTAACCTATGACATACCAGGCAACTTAGCTAGAGAGCTGTAAAGCACATTTGAGGGTTTAGCTCCAGGCTCTTACTATTATAGCTGATTCTAATTGTAGCTGAAAAGATTATGAATGCCCCATCAAAGTGATTATCCTGTAAATCATACTTGTATTTTTACAATGATACTGTGAGTTCCATAATGTTTGGGACAAAACAAATGTATCTTTTCTTGATTTGGCTCCGTACATCACAATTTTAGATTTGTAATCAGACAGTTCACGTATGGTGAAGGGCAGCGGTGTCCATGGTAACAGGGGTGCATGCAAATGTAGTTTCCGAACGGCAGCAGCCACGCACCTAAAAACTGGGTTGTGATGAGGCGAATTATACCCATAGGCAAGGGCATATAATATTATAAATGGTAGTAGTGCTGTTTAGTACTTTGTCTCATTTTTTGCATGCAATAACTGCTTGAAGTCTGTGATCCAGTGACATCACCACATACAGAGTGTGTATGCTGTGTGTGGTGTTGCTCTGACAGGCCTGTACTGTAGCCATCTTCAGCTCCTGCTTGTTTCAGGGGCCAGTTGCCTTCAGTTTTCTCTTCAGCATGCGACACGCATGTTCAGTTGGATTCGGATTGGGGCAAATTACTTGCCCAGTCAAGAATTTTCCAGAGGGCAGAGAGTTTATGGCTTTGAAAAACTCATTTGTGAATTTAATAATTATTAAATTAAATCACATAAAATATATTTTATATCTAGGTTAAGTGAGGGGTCCTAAAATGCAATATCTCTTGTGTTCAGTATTCAGAGGGCTGAACATGTTAACAAGGGCATTGACTGTTGGAACCGCTGGATTCAGAAAATAAACATGTTTTTTAATTAATCCTTGCATATCCAAAGCTTTTCCATTACAAGATAAAAATTCTGATCCCTGATTAAATTTTTAAGCTATAAACTGAAAGAATGGACGTAGAGATAGAATCACAACCAGAACCTGGCTCAGTTCGCATGTAGGTAAGCCTGTTCTCGTATATCCCAGACATCATGTTACATGTTTAATGAGCATCACCCAGTATCTGTACAGCTACTGGCCAGGAAGAGGAGTTCCCGTACGACCCCGACAGAGAAGGAAAGGTTACTGTGACTCTAATGGAAATGGTAAAGGTGAAGAGTTTAAAGTAGCAGAGGGAGGAGAAGACAGATGTCAGATGCTGATCAAATTACACCAAAGCAGTGTGTGTGTGTGTGTGTGTGTGTGTGTATGTGTGTGCGCGTGTGTGCGCGAGCGTGTGTTCGTGCGTAAGTGCGTGTGTGAGTGTGTGTGTGCGAGCGTGTGTGTGCGTGCATGAGTGTGCGTGTGTGAGTGTATGTGTGTGTGTGAGTGTGTATGTGCATGTGTGAAAGAGGGGTCTTTTTTTGTGTACCAGCAGGATTTTAAATAATCAATTGTGGCACTGAACCAAAGGGCACAGCCATTTTCACCAGAAACTCATTTACACTGTGAACCCAGTTTGCATTATATAAAGCACTACGGTGGATTTCAAACACAGCCAAATTACCTGTTTTTGTGCTTAAATAAATATATTTAATTTTTAAAATACATTTTTTTGCATACATTCTCCACATACATACACAGGAAAAACCCAAAGACCGTAACAAGGAGCAGGGAACTGCTGGAGGGTAGAAATGAGCTTGGGGGAAGGACGGGTTATTCAGCTCAAATTTAACAACTTAAAGTGAAACTTTTAATCCAACTGAGTATTAACCAACAGGACAGAGAGACATTCTAAGGCACTTAAAACTTGCCTGGCTTTTGGAATGGCCAAATGAAGAACGTCAAAACCTGTCACTTGCAGCTCGGCTCAGCTCAGATATAGCAGTTTTAAGATATAAAGCTATGGAAGTCCAACATCATAGGATTACTTTGTATTACATATGGTAGTTTAAAATGTTTTTTTTTTAAAAAAACACTTTAGGTATTTTATCTGTTGCATAGAAATAATACATGCCAGCTCAGTTTTGGCATTTCGGACCATTTAATATATATATATATATATATATATATATATATATATATATATATATATATATATATTAAATGTTATATATTGTAATTATAATATATTATGATGTTTTTATTATAATTATAGCAATTCTAAGCCCTGTGAATGGCACTTTCAGAAAAAGCATTCACACTCCGCCATTTTGATTTCATGTGAAAAAAGGGACTGACAGTGCTTAAGAGCATGGAGATGCTCGTGTTCAATGCGCTCGTCGTCCCAGGTTAAAGGACAAAGGTTATCATAGCAGAGTTGGCCCCAAAAAAAAGGTCTTAGTTATCATAGCAGAGTTGGCTCCAAAAGTAGGTCTTAGTTTATAGCAGAGTTGGCTCCAAAAGTAGGTCTTAGTTATCATAGCAGAGTTGGCTCCAAAAAGAAGGTCTTAGTTATCATAGCAGAGTTGGCTCCAAAAGAAGGTCTTAGTTTCCTCTAACGGGTCATTCTGTGACTAACGAGACCCGCAAGGGAAGAGATGGATTTTGGGGTGGATGGCACGACAGCAGTGGAAGAATGCCGGAATATTCTTTATGGTTCCTTCTCTTACAGAAGGCAGGCGAAAACAGGTGTGGTTAGACCGTTAAGTTTGGCAATGGTCTTCCCCACTAAAACCTCCGCCCCAGCCGACCCCCCACCTACGACATCACACAGCAGGTTACATGTGTTCCGGATGGTTCTGGAGACAGGTGACAAACTCTTTGACTGGGAGGCCCTTGAAGCAGATTTGGTACACAGCGCTGAAGAGGGGGAACCTGGAGGAGACAGACAGAGAGGGAGAGTAGTAGCGCTGCTGCTGCTACTACTACTATTACTACTACTACTACTACTACTACTATTACAACTACTATTACTATTACTACTACTACTGCTACTACTACTACCATTACAACTACTACTACTATTACTACTACTACTACTACTACTACCATTACAACTACTACTACTATTACTACTACTACTACTACTATCATTACAACTACTTCTACTATTACTACTACTGCTGCTACTACTACTACCATTAAAACAACAACAACTACTACTACTATTACTACTGATCCTACTATTACTAGAACTGCTATTGCTATTACTAGTACTACTCCTAGGGCCATAGTTACTAAGGATTAGCGGGGCTTATATAGACGCTAAAGAGACAAATTGTGTTTTCCTTATTTACTAAGGTGATGGACATGAGGTTTGCACTGGGAAAACGAGAGAAAAGCGGCATCCCTAAAGATGTATGTTTCAATATTTTTAAAATTGGTCTCAGTGTTTTTCCTCTTTATCTGTATTTTTTCTCCAGTATAAATTATTACTTCTGTAGGTAACCCTGAAAAGTGCCAAACTCTTGGTGCTGTATAAGTAAGAGGCATGCCCCACCAAGCCGTAACTTGGCGGACGATATACCTACCATCCCAATACTGCTACAAATACTGTTATAATAACAAAACAATATCACTATTATTACTACTACTATTAGTACTGCTACTCCTACTATTACAACTACTCCAACTGTTACTACTACTAATCCCACAGTTACTACTACTACTGCTGCTACTACTAAAATGCTTGGTGCTAAATTTGAGTATGTTTTACTCTCTTGGACAAAACGGTCTGTAATCTATATGTGTTCAGAATGTATATTTTGGGTCTCGGTTAGCATAGCCAACTTGGACTAGTGAATTAGTGATGCTGCATCTTTACTTGCTGATCTGGGAATGTTGTTAGCCAGATCTGGCGCTGTTGCTCATATAAATGAGAAGGGTGCATTTATGCTTCCCCTGCATAACTCTAGATAAGACCATCTGCTAAATTAATTCAATGTAATATTAAATTAAAGCATAACCTTCAAATGTGTGCTACTCCATCTTTTATTAATAATAATAATAATAATAATAATTACTATTACTGTTGTTAAGTATGTTCAATTGACCAGAGGCTAGGGTATATTTAGCAAAAGGTGATAAATACAAGCAAAGATGGCTATGATTCACCAGGCATTATAAGAAAACAGGATCATTATCACTCATTCAATCTAATTTCACCCTATGTTACTTTCATAGGAAGCACTAAGAGAAGAAAATGGTTTTTATTTTATGTTTTTGCGCTAAATTGTGACAGTGTCGGGCAGGTGCGGTGCAGCTGGCAGTTGATAACTGAGATGGCGTGTGCATGTGTGCGTGCGTGTGTGTGTGTGTGTGTGTGTGCGTGTGTGTGTGTGTGTGTGTGTGTGTGTGTGTGTGTGTGTGTGTGTGTGTGTGTGTGCGTGTGCGTGTGCGTGTGTGCGTGTGCGTGTGTGTGTGTGTGTGTGTGTGGAGTCGTCTTCGGTCTGTCGCAGTGGAAGGCCGCGGCGCGTACTTGTCCACCATGTTCTTGCGCTGGAGGATGTGGTGAACTTCGGCTGCGGTTGCCGGGCCCTGTAGCTTCTGCCCGTTGAGCATCTCCTTCTCCAGCTCCTCGATGGTCTGAGGAGGGAACAGACGCAAGCCCGTTCATTCTTACGAGTGAATAGAGCTTGATATTATCTTGCTATGGCTTATGGAACATCAAGGACCACGCTGGAAATAGTCCAGGACTTTTTTGTGTTATCCTTGATGATATCTACACATGCAAGTCTTTTGATACACGTTTTAATTTTGTCAAATAAACTAAACGAAACGAAACTAAACTAAATAAATCTCCCTCCAGTCAACAGCAATTTCTCACCCAGCCCCTCCACAAGACGCTTCCGAATCGAGCTCAAATTTTCAGCTTCCTGGCTCATATTGTCGGTAGATCCTTCTCGTTCGGAGGCACAGATATTTGGAATACTGTTCCCCTTGTCCCGCAGAACAGATAACACGCTCTCACACTTCAAATGCTCTTTGCTGACTACAGCTAGGGCATCTTTTCACTAATTCATCACAGCACCTCCCCCCCCCGCCCCCCCCCCCCCCCCCATGGTTTAATGACCCTGACATCGCTCGATTAAGCTCTTTCCCCCATCGATAAGCCTTTCCCATGCAGATCGTTCATCTTTTAACACCTATTTTTATGTCTTCTTTTCTGCACCACAGGAGACAGGATGTAAAAAAAAAAAAAGTTTTTCAACAGATTCTGATATTTAAAGTTTGTTAAAAAAAAAATCTTGGATTAATAATTTTAACACTGAACTTAATGTATAATAAAAATGAAAAAGATGAACAGACGCAAATGTTCACTCAAGTGGTTCGGAGAGAAACAGCAGAATCAGCAGGTTTATTGAATCCCATCAGTGAAAATAACAATGTTAACAGTACAGCCCGTGTTATAATTCAGTACGACTAAAAAGGGAGTTTGTATCCAGAGACAGCAGTCCCATAATACAGGCTAGGGCTGGGCAATATATCAAATACTACTGTAATATTCAATATTAATTTTGTAGGGGATACAAAATTAAGCTACATTGATAATATCGCATTGTGCTTACGCTGTACTTTTTTATGCGGCCTGGCCGGTCGACTGCGGAACCATGCAGCACGCAGTAGACGTTTTGGCAGACATGGAGGACCGGGGCCAATGATCTCCCCTTCTGGAATTACACCAGAAGCTGAACGCATGAGCAGTGGAACCAACGCGTGCCAGTTGCGGCGTGTTCATTTAACACGTAAAGTGTTCTTGTACGTGAAGTCCATTGGTGGATTCTTGTGGGCTGCTCATAAACTGCCTTTAGAATCACGCTTAACATTATTGCTAATTAACATCACAATTAGTTACATTTTTCAAGTCTTGTTCATTTGTAGTACTGTTAACATTGCATGTATGTGTTGCTAGTAGTTTTTAAACAGTTTGAAGAACTTTTTTGGAATCTTTACATAGCTCAGGAGGTGAGAATATTTTGTTTGCTCTAGAAGTGCGGAAGGTTGTTGGTTCGATTTTGCTGTGGGCCTGTGTGTCGAAGTGTCCCTCCTTCCTCAGCAAGACACCTATACCCCTAACTATTTTTGTGTCTCTGTGAATGAGAGGCATCAATTGTAAAGCGCTTTGGTTTTTGAACGAGCCTTGTCAGCTTGTCATTCTTCCTCTGGGAGAGTGCTTCCAACGGTGAAATTGTGTCTTGCCACCGAGCATTACTCAGGCCAGAAACTAGACAGACTTGTGTTCCTGGTTAAAACCTCATAAGAGCAGCTGTGCAGCCAGAGGAGTTTGTCTTACACCAGAGTCAGGACCCATGCACACCAACATAAAAGGGAATACTTGGCCAAATGATTTTGGGCTTGAAGAAGTGTTAATTTGTACTTAGTCTTGTGTGTGCTTTGAGCTCATTCAGTGTGCATAGTTCACACTTCTGTCTGCGTATCCCACAGATCCCACTAAATATTTTGGATCTATTGAAAAAAAAATCTTGTGTACTGGGGAGAGTTTTTAACGTTCCGCGTTTCCGTGGAACCTCACCTTCCCGGTTTTGGCGAAGGCCTCGGCGATCTTGCGGTTGCGTCCGCCGTAGCAGGTGGTGATGAGGTCGGCGACGCCGCAGCTCTCCAGGAAGGTCGTCGGGGAGACGGGGCCGGCCGTGCAGAAGACGCGGGCGAAGGCGATCATCTCCATCAGGCCCAGCCGGATCACCGCCGCCTTGGTGTTGTCCCCGAAGCCCAGGCCGTCGCAGAACCCCGCGCCCACCGCAACCACGTTCTGCGGAGGGAGGCGCAGACAGAGGCCTTTTTCCAACCTGATCTCATGCCAAGCTTCAACAAAAAGAGAAAAGCTGCATCTTTCCTGCGCTCTTCTTATTTTCCATATAGCCTTGATTAAAGTTGAGACGCTCACTAGTAGTGGAAGAGTGTGGCAGTAGTGTGGTGTAATGGTTAGGAGGGAACTAGCTCAGAGGCTACGAGTTTCACTCCGGGGGGGGGGGGGGGGGGCACTGCCATGTTATACATCTAAGCAAGACACTTTCTTCAGTACATATCTCTGACTGTACAAATGGAATGCATGTAAAGAATAAAAACTCTAAGTTGCTTGGGAGAAGAGCCTAGAGAAAATGTTTGGATATCTTAGGGAAAAAAATATACAATGTGTTGTTAGAAGCTAGATGATTCTGCCTTGATCAAAGATCTGATGGATAAGGCAGGTAAATCCCCAATTACAAGCAGTTTCTACAAGGCACTTCGCACTTTTTGAATAACTTTGGTCTCTTCCTTTGCTTTTACAAATGTGCCTTTCAAGTCATTGCATCATACTACATCACATTAGACTACATTACATTTAATTACATCACATTAAACTACAATACATTACTTTACATTCATTTAGCAGATGCTCTGAGCCAGAGGGGCTTACAGTGTAGAACATAAGTGCATTCATCCGGGTTATATGTGCAGCAATGCTATACCCCTGCGACAGCTTTCCGACACCAGCAAGGAAAGACACAGCATCACTAAAGCATTAATAAAAGTTGCCAGTGCTAATAACAAAAACATAAGACTATAATACCATACATTATGGCCATAAATGGAGTCATATCAATGACCACTGTACCTGTACAAGGGCCACTGTTGCAAAATTACGTTCTCCTCTGTTGCTATTGCACAGGACTCACTCTTTTATACCCTACAGGCTCCACACAGTACTACAGGAGAGCCAGTGACTATTGTACACCCTAATGACCACATATTCTCAGAGATTGGTACCCTGGCTGAGACCAATCATACTCCCTCGCTGCAGTCTCCAGATCATAACAACATGACATAATAACATTACACAGCTGCATTGTAACATACTATCAACATAACAATATAACAATAACCTAATCACAGAGTATAAAATAACATAATAGCATACATTACATAATAAAATAGTCCATTAGTTAGTGAACCAGGCCCGCAACTAAGAATTTGCAGGTTTGATTTGCAGGTGGTGCACTACTGTGGGACTGTAGTACCAAGGTAGCTAACCTGAGTTTCTTTAGTATATATCTAGCTGTAAGAATGGACAGTATGTTAGCTATGCAAGCCATACAGGATAAGCCTATCCGATCAAAAGTATAGCCTATATAAGCTCACAAAGCACAGAACCGCAAAAAACCTCTGAGGACTGTACGCAAAAATGAAATGTTAGCTGTTAAAGTGGCTGTGGATAAGCATTTCTGCTCAAATGCTGAAATGAGAATGTTAAATATTTGCATGCAGCACTGCTCCCACCTTCAGAGCTCCACAGATCTCCACCACATCGGCCTCAGCCACCACTGTCACACGGAAGTTTTTGGTGTGCATCAGTTCCTTCAACAGAGGGCCGTGCTCTGCGCTCTTGCAACCTGTGGAAGGGAAGGTGCAACCTTACACATCTACACCCTTAGAGGGGATCTAAAACCTCACACATGTACACCCTTAGAGGGGATCTACAACCTTACACATCTACACCCTTACAGGGGATCTGAAACCTTACACATCTACATCCTTACAGGGGATCTCCAACCTTACACACCTACATCCTTACAGGGGATCTGCAACCTTACACATCTACATCCTTACAGGGGATCTGCAACCTTACACATCTACACCCTTACACTGGATCTGCAACCTTACACATCTACACCCTTACAGGGGATCTACAACCTTACACATCTACACCCTTACAGGCCATCTGCAACCTTACACATCTACACCCTTACAGGGGATCTACACCCTTACACATCTACACCCTTACAGGGGATCTGTAACCTTACACATCTACACCCTTACAGGGGATCTGCAACCTTACACATCTACACCCTTACACATCTACACCCTTACAGGGGATCTGCAACCTCACACATCTACACCCTTACAGAGGATCTACAACCTTACAGGCTAACCTGTGTTCTTTGGTTCAGGTCCAGAGAAAAACAAATGGTCAAATTTGCATGTTTAATGTGATTTAATGTTTATCTGTCTGTGGCTGTTTAGTGCCTGCCTATCAATAGATAGCCTAGACGTGCATGACCTCTGACATCAGCACACATCTATCATATTAGAATCCGGACTGAAAACAAGAAGATATGCGTCACATATAAAAATAAACACAAAAGTTAGATTTGGTTGTTTTAATCACCTATGAAAATGAGTGTAGACAGCAGGACAAACTAATCAAATTTAAAAAATCAGACGTTAAACTGCACCATCAATATTGCCTAGTCAGGTTGATGGACTGTAATATAGTGGTTTGGGAGCTGGGTCTGTAACCCAGATGCTATAGATTTATTTCCATGGGGGGGGGGGGGGGGGGGGGGGGGGGGCACAGGTGTCGAACAGGTTCAGTTACCAGTTCAGTCATCTGGTTCAGTTAATCTCCAAATACAGTTACAGTTAAATGCTGTAAATGGATGCAAGCGGTGATTCTGGATAAGAAATAATTAATTTACTGTTGAATGGCAACAGTAAATAATTAGCTACAGTACGTTTGTATTGTCACCTGATAAAAAGGAGTTTGTGTTGCAATTCTAGTGCTGCTGATGATGAATATAAACATAAAAAGAATATAAGCATAAAAAAGAATATAAACATAAAATACTTATCTTAATGACCCTAGTGCAAGGTTCCATGTGCCTCTTTGCAATTTTTCAATGCTTCTTTTTCTGTATACGTGGTAAATACTTGCAGTTATCTAAAAATAATACCCAATGTGAGGCCAAAGACTCTGGAGACCCAGATAATTAGGGTCACATTGATAAAGACCTTAAGACACCAAATATAAGCTGACATTCTTAAATACGCCATTGTGTCTTCTTGTTCTTTTCCAGTGATATCATACACACTGTACGCTGACGAATCAAACTAGACTGATCACATAGTTTAAAGTTTTCAAAAACCGAGTGCTGAGCGATTAATCGACACTTCAGAATTTTTTTTCGGTGTTTAAATAATTAATCAATCGATGTTGGTTAGATTATTTGAGTTGTCTTAATTTGGTGCATAAACAGTGTTTTTCTCCAAGCTCGGTGTGGTAGTTTTTTAAGTTGTAGTTTTTAAAAGGCAGCTACTCTAAGCAGTTTGCACAGAAATAAGTATTGCAATAACTACAATGACCATAATCCATTGCATCTACAGACATGCAATTGACATGACAGTTTGGAAACACAGAACGTAGTACTTAGAGGACACGAACGATACAGCTGGACTGAAGAGGTATACGTAGTAGCCTACTGTGTGACTGTAACCAACCACACATATACAGTATATTCCATAACATCACTTCTAACAAACTGGCAGTTTTTACTTGGCAGAATGTTATATCTCCCTCAAAACTGATCTAATGATTTTGTCAAAATTGCTACACTATATGGCCAAAATCATCTGGACACCCCTTGGTCTGGGGATGTTTTTCATGGTTTGGGCTAGGCCCCTTAGTTCCAGTGAAGGCAAATCTTAATGCTACAGTATAAAATCAAATGCCAGACAACTGTGTGCTTCCCCAACAGTTTAGGGAAGACCCCTTCCCGTTTCAGCTTGGCAATATCCTCAGGCAGACGGTGAGGTCCAAATAGAAATGGTTTTATCAAGAACGGTGTGGAAGAACTTGACTGGCCTGCACAGAGCCCTCACCCCATCCAACACCTTTGGGATCAACTGGAAAGCCAACTGCAAGCCAGGCCTAATCACCCAATCAGTGCCCGACCTCACTAATGCTCTCCTGGCTGAATGGAAGCAAATCCCAGAAGCAATGCTCCAACATCTAGGATAAAGCCTTCCCAGATGAGTGAAGGTTGTTATAGCAGCAAAGGGACGACTCCATATTAATGCTCACAATTTTAGATGAGATGTTTGATGTCAGGTGTCCGCATACTTTTGGCCATGTAGTGTAGTTAACTTGCTAATGGGTCTCACCAGGAACACTGAAAACAGTCGGCTGGTTCGCATGCACAAGAAAAAATCTCTTTACTTCCAGAGTCAATAGCGTATGAAAAGGAAGATAAATTATAAAGGCAACAAATAAAATATAAAAATATGTACGCCTGAAATCCACATATATATAATAATGTATGCCAGTGATTTGTTGTAATATGCAGTGAGAGCATTGGAGCCTTTGAAAATAGAAAGTTTTAAAGCTATTTTTTTAAGCTAGTGTTCAACATTTCAATAAAAAATATTCAAAAAGAACTTCAAATGTCATTATTTCCTGGTACATTCATACAGTATAGTGTAAAAAAAAAAAATCGAAAACCATGATTAATTCAGAAAACTGAGTCGAAATCAAACTGACCTCAAAACACACTAATCGCTCAGCACTACTAAAACCCCCCACGACCGAAGCACATCTGATCGCATGCATTCTCCCCACCCTTTACCGATGGTGGTTTCACAGAACTTTTCCTCAGCCACCTCATTGGCCAGATTGGCTCCCATCAGCACCGTCATGACGATGCCCAGTTTCTCTCTGATGACATCGGAGATGAGCTTCAGCCCTTCGGGGCCCTCGTCCACACCCTGAAACACAACCGGGGCGTCACAAACGCTGCCTGCGCCGGCTTGTCCACAGAAGAGCTGGAATCGGGAAATCTTTACAATCCATATTTTTATTTGATTTCTAAATTTATAAGCAGCTGGACATTGCAAATAAACACATCCTCCTCACTCACGTAGAAACCATGACTCTGGTTTCCTAAGCCTATTGCCCTTAATTATCATATAGGGACACAAAACGTTTCTTCAGAACAATGTAACAATTGGAGGAATAGAAATACAAACAAAATAGTAATAACGAAATGAAAAAGGAGAACGTTTCCCAGAGGAAGCAGATTCAAAAGCGCAGACCTTGATGAGAGACATGCCCACAGCGTCGCTCTTGATGTGACCCTTGATAGTGTCACACACCCTTGCGACAAACTGGTGAGGGATGACGAAGACCAGGATGTCCGTTCCTTTGACAGCATCCAGCAGCTCAGGAACAGCCAACTGGGGAAAAGGAGGAGGAGCTTCGTCAGACGGACAGTGCTTAACTTTACACTTTAACCACTTCAACAGTCCTCTCTTCAAAATGCATCTGTTCTCTGAGAATGCCGTTAACACATCGCTTTGAGTCGGCAGGCGAAGATTAAATCTGACCCTCAGATAAGAGTAAATGAGAAAAATTACAGCCAATCACAGCGTGCTGACATCAGTAACTTTAAAGAACATTGGGTTTCTGAATGTAATTAGGCTCAGCTTTCACTCATTCTTTACAACAAAAAAAAACAGTCTGCAGATTATTCTGTCAACAACACTCAAACTTACACATACGATTATTTCTAATGTAAGATAAGTCGAAGTCTATATGCAAATATAAGTCTATTTTAATCTCAATGAGGCTAAACTGCCTAAAGGGTTAGAAAAAAAAAAAGTAAAACAAAACTTAAGTCCGTTCTAAGTCTACTTCAGTCTACAAGCATGTCTATGCATGTCTGTATAAGGCTGTTATAAGTCTATGTAAATCGTAAGGCTGTTGTAAGTCCAGGTAGGTCTGTAATAAGTCTATGACATATTTATCTGGCATGCCTAATCATGGCCCACCAATCCCCCACACAGCCCGGTAGCCATATGTCCATGCAGCATACGTTGACACCCTTTATTGCAAATGACACCGGTTTCTCACCACATTGGGGGGCAGCTTGTGTCCTGGCAGGTACTTCACATTCTCATGGTCAGTGTTGATTATCTCAGTGAGCTTGCGCCCGTTCACCATCTCCTCGAACACCCACATGTTGACCGTCTTGTCAAACTTTGGGTTCGTCGCCGTGTTGGAGCCCACGATCTTGGCGATGGCAGAGCCCCTATGGGCAGAAGGGAGGATTTACACACTCTCATCACACAAAGCAAATGGACGGATGGGACAGGGCGTTTGAGCTGTTCCTCTCATTCCAGAAACGACTCACTCTGCTTTTCCAGAAGCTGGACATAGCCACTTTTGTATTCACAAATACTTGCTTTTGCGTTTGAACATTTTTTTTTAGTTTGTTTTTAAGCTTGATCCCTGGAGGGGATACTTGGAGAGTCTAAATTGTCCTTCAGGTATGAATGCATGTAAATGGGGTGTGGGCTCTGCAATGGATTGGTGACCTGTCCAGGGTTCATTCCTGCCCCTCACCCAATGCATGCTAGGATAGGCAAGGAGAAAAACAAGTACAGTACAGCAAAGCAACCGTTGGAATATTTCTGGAGTTTTTAACCAAAGCATTTCTCCCAAGTGCAATGCATTTTATATCTGCATTCTGTGGTCTGCAGAGCTTCACACGGGAAAGAACATTCACAGGAGACTGAACCTCTGCGCCTCTGCCCTCAGCCAGCTCAAATATCTTATTAAAGGGCAAAGTAGCATCCCTGCTCTAGTGCACAGTTAATATCACAGCCCGCCTAAGACTGTCCTACATACACAATCCGCATGCAGAGACCACTGGGTAGGGTGATGGCTACGTAGATAACGAGCCAGATTTCTGGATGTTCTGTGAAATACAATGGTCCCCAAACCTTGCTTTGGAGAGCACACACGTTTTTGTTTTTATCTTAAAGGAAAAAAATCACCTGATTTCATGAAAACATAGTTGTTACTTATGCTTATTTTGGCAGTAATTCAGATCAAATACGACTTCCTGTTGTATGTTTTTGCAATTATCTCACGTTTTACAAAAGCGGTGCCTATTTCATTTGCGGTTGTAATACAGTTCCCATAAAGCACTTCACCAACATATCATAGACATCATCATGGACAAAGACTTTGCAATAAACTATGGGAGCCTGAGGCAAGGAAACATGAAAAGGGCCCAACAAGGATTAGTGCAATTTGATCGCAAATTGTTTGTAAATGCATTTCACAATATGGATGTTATTTAAGTTTTCCTATGTCAGTATGTTCGTAGGATTCAAACAGAGTCCACAGAAGGCCTCTAAATTGTTTATATTGTGTGCATAAATAAAAAACACGGTTGTAAAGCTTGCGCATTCCATTCATTCATCTTCTAGTTTGATTTAAAAGAGTGGCAAAATTATTTGAACAAATTAAAAGTCAACTGGATATTAGAATTGTTCAAATTATTATATAGAAAATCACAATCGGATTGAACATTAAAACAGGTGATGCTTTATTTGCGTTATCCTGAATAATTGAATTAATGCTTAACTGCAATTGAAAACAAATTCCAAAAAAACATGCAAACGAAGTTTACTTTAGAGAGAGCACAGAAGTCATAGTTTAGGCCTGCATTGCTACGGCTGACCTCGCTTTATTGGATGATTTGGGGCACGGCACAGGACAGGGTAAACACATCGCTGTCACCTTCCAAGCTAATTCCAGAAAGCGACGTATCTCCTATAATCTGGCTAATGTGTTCATCCAGTGTAGTCAACTCAAACTCACTGGCCAAACTCAAAGCTCCCCCTGTGGCCGGTGTTTTGTTTGTGGGCTGGGATTTATTCTTTGCTTCCAGTTTCATTTTCGTTTAACATGTCGCATAGTTTGCAGGATTCAATAGACAGTTTACGACAGCATATGGGAGAGTTGCCATAAATGTAACGCTTGATAAATGTAGCATGGTCCATAACTTTTCGTACACTGCTGCTATAGTAGCCATTTCAGGTTTGTACACATGTAATCCAGTCCTCTACCGCATGCCAAAAGAACTGAGCAAGTAGACGACCTTTGTGGGAAATATTTCTAGAAAACTGTGTTTGAGCGAGGCTTGTAAAAATCTGTTCTGATAGTAATTTTTGGATATAAGGCTTTGTTTTTATTTACAATAAATCAAATCATATATCATCTTAAGCATCTGTCCTTGAAAAGTTTGTTTGGTTTTCAAAGTGAATTTTAGCGGGAATTGTTTGCTCGGTGACCAAAAAACAATGTCCCTGACCATCTGTATGAATTTAATAGTGGTTAAAATTATGCCGCCTCTGACAACAATTACAATTATTACAGCTATGCTAATACAAACCAGATTTTCAATTGCAAATTGGCATGCCAACTGTATTTAGAAACTGGTGTCATGAAGCCAGTCAGCTGTGTCACTGTAATCCTGGGTGGCAGTGTTGTATAATGGGTAAGGACAAATACAAATACACCATCCAATCTATATTGGTCTAACGCTTGGGAATGCGTGGTCTAGGCCACACTTTGTAGCTAGCCAATATACCACAAAGTGAGTAATTATTATTATTATTATTAGGGGGCCCAGCACCAAGGGTGCACAGGACCCCTATTGTTTTTGCTAGGATTATTAGGGGGCCAAGCACCTAGGGTTGTGAAAAGATAGTTTGGTTTTCAGAGCGAATTTTAGCGGGAATTGTTTGCTCGGTGACCAAAAAACAATGTCCCTGACCATCTGTATAAATTTAATAGCTGTTAAAATTATGCCGCCTCCGATTACAATTACACTTGACTATAGTTGAGGCCAAAAGTTTACATACACCTTGGCTAAAGATATTCAAACTCAGTTTTTTCACAACTCTGCACATTTCATGTTACCGTACATTTATTCTGGCAAGTCAATTAGGGCATCTACTTTGTTTACATCAGATGTAATTTTAAAACAATTGATTAGAGATTTATTTCAGCATTAATTCACAATATCAGAATTTCAATGGGTCAAAAGCTTACATACACCAAGTTGACTATCTCTTTAAACAGTCTGAAAGATTCCAGAAATTGGAATGTAATAACTTTTTAGAAGCTTCTGAGTGGCTAACTGTCATAATTAGGCACCTGTGGCTGTATTTAAGGGCCTACCTTTAGAGCCACTGCCTTTTTGCCCTTGATACCATGGGAAAATCCAAGCAACTCAACAAAGACCTCAGAAAAAAAATTGCGGACCTCACAAGTCCAGTTCCTCATTAGGAGCAATTTCAAAACAATTGAAGGTACCACAAGCATCTGTACAAACAATTGTATGCAAATATAAAAATCTTGGGACCACACAGAAACTGCATTCAGGAAGGACGCACAAATTAACTCCCAGGGCTGAACAAACTTTGGTCATAAAGGTTCAACTGAACCAAGACAACAACAAACCATTACTGGTGAAGGAGTTGGAGGCATCAGGTACCAAAGTATCTACATCCACCATTAAGAGAACCCTATATCGCCATGGCCTGAAAGACTGTCGCACAAGGAAGAAGCCCCTACTCCAAGACCGGCATAAAAAAAGCCAGAATAAAGTTTGCAGGTGATCACCAGGACAAAGACCTAGCCTTTTGGAGGAGTGTTCTCTGGTCAGATGAAACAAAAATTGAACTGTTTGGCCATACTGATCAGCGCCATGTATGGAGGAAAAAGGGTGAGGCTTTTAATCCGAAGAACACCATCCCAACTGTGAAGCATGGGGGTAGCAAAATCATGTTGTGGGGGTGTTTTGCTGGAAAAGGAACTGGTGCAGTTCAGAAAATAGATGCATCTTGAGGAAGGAGTATAATCTAGAAATACTGAAGCAACATCAAGACATCAGCTAGAAAGTTAAAACTTGGTTGCAACTGGGTCTTCCAGCGGGAGAATTATCCTAAGCATACCTCAAAAGTTGTAACAAAATGTCTTAAAGACAACAAAGTATTGGAGTGGCCATCAAAAAGCCTTGACCGGAATCCCATAGAAAGTTTGTGGGCTGAACTGAAAAAGCATGTATGAGCAAGGAGGCCCACAAACCTGACTTACACCAGTTCTGCCAGGAGGAATGGGCAAAAATTCCAGCAAAGTACTGAGAAGCTTGTGGAAGGCTACCCCAAGCGTTTGATTCAAGTTATGAAATTAAAAGGCAATGGCACCAAATACTAACAAGGTGTATGTAAACTTTTGACCAACTGAAAATCTGATATAGCGAATAAAAGCTGAAATAAATGTCTCTTAGGTATTATTTTGAAATTACTTCTTATGGAAATAAAGTATATACCCTAATTGACTTAACACACAAAATGTATGGAGTTGTGAAAAATTGAGTTTGAATGTCTTTAGCTTAGGCATGCAAACTTTTGGCCTCAACTGTAGATCATACGAATGTAACATTGGACTGCATATACAATAATGTGGCAAAGATGTTGTTTATCAAATGCATTTATTATCATTCCACCAGCTGAAAATTGTGTGTTTATCTGTACAACCTAGACTTTTTAAATTGGGGACTTGATTGAATCTATTATATTTTATTTGGAGAAAATTAAGTTTTATGTGGCGAGCAAGCCTAAAGTTTTCGCACGTGCCCAGGCAGTGATTAAGTTCAAACCAAGAAACGTGCCCGCTGTCCCGAGTGGAAGGCTCGTGTGAAATGGGAGTTGCATCATTCCTCACATCCTATTCCAGCCGCAATAGCACAGCATGACCCATTGTCTACTGCACGGAAAGGCTAGACATTACAGAAAGAACCAGTAGAGTATAGAATTTACCAGAAGTCATCATTTGGTGTTAAGAGGAGGCATGTTCTCTGTCAGATATACTTGAAAAGGCGGCTGAAAAAATACACGCATACAAAGCGTACCCTACAGATGCTGACTTCAGTGACGTTACAGAGGCGTTGACACAGAAACACCCTGGCCTGACAGAACCTGGCTTTTTCAGTGACAGCTATGGATGGAAACCCACTGACTCTGTGGCTCTCCAGGACCAGGTTTGCAGACCCCTGTCAGCAGCTATACACAGCTAAAAATATTGAAAATTGTTGGCAAAGCTCCTCAGATCCAAATCTCCTTGGAAACCTTGGACATAGTTTAGGTAGTGCATTGAATTTCCCAAGCCACGCCCAATACTACAGCCTCAGTCAGTTTTTTTTTGGAAAAATTATTTGATATTAAATATAGTGGCCCTGAGCATAGTCAGAATAATGAATCTCATACAATACTGTGGCTCACAACAGAGAGAACCCCATCCACCAACAATTATGTCACCTGGTTATGACTCCTATACCCCCCATTACCGAGAAAGAATTCAGAAAATTTATTTGAGGCTGAAATTAGACATTGCAAGTCAACTAATTATGAGGGTATGAGAGCATAGTAAATTAAGGGCTTTGAGTGGCATTCCCCTAATAAAACATAAACAGGTTGTACATTATACTGCATGTACATTGCAGTATGACTTCTATGGAATTTACATGCGTCACTGAAATATGCTGAATTTTTTTAAGTGTACAGCAAGCCATCATGACAGACTCTGTTATCGGGAAATGCTGTTGGCACTTGTGACACCTGTCATACTCAGAAATAAGTGCAGGCAATTAATTGTGAATATGGAGAAAAACTAATCATTTTATTGTTATTATTATTGTCTTTACAATTGTACCTCTTGCTTCAGTTAATAAGTACTCTTGAGTGCACACCCTACAGTTGCAATTACTCAAGGTCAGGGGTCTGCAGCTCTCCAGGACCAGGGCTGGGGACCCAGGGAGACCCTGTGGCTGTCAGGGACCAGGGTTGCAGACTTCAACCCTAGTTTCCCTAGATGGAATAGCACTAATCACAAACTGCCTAAACGGTTAGCTGACAAGGCAAGTGATATACAGGCGCTTATTTTATCACTCTCGACTGGGTTCGAATTAATATTATATCCGCTACCAATTAAGCCTACACCTAAAACAAACTCAGAGCAGAGTAACATAGTATTCTCTAGATAGTACACCAAGCTACAGTGGGATATATTTGAGAAGTATTGTAGAAAAAACGTATAGCTATCGCTACAGTAACCTGAAATGCTTTCTCGACAGAGAAATTATATCGCCAAGACAGGAGTATGTGCAACCCGATACCTTGCAGATCTATAAATACCGCTCAGACCATAGCACTAGCAAATAACAGTGGTGCTTTGAATAGCCTGCGGTGCCTTGTTATTTTCTTAAGAGTTTTCCCAGGTAAAATTGTCCTCCTAACATAAAAAGTCTGCACCGATACGTAGTAGTTTACCCACCAATTTACATTTACCGGTACGTAGTTCGCAAATGACCGGTAAAACGTTTTAGAAGTGTGGACTTGCTTCTCTTTAGCAACATAAATTCGACGAGAATTTCTCATGAGAAATCGCATATATTTTCTTTATCCAGATTAAAAGGTCATTCAGTTCATTCTCAAACCATTTTGCAATTGTACGATATAGGCTAGGCTAAACGAAATTCAAAACTTCGTGTCGCAACTGCCAATTGAAATGTGACCGCCTAGTAATCTGGCGGACTGAGTCTCAGCGCTTCTTAAACTACCCTCGGTTGAGTATGCTAAGCTTTTTCATTGATAATGCGCTGCTTTAAAATATTCGTCAATACAGTGTTTTAGAAAACAAAAACACGGTCAGTTTTCCCCCCCACCCAATTTCAGACACAGGAGTATGTTGAAGCACCAGTTCAGTCTTCACATACGGCAGCCAAGATGTAAAAATAAATTCAAATGAAATTCGCCGCATGTGAAGCAGAAGCGTGGAAGAGTTTCACTGGTCCAATGCACTTATTCATACAGCTAGACCGCTCGTGAGGTCCCAATCAGTGACTAACGGTCGAATAATTGCTGTAATTGTAGCAGAGTTTGGGTCAAATTAATTTCCGTTATTACTGTATACAGACAGCACAAGTTACAGCATACAGTGTCTTTGGGCAAGTCTCCGTTTCTTACCGTTGGCCCTTAAAACATGTACGCACTAAAATGAAAATGCCGTGACGTAATCGCTTACCAGTTGCCAGAGCCGATAATGCAGACTTTCTTCGGTGCTGCCATTGTGACCTTCCCGTGCCTGGTTGATGTAGCTGTCCCTCTAACGGTGCCGTTACACGAAGGCTGACAACTGGCACCCAGCTAAACGTATTTATACTTTGCACTCGGCATAGCTCGGCGGAGAGCACGCCCCCCTCAGGATAGGTTTTTTCCGAGGGAAAACCATCACTTTCCCACCATAGATCAAATAACTTACCCCTTTCCAGTTACATGCGACACCCGCCTTCAGAAAATGATAAGACAAATAAGCAGCACTAAACAAATAAGCAGCAAGCATCAACTTAAGGGTGGTCTTTATTAAAATTTGGGGTAAACACGGAGTAAATTAATAACGAACACAAATATTTGGTCCATAAAATGTCATAGGGAAAAATCTTAACTAAACCCTCGTCTCTGACTAGTGAACAGAAAGTTAGCCTAATAAAACCCATTAGGAAGAGGCTGAGGAAAATGGGCCAAATACAAGGAAATCAAATACAACATGAAATTCATCTCTACTGTTCTATCTAGAGCTGGCTAAAAACCCAGAACATGATCTTAAATGTGTCACAATTTACGACTTCAATGACCTTATGCCTCACCAAGACCTTATGGCTTTTACGCATTTCATACGAAGACAGGAATATCTCTTTCGTTCAAAAAACTCGGAACATCCTGTCCTTAGCATCAGTGCCACAGATAAATGAGATTAGTACAACCAGTTCCAAGATTTGCATCGTGTTCCCAAAGTAACCACTGGGTTCACTGAATGAATTCATGAGAGCAGTTCTGATGTTTTTGCTGAACATAGATCTGAGGACAGGCGGTCCCGGGAATTCCACGTCAATCAACACCATTGTCCCAGTCCGATTTCCACTTGCTGTCAAATGGACATCTCAGGTACTACATCCTACGATATAAATGTACTAATTTATATTTATATTTTCATACACTGCTAGCTAGCGAGACTAGTCAGAATTCCGAGGCATGACCTGAAAACGGCCCCTGGACAAAACACGTAAACCTAGGAGGAAAAAAAATAAAAATCGGCTACAACAATGAAAACGGTCCATTCAACACGAGCCTACAGTGGCACACAAAATGAACGAAGCTGCTTTTCTTTACCCATTTTCAGTGTTTGATAACTGTTCCACACACTCAGGAAAAAAGACAAACCGGTATTTTGAGGATGAAGATGACAGCCACTCTGTTTAAGTCAATTTCCACCCCCTGCAGCCATGATGCAGATGAAAGGGATATATACTTTAAAAGAAGGCACAACATAAAAGTCAGCTTCACTAGAAAGTCACAGGATATGCTGCAGCAGCTTCTGCTGTGGGACTATAATTTAAGGATTCCATACTGTGTGGCTGCCTTAGATTGGGGAGTAAAGTAAGTGACTCTAAATCACTTTCCATCATTAAAAATGGGCAGAGAAAACATCAACACAAGAGGTGTGGGTTCCATATCATTTCTTTACACCTCTCTCTCTCTCTCACTCCCCCTCTCCAGGACAAGTACTACACCTATGACCATCACCACCATCCTCAGAAGTGATGGAAGGAGCGTCATGTTGAAGTGTAGTGCTCCAACCCTTCAGTCTGTTGCTAGGTTACGAGATAAAGACAACAGCTGGACTGAGTCTCTGAGGAGAAGTGAAGAACTACATCTCTCTCTCTCTCTCTATTTATTTTGGGCAGTGAAACGTGTAATGGAGTGGCCTCAAACAGCTGCACCGGCCGGGTCTATGATGACATGGCAGCGTTTGTTTTTACACGCCGGCGGAAGTTTATAAATCTGAGTGAGGTTTTTTTTGTTTTTTTTAAGGGGGAAAACAGGAAGAGTCCCAGGGTGAATGGGTGCATCCTTAATCCTCTTCCCCCCCCGAGCCTCTGGCTGGAGGTGCGGGCTGTGGGGCTCTATGTGTTTCGGATCCCCAGAGCCTGCTCCAGCTCCTGTCGTCTCTGCTGCACCTGAAACAGCACAGGAAGTCGCAGGGTTACACACGCTCAACCAAAGAGGCACGCACACAGACACACACAGACACAAGCACGCACGCATGCAGACACACACAGACACGCACGCACAAGCAGGCACACAGATACACACAGACACGCACGCACAAGCACGCACACAGATACACACAGACACGCACGCACAAGCACGCACACACACACACACGCACACACACAAACACATGCAGGCACGCATGCAGACACAAGCACGCAGATACACACAGACACGCAGGCACGCATGCAGACACACAAGCACGCAGATACACACAGACACGCAGGCACGCATGCAGACACACAAACACGCACGCACACAGATACACACAGACACACACAAGCGCTCACACCACTTGATTTTCTCTCTCACTCACACGTGCGCACAAGCACGCATGACTATTTTCTCTTTCACTCACATAAACAGACATGCACACGCACCACTTATGATTTTCTCTCTCACTCACTTACACACACACAAACATACACACTTGTCATTTATTCAGAGCCTACCAGCACCAGATAGAAGTAGTGGAAAGCCTTTTTATTTTTTGGAGGAATTCTATGCTTGAAATCTCATAAAACAAATACGGTATCCGTGAAATAACCCTTCTCTGCTTAGTGGGTTGTCAATCACACACAGAGGTTTTTGCTTTATTGAATATAGCCACGTATGGATGATCTGATTCGGTCAGCTCTGAAACGGGAAATCCGGATATCCGTGGAACGCTCTCTTCCCTTTTCCTAAGGCCCATCAACATTTGGGAATGGGATGTTGACAGTAGTCACATCAGTGAGGTACTGAAAAAAAAGGTCACTGGCTTTCTGAGGCAAAATATAACCAAGGGCCAAGCTAAACTGATACGCACAAACATACAAATATAATTTCTACACGAACCGTCAGGAGACAGTAAAGCCTTCAGTGGGGAGTTGGGGGCGGGCTTAACGCGTGAGTTATGTATCGTGTAGCCAATGAATCTGTCTTACACAACTTTAATCGGTTACTGTAACCCCCGGAGCAGATCCAGGGACACGGAGTGAGAAATACAAACAGATTAAGCATCGTACCCGGTACCAATTTACGTCCGTGCTCATGCTCCTAATACAAATATTAGCTGATCTCAAAAAACAGGCCCATCGTAACCGTTTGCCAAAATCAATCAGACTGAAGGGTGGGAAAATGTGCGCGATTCTGTTTGCGAAACACTTTGTCCACGGTCCATTAATATCCACATTCAGTCATTATTTTGCACAAGACAAATGAAACACGATGAAATGTTTATGACGTGACAACCCCCACTTCATACTTTTTTCCTCTAGGTAGGATTCAACCATACACTTACTTTATTAGAAGATAAATCAAGCTTAGTTCCTAACATAACAATAACGCATCAATAACATCGACAGAATGGGTGGTGTTCTTCACCTTCTCACATATTCACCGGTTCCATCTTTCCTTACACACCAATATGTGTTTAATCCACGTTTACTACCTACCTTATGCACGTCTGTTAACATTACCCAGGTGTATTACATTATCAGTCTATTACTTTATCCATGTTTATTACCTTATCCATGTGTATTAACTATCCATGTCTACTAACTTATCCACGTCTATTACATAATCCATGTCTATTAATTATCCATGTATATTTTCTTATCCATGTCTGATACATTATCCATATATGTTACCTTATCCACGTCTGTTACCTTATCCATGTCTGCTATATTATCCATATATGTTACCTTATCCATGTCTGCTATATTATCCATGTGTATTACCTTATCCATGTCTGCTATATTATCCATGTGTATTACCTTATTCACATCTATTAACTTATCCATGTCTGTTACACTATCCACATCTATTACCTTATCCATGTCTCTTATATTATCCATGTGTATTACCTTACGCACATCTATCAACTTATCCATGTCTATTAAATTATCCATGTCTGTAACCTTATCCATGTCTATTACATTATCTATGTGTATTACATTATTCCATGCCTTGTACCCAGCCATTATTCTGCATGCTTTTTAAGTGGAGCTGGTTGTGATGTGCAGCGCCCCTGACCGCTGTACCCTCGCCCGTCCGTCGTACGCTAACACCGCACACCTGTGCCGCTCCGCACCCACAGCACCGCCTCACCTTCGAGTAGAAGTACCGGCAGACGGCCTCCTGGGCCCAGGGCTGGAAGTAGAACTCCGCCCTCCTCTCTTCCTCCGGGTTCCCCACCACATCCGTCATGGTCTGCGAACGCGCACACACGCTCAGGGCAGGGCCGTAACAACTCAATTCAGCATCGTGACATCATAACACGAGGCAGCTGCATTCAGCACAAAGTTACAACATCTATAAAAGCCGCTGTCTGTTTTGTCCAATCCGAACACGGACTGGGCAAGCGGTGTAGAGCTCGCATCTCAAAAACTCTCAGGGTGGATAAAGAATCCACAGATTTCAAAGGGAAGTATATATCAGGTTTTAAAAAGAAAATGGAAAAATAAAAGATCAAACAAGAACTATTCTCAGAATATATATCATCTGGGGGCCACTAGTCTTTTGCTTTTATTATTTTAACATTCTCTACTGCCATCACCTCTCTGTGTGGGTGAGACATTTAGGGTCTGAAGAAAAAAATCTATATTTGCTGATTAGTCAGCAAAAAAAATCTGAGCCCCCGTTTCACAAGGTGTCCATGCCACACCAACATTGGGAGGTACCAGCTAACTTTCCAACTCAAACTAATCCTTTAATTAACAACTCAACAATCTGTGAGGCTCGCTATTCTGGAATTAGTAGATGTGTATTCCCTACACTCCAAATGAATGTTTTGGATGCATTGATAGCAAATCGGCAGTTAATGGTTGGATTATGTTCTGTGGCGGCATTTTCTGATGGTTACCTTGTAATGGGGACTTATGGGAAATGTAGTACCTTGAGGTCCCTGCACTGTGACTGCAGCCAATCGTTGATGAAGCCCTGCGGGTCTCGGGCGAAGCTCAGCATGAACTCCCTCTGCGTCTTCAGCTGGTTTATGGTCTCAATCGTCTCGTGGATCTGCGGAGACACAACAGCGCCCTCTGTGGGTGGCAGTGAAGCATCACATTTTGGGGCCTGGGCTTGGAGCTCCCAGGTTGCCGGTTCGAGTTCCCGGTGGAGCGTCACCATTGCACCGTTGAGCAAAGTACTAGATCTAAACTGCTTCAGTACATATCCAGATGCATAAATGGATCTGTACGTACAAAGAACACAAGCAATGAAAGTTGCTCTTAACAGAAGCGTCTGCTAACTGTCAAAATGTAATGCAACGAGGTAGTTGTCAAGGCAACAATCACTTTCAATTCTATTTACTTAACATCCACATAAGCATCGCTGGCGGACATGGCTGACACTTCCATTGCCAAAACAGTAAAAATTTAAGGAAATTGAAAGGGCAGCGAGTAGCTGCAACCGCTTTTAACATCCAGGCTCAGCACTGCTCTTCCTGTGATACATAATTAGACGGACAGGTCAGAGTTAAAACACTTTCCGAGCAGTGACAGCAATAAGGGGAGAGTGCGAAGGGGGGTGAAAAGAGAGAGAGAGAGAGAGAGAGAGAGGGAGGGAGAGAGGAGAGAGAGAAAGAATTCCAGTTTCCAGTAGAACAGGCTTGGGTGAATGTTGCCAAGTGCCACACTCCACAGAGCAGCACAGCCCGAGTACAGAAGAGGAAACTTGATTTACATGCAGCCTCCATCTTGGCTCTAAAAACTACACTTAACAACTCCAGATAAAATATACGAGCTTGAAAGAGTCTCCAGGTGCGGGCATAAAACTCCGTTGGGAGCTACAGTCGTAAAGTTACTCATCTGCACCGTGAAACGAAGAACGTCAGGCAAAGGCACCTTGGGGCTAACGCGGAGCCGAGCAGCAGGATCTGCTGGCGTGCACACCCCGTACTGTTTTCTATGACAAACCGAGGACAAGAAAAACAAAAATTTTCAAGATATCGGGCTACCATGATCCATTTGGTTATGCCAGTTATGCTTATAAATAGGGCTGTGAGTTTTACACCCGAAACGTCTCTGGGGGTCAATGGTGTCTGACTTTATTGTTTGTGTGTGTACGTAATGCGTGTGTGAGTGTGTGTGTGTGTGTTTGTGTGATGTGTGTGTGTGTGTGTTCATGTACGCTTATGACACACCCTGTCCCTCTGGTTGAGACCATTAGCATCTGAAATAAGTATGTAATGACCAAGAACACAGCCTATCCCATATTAAATGATTAGCAGCAGTTGTCTGGCGAATGGAAGGTTGTTGGTTCGATCCCCGGTCTTCAGTGCGTCAAAGTGTCCTTGAGAAAGACCTCTGACCCCACTCAACGAGCTGGATGGCGCCTTGCGTGGCTGCCTTGATCGCGATGGTGCGTGTGTTTGACTGCGTGAATGAGAGGCATTCATTGTAAAGCGCTTTGTGCAGTTGTTGCTGGAAAATGCACTATATAAATGCAGTCCATCTGAATTTTATATTTACTGAAATTTTTCCCGATTCCACAACTTTTGAGTTATGCACTGTGGCTCTGGACCGTAGAGAAATACGACACCCTGTACTCTCACCCAACGGCTCGTGCAAGGTTACATCACTGCAATGCCACTATTTCTATTTTAATTTATTTTTGCTGAGTAGAGAATACTGCATCTGCACATACAGAGCCCCTCCCACCCCCCTGCAATGCCCCGCCCCCACCAAAGACAGCCAATGGCATCTCTGAGAGCCGTGTGCCATCGCTCCCGACGACCGACGGGCCTTTCTGAATGCCAGACATAAATCTTTCAGAACACATCACTTAGGGTCCCACTTTAAATTTCAACCCTTTATTTAAGCTGTGAGATCACAAATAAGTGATTGGAATTGTTCTTACCTGACTTCCCTTCACTAATCCGGTCGTAACACTTTAAAGGCAGTTCAAAAGTATCGGTTATTCTCTGGACGGTGACATATTTAGTTCGACAAGGATATTAAGAAGTGAAATGGTGATTTCTAAAAAATAACCACACGGATAAAAAAATAACTGCAGTGATGCGTCGCTCGCATTCGGATCAAACAGGAGAAACACCGAGCATGGGAGAAGAACTGCAGTATTCACAACATACGACAAATCAATCACAGGTGGTGTACAAAAACTTTCATCTTCAAATAAAAAAATTTAAAATCTCAGAAACAGTAAAAAAAAAAAAAAAAATGCTGTTTTTCTATTTACCAGCACACAGTTAGAGCTTAGTCACAGGCTTTTATTAGCTCAGCTATGAAATACTAACAGTACACAGAGGAGAGGGGTGAGGTACATTCAACTTCCAATGTACTTAAACAAAATAAACTGGCAAAAAATATATAAAGTTTTTTTATGATGCGTCACTGACTCAAGACCCCTATAACACCGTTTCCCCTAAAGGGGGGGTGCTACGCATGCCCTGTGCCTCCCTCTCCCTGTTATCCGGTCCATTAAAGTTTATTCGGAACACCGTGCGGCCAAAGCCTGTCCGGTGAAATTTACCGCGACGTTAAAAGCTTTCTCTCTCCCCGAAAAGGGAAAGGGGGCGGGGCTCACCTTGTTGTCCAGGCCGGCGATCTCCTGCTGGCTGGCGGTGGACAGCAGGAAGGAGTTCATCTGGGTCTTGAGCGTGTCGTCCACCTCCACGTCGATGTCGTAGCAGGCCGTCTTCTTCTGGTCGTTAGGGTCCACGCTGGGGGGGGGGGGGCGGGGTGCGGGGGGGACATGGGCTTATGAGGGTTGCCTCTCTCAAACACCGTAGCGAAGCTGAACCGTTCTCAGACCAGGATGGGGGGGTGTGGTATAACTACGGCTATGACCGTTTTCGTTACAACGTTACCTAGGAAACACCTTTTTTACTTGCTTTATCATTATACCGAGCAGCAGTGTAGCACAGTAGTTAGGGAACAAACCCCAGGCAGTAGATTTATATTCCCAGGAGGGGGCACTGTTGTGGTAGGTACCCTTAAGCACAGCATATGCACAAGCCCAAACTGCTTCAGTATCTATCCAGCTTTATGAGTAGTAAAGGCATCTCTAATATGTAAAAGAACGCAATCTCTGTAAGTCACTCAGGATAAGAGTGTGTGCCAATTGCCCAGATGTAATGCATTGCAACACTATGCTCCAAGTGTCACAGTACTACAATTGTTAATAGTAATCAGCAATAAGCAATGAAGGGACTGTAATTAAGGACCAGTGAAAAAGCTTACTGGCACAAAGGTCTGAGCCTGTACACCAGAGGTGTTCAATCCCATCTGAAAAGGCCTGGTGTGGGGACCTGACTCAATTAATTAAGGTAATTGTTGAAGATGACAAGTATTGAGTTAATCAGGCCACAACAAAAGCTCACACAAGCCCTCATCTGAATAATCTGGACAAATGGTTCATTTAGATGATTCATTTGGAGGTGTTGCAGTGTGATGATTACCAAACAAGCAGCTTTGGGAGGCCCTGTAGCGCCCTCTTGCTGTTGGGAGGACAAAACTAAGGGCTAGAAAAAAGTTGGTAAAATGCTTGGCCCTACTCTCACGACACACAGAGGGGGGTCAGAGGTCGTGGCGCCATGGTTACCTTATGATGTGGTTAATGATGATTGGCTCAGGAGGCATCAGCAGCGCATGCAAACGCTGTGGAATCTCGGAGAACTTCATGCGGTGGGTCTCAAAAATCTAAACGCACAGGAAGGAAAATTCATTGCGCTCACAATACTGGATGGACAGCATGGAAACTGGGCGCTAATGAAGCTGCCGAACGGAACGCTGGAGAGAATTCTGAAGTTCTGAATTTCGTCTCGCATTTCAGGAGACACAAAGTGCATTGTGTACCCTTGCCAGAAGATGGCATCGACACCATGTTCTAAAAAGGATCATTTACTTCCTGTGATTCAGTTATATTTCTTTTTTCTTATTATATCTCTCTTACATACTACTATTCTCTCTTGCACATACTACTATTCTCTCACACATTCTACCATTCTCTCGAGCACATACTACTATTCTCACACATACTACTCTCTCTCGCACATACTGTTCTCTCACACATTCTACCATTCTTTCTTACAGACTCATTCTCTCTCACACATACTATTCTATTCTATTCTATTAAGGGAGAGAATAATGTTGCATGTGAGAGTATGATCTGTGGCCTGAACGGCCGCTTGTGTGTGTGTGTGTGTGTGTGTGTGTGTGCGCATGCATAGGTGTGTATGTGTGCGTGTGCATAGATGTGTGTGTGTGTGTGCGTGCATAGATGTGTGTGTGTGTGTGTGCGCATGCATAGATATGTGTGTGTGTGTGTGTGTGCGTGTGCATAGGTGTGTGTGTGTGTGTGTGTGCACGTGCATAGATGCGTGTGTGTGTGTGTGTGTGTGTGTGTGTACGTGCGTGCAAGTACCTGCTGCAGGTACTTGTCGCAGTTGATGAACTCCCTCTCGTGGGGGTCCTGCAGCTTGTGGGTCTTGACGTACTGCCACAGGGCCTGGATGATCACGGGCCGGGTCTGCGTGTGGATGCCCAGCATGCGGGCCAGGCGGGGGTCCAGCTTAAACTGGGGGGGCTGAGGGCGTAGAGACCCGCCATTAGTACAGCGTCACTTAAAGGAATCAACAGTGAAACGACCACACAAACCGTCACACTGACCGTCAGCAGCCCTGACTACTGTTATTCTGAGCGAGTCGTTGTGTTCGCAAACCGTAGGAACTACTCTGTTGAAAATGTGACTCAGAGAGATGGTTCCCAAAATCCACCCCTGAAACGGCACCCTCTTGTGGCGAAGTTCCGCACAAGCGCCTTTTCTGTAGCCAGCAACACACAGCGATCGGCTCCGCTGGCAATACCCGAGCAGCCCAACCGCTGGAAGCAAATCCTTTCTACAGGGCGTAGTGACAACATCACTGCGACCGGCACTGAATATTCTTCAAACTCTCTACAGCGACAACATTAGAACGTACTGCATGCAGGGCTGGGAAGAGGTCAGGAAATTAACTTCTAAGTCAGGTCACAAACAGAAAAATACCCATAATGTATGACAGATTTTATCCCCATTAGAAATAGACTTTTTAATGAATCACCTGAACTGACTCACCAGAAACTGTTGCACAGTAAGGAGCTGAGTTACGAGTTATTTGTTTTTTTCCGTTATTATCTATGTTTTACCAGTTATTACCAGTTTTTCTGACCTGTTATTACTGGTGTTTTGCCCATTATGGCCTATTTTTACCCTTTATTACCATTTTTTTAACCCATCACCTGTTTTTTTTGACCTGTTAATACTGGTGTTTTACCAGCATTAACAGTTTTTCCTGTTATTACCTCTTTTACCCGTTTTGGTTTACCTGTTTTTTTTTTTTTTTTTACCAGTAATTACCTGTTTTTTTTTTTTTTTTTTTTTTTTTTTTTGCTTTTACTAAAAATCGGTCAAAAATTTTGAACATTTATTTTTTCCATATTTGAAGACATCAAATTCATTTAAATGAATAGCACTGTATGCACTACTTTTCTCTTCCTTTTGGTGCAGACTGTCTTATGAAGTTCATGAAGGTTTACACTAGAGGGACAAGCACAGACACCAAAGAAAACATACCCAAGCGTTTGCAACAACTGCTGCACTGATTCTCTGTGCCGATGTGTGTGATCTAGACAATGCAGAATTGACTGCCTTATTTAGCTACTAAACCAAACCATAAAATACATTTCTAATAGCGCATTATCCAGCAGGCATATTCTAATAATGCATAATCTATTCCCCGGTATACTGGGCTGATTAAATTAAAATATAAATGCAATGTATTTAGACGCTGCCCTGGCACATTCATGTCAATTCATCTCAAATAAAAGTGCAGACTGTTTCTAAAAACTTCTGTGAATTGCAACTGCAAGTAATAAGCACAGCTATTATGCCGTATGCTTTTAAAAGCCCGTTGGACCAGAACCAGAAAAAACAAACTTTCACCATAAATATGTCTTAAAAAGCCCATTCTTCAGAACCAGAAAAACAACATAAACAACATAACATCGGCATAAACAGCATACCAAAAAAAAGCCTGTTTTGTTCAGGGAGAGACAAATAAATGAACACCAACACAGGTCTGAATAAATAAAAGAAAAATTCTGATAAATGGTGAGGCGATACACTGTTTTGAGACCTGCTTAAAAATAATTGCACAAACCCAAACACAGGCACGGGCTATTCTATAGACCGCACCAGACAATTACGTCTACTTACTCAGAACAGCCTGCCTGCACGCCTGCCTTAGCTCATGCTGAACTAAAAAAATAATAAAAATTAGTCTTCGAGAATTGACTAAACAAAGTTGGACCTAGTGTACAGGCGCAGTCAGAAGCTCTGTATTTTACCCACCATTACCAGTATTTTACCTGTTACTACCCGTGCTTGCCCCACTATTACCCGTTTTACTTGTGTTCTACCAGTCATTACACCTGTTTCTCACCTGTCACTGCCTGTTTTAACTGTCATTACCAGTGTTTTACCAGTTGTTACCTGGTTTTGCCTGTAATTACCGGTGTTCGGCCTGTTATCAGTTTAGCCTTGTCATTACCTGCGTTTTACCCGTCTTACCTGTCATTACCTGTGTTTTACAAGTTACAACCTAGTTATTAACACCTAGTTATTAGCCCTGCATGCAGGTTCAAATAGAAGCTGTGTATTACCTGTTATTCCAGCACCTTAGCCCTGTGTGCAGGTGCAGTTAAGAGCTGTGTTTTACCTGTTATTCCAGCACCTTAGCCCTGTGTACAGGTGTAGTTAGGAGCTGTGTTGTATCTGTTATTCCAGCATCTTAGCCCTGTGTGCAGGTACAGTTAGGAGCTGTGTTTTACCTGTTATTCCAGCACCTTAGCCCTGTGTACAGGTGTAGTTAGGAGCTGTGTTTTACCTGTTATTCCAGCACCTTAGCCCTGTGTACAGGTGCAGTTAAGAGCTGTGTTTTACCTGTTATTCCAGCACCTTAGCCCTGTGTACAGGTGTAGTTAGGAGCTGTGTTTTACCTGTTATTCCAGCACCTTAGCCCTGTGTACAGGTGTAGTTAGGAGCTGTGTTTTACCTGTTATTCCAGCACCTTAGCCCTGTGTGCAGGTGTAGTTAGGAGCTGTTTTTTACTGTTATTCCAGCATCATAGCCCTGTGTGCAGGTGCAGTTAGGAGCTGTGTTTTACCTGTTATTCCAGCACCTTAGCCCTGTGTACATGTGCTGTGTTTTTACCTGGTAGTCCAGCATCTTAGCTCTGTGTGCAGGAGCTGTGTTTTACCTGGTAGTCCAGCATCTTAGCCCTGTGTGCAGATGCAGTTAGGAGCTGTGTTTTACTGTTATTCCAGCACCTTAGCCCTGTGTACAGGAGCTGTGTTTTACCTGGTAGTCCAGCATCTTAGCCCTGTGTACAGGAGCTGTGTTTTACCTGGTAATCCAGCATCTTAGCCCTGTGTACAGAAGCTGTGTTTTACCTGGTAGTCCAGCATCTTAGACCTGTGTACAGGTGCTGTGTCTTTACCTGGTAGTCCAGCACCTTAGCCCTGTGTACAAGTGCTGTGTTTTTACCTGGTAGTCCAGCACCTTAGCCCTGTGTACAGGAGCTGTGTTTTTACCTGGTAGTCCAGCATCTTAACACTGTGTACAAGTGCTGTGTTTTTACCTGGTAGTCCAGCATAAGCAGCACGGTGCAGCGGACGCACACATCGCCCGGCCTCTTCACCTGGAACCCGTCCGTCTCCTGAGTGGTGCTGGTCCTGTGCCACTGAGGGAGGAAACAGACCAAAGTTTACACAGACCGACACAGCGTGGCTAGGAGAGAACATTCCGGAAACAGGCCATATTCTCTCTTAAAAAATAAATTAATATATCAATAAACAAATAAATAAAACTTCCCTCCGCACTCCCCTTTCTCCCCAGTTTCAGGAGAAATTGTAAATGTAATCAGCGCAGACAAGCGTTCTCCTCCAAAGCAAGCGATATGAATCACCAGCACTTCTGATAATGTCACTGTCAACAACAAGCAAGCTCGCGCCAGCCCGATGAGCTATCGGCAAACAGTACAAAGCGGGTCCCACTAAGAATGCAACCTTTGAATTGTGCAAAGGCCAGGCGCTCGAGGGCAAACGTACCTCCACCAGGTGATTGTCAGGGCCGTACAGGTCCTTCTCCAGCTCGATCACCAGCGACTTGAAGAAGGACGAAAACTTCCTCTTCTGTTTGGTGGCCTCGTACTTGGACACGGCAGTCTGCAAGAGAAAGAAGCTGTTAGATATTAAGATCTTTTTTTGTTCGGGTGCACGAGTGTCCACTGAAAATCTGACTCCTCAGACTATCTTGGCTGATCAATCCTCACACCTGGCATGTGCCTTACAAAAGTGGTCGCATTTTTGCAACTGCCGCTCTAGTTTTCATACCAGCCCATCAAAAAATTCACGGTTGAGATAGCAATAGGTGTAATTTATCTCAAATAAGCCTCCTGGGGCCCAAGACCGCATATGGGCAAACTCACGTCCTCCAGCAGCCGGCCCTCCACGCGCAGCTCCCATGATGCAACAGTGCCCTCTCCGTCCTCCGCGTCTGGCTTTGCAGGGTTGAAAGTGTTGGAGATAAAAATACGGAGCTTTCTTTTTTGCTAAAAGAGAAAGCAAAAAGCAAACATCAATTACAAGAACATTATAAATATTCAAACAGCAACATGTAGACATTGAAATAGAACATGTCAACATTTAAATAGAATGTTATTAATATTTAAACGGAACATAATGAACATTTAGATAGAAAATTATGACAATTTTCAGCAAAATGTTATTTGAACTGAATGTTATGATCTTTTAAACACAACATAATGGTGTTCAGTCTTCTGGAACTCCATTGCTTTTAAATACCAGTAGTGCTTGATACATCAGCATTAGAATGTTCAGTTAAGAACATTCCAATCACATATTTGTGATCTTACACCTTAAAGGGTTAAAGGGTTGTGGACATTTAAATATGGCATTTAAGTTTGGGGGCACTCGGTGGTTTGTGGTCTAAAGCATGAAGACACACTTCGGTTAACTTTAAAGCAGCTTGTACAGTGATGCTAACCTCCAAGGGTTGTGCACCTAATAAATAAATAAATAAATAAATAAATAAATAAATAAATAAATAAATAAATAAATAAATAAATAAATAAATAAAAACTAAGAAAGAGAGGGGATGGGGGGTCAGTTGGGAGCGAGCGTAGCTTCCATACATACATTGAATGGTAGCCTAGTTGGCTATGATAAAAGACTGGTTGTAACGTTAGTGAGTAATACAAACATTACTTTGGCATTTTCCCCAGTACGATCAAGTATGCATCAACCTTGAAACGAAACTGAAAATCACTAGCTAACAAGACTAAATATCAAAATCATGCATTATGCTAACTAAATTACCACCTTGACTTCAGGCACAATATTGACTTTTATTGTGATACTCGATGACGGGTAGAGCCTGCCGCAGAGAGACCACGCATCGTCTAAAATTAAATTTATACTCGGGGCGGGAGTAATTTAAAAATGCCATACATCACGTAGCATCGCAGGTACAGCAGAACCTAATATCCTGCGACATTCGTCCATTTTTTTCTTTTTCAATCTGGTAAAAGGAAAAATCGCCCAATTTAGCGCCTAAAAGAGCAGCAATCTAAAAATGCATAAAAATAAGATTAAACTGACATATCATCAACAGCTATCATAAACAACAGCTGTGTATTGGTTAACATCGAAATAAATAAATATATAATGAAATAAATAAAAACGTTTTGAGTTTCATACGCCTTTAAAAGGGAACGTACTACAGAGTAAGCGTGTGGCCTGAAATCTTCATGTAGGCCTTACCTTGATGGGTCGTTTCAGCGCCTCCTGGATGTCCAGCCTCTTGCGCATGATGGTTTGGTCCAGCTTTCGCTCGAACGCCAGCAGGTCCATGTAGGCCTGAGACTCCGGGACCAGCTCTCTGATCTGGGGGAGGAACCGGGGAAACAACCAGCTCTACAAATCCATATCCACACATTTATCAAAGAGCTAAATGTGCACATAAAATCACAAGGGACACGCAAGATTCAAGCAAGGGAAAAGGCCCTAGCAGCACAATAAGAGAAGGATCTGTCATTACAACAGCAATACCAATGAAGAATTTACTGGAGTTCCATCCATATGTTTTTCCACCCAACCATGAGGATCCCCATAGCCCTCCAGATCTATAAACATCCAACCCATCCAAGCCCAGCTGCACATACTGATTTAGACTGAAATCGGAGTATTCCGGAAAGTTCTTTAAAAACAAGAGAGCAGGGGAAATAACCTTCACCAAATCTCACCACAGGAAAAAACAAACAAACAAAAACAAAACGTACAACTTCAACTCAATCCGTTTTGTGCACTGGATAAATCGAGCAACTCAGATCAACGGTTGTGCTGGTGAGCCTCAGCTAAACATCACGCTTCGAGCACCCGATTCACCACGACTACCCAGCCGAGTACGAGCACAGACGGACACTCACCCTCTGAGGTAGGATTTTGTCGGCCATCTTCTTCTTCTTAGCACTGAGGACAATACGCAATGTGTGACTACAATGTCGCTTCAGCCACTAGCAGCATTAACAATACAGTAGAACCTCAGAGCCACAGACAGACTGGTTAGTGGAACATGACATGGATCCAGAATTAACATACGCAATAGGTCTTATGAGGCTCCATAGCATTACTGAAAAATGCAAGCATTAAATGATATCCAGTCATACTTTACACTGATAAAATTAAAACATGAAAACTTGAAATGTGAAAAAATAAGGACTGTTCCAATGAGATCCCAATAGAGTGTTACAGTGGTTACATCTTTTTGTAGGCCAACTCTGGAGTTACTTCCGCCATGGATTGCCTCAGAAAATTATTTTTTCATTCATTTATTTTTCACATAGGCATTTCTTTTTTCTGTCGAAAATAAGGTCTGTGCTGTCATTTTGCTCTACGAGATAAATTACATCCATTAATATCTCAACCGTGAATTTATAAGCCATTATGTGCTATAAAAAAGTAAGTTGCTAACAAGTTGCTATAATGAAACTACAACGGTTGTCAAGGTGCAAGCAGGCTAGTATGGAAACTTGAGTGGTGGTTGCCGGACCATTGTTGTAGTTTCAATATAGCCACTTGTTAGCAACTTAGCACAACTTGGCACACAACAGCTTCAAAATCCACGATGGTGATCTTAATGGGTGTAATTGATCTTGTAGAACAAAACGAGGGGCTCTCTTAAGCGTACGTTCACCACAGACCTTATTTTCGGCAAAAAACGAAATCCCTCTGGGAAAAACGCATTGGAAATCTGACGAGGGAACCCATTGCTCAACAAAGCAAACTTACTTCCGGGTTTAAGGACTACAAACTGTAACACTCTATTAGTGCTGGTCTTATTATTGCTCATTATCAGAAACTAAGGACTGTATCTCCTAAATGAGAGAAACCCATTAACGAGCATATGAAATGAGAGGGCTACAGCTATGCAAAGATAAAAATCTAGAAAGAATTGTAAACAAGGACAGCACCCCCAAATTTCAAACAAGTGAGTGACTGAGTCACTAGCCGGGTCCATAAAGTGCATAAATTGGCACCAAATTTTCGCCTCAAATTTGAAGTAACAGGCGTCCTAATATTCTGAGCATGCCCAGTGCGTATGTATTGGATCTCTCAGAGGAACCTTCTTCTCTGTGCCTTACTGCTGGTTGCGGCTCTGCTGCTGGACCTGTTGGATCTGCTGGGGGGCGGGCCTCTTTCGGGACGGGTCCAGAACGGGCATGCCAGGCCGGGACACGGGACTGCCGCCGTACCCGGGGGGCCCCATGGACGGGCCCTGGGGGGTCATGCGGCTGGAGGGGGGCATCCCGGGTCTCTGTGGGGGAAGGGGGTGGATCTGAGGTTAGTACAGTTCCTTCAGTAGTGTGTGGCACAGAGAATTTCCCGGGTGGTCCCGCTACATTTACTGAAACAATAACGCAAAATTTTTTCATACATTTACATATATGGCTCCAAAAATATATTCATATATTCAAATACTTCAAAAAGTTTCAAGTAGAAAAGGGAGGCAGTATCTAATTGGACACTAATGAGTAATTTAACAAAACAGGTCAGCAGGCAAAATATAAAACAGCTTGCGCATTCAATGGGTGTATTGTACCGTACACTTAAGGCGCAAGCAAAACGCGAGGCTTTAGCATAATGAAAACGCTGTGATGACTTCTTAGAGAAACCCATAAAAGTAAATGCTTCAGATGTGGGGTTTAGCGAACACTGCATTCTGAGCGACTGTGGTTGCACGTCCTAAGAAGATTCATTTGACAATTTTATAGCCTCCTATAAAAACGTCTCTACCTGGATTCCTTCTGCGAACCGCCTTGGGCTTCATTTCATGGGATAGTGAAAAAGCAGAAAAAGCCGTCCGAGAACAAAACCTGCACGGTGTACTCTCAACGTGTGAATGTATAAAACATACAACTACATACACGAGCATGTACACACAACTACATACACACACAAGAGCATAACTACACACACGCATGTACACACAACCACATACACACACAAGAGCATAACTACACACACGCATGTACACACAACTACACACACAACTATATACACACGCAACAGCATAACTACACACATGCATACATACAAACGCACGCGTGTGCATGCATGCATACACACACAAGCATAACTACACACACACACACGCACTTACACACAACTACATACACATGCAAGAGCATAACTACACACACATGCATACACACACACACACACAACTACAAACACATGCATGCATTACTACACACACAAATGGGCGCACACACACACAACTATATACATCCACATGCATTACTACTACATGCAAACACTGTACACACAAACACACATACACACACACACGCACGTGGGAAAACCTGCCACCAACCAGCTGACAAAGTACATTTCTACTGGCTTCACTAACTACACTACAGATGGTAACAACCGACTAGTTCCCACACAAATAGACAATTCACCGTCTGCGCATCATGTTCGGGCATTTCACTCATTCATGTATATTTTGTGTAAGGGCAATTTAATGTCTTTTTATTTTGGCTGTTGCCAGATGAGACTCTGAATAGAACCTACGTTTAAAATTGTTTACAAACTGACAATCAGCCTGAGCAGTTAACACACATACTGATAAATCCTACATATTTGGCAAAAAATACATGAGGCCAATTAGCACAAGCCTATTTCACACAGAAACTCAAATATATCTTTGTTTGCAGGTCGTAAAACTAGCCATGTTGGGATAAGTCAAGTTAGATGAAATACATATGGAAGGCAGCCCACTTAAGCTGGCCCATGTGTTTGGCTCTCTGGGCACTGCGAGAACACTGATGCATCAAACAGGAAGCAGAAAACAGCCAATCAACTGCCTTCATACAGCCGCTTGCTTTTCAAATTCCCGATGATCTCTCATTCAAGATTCAAGACTTTACGGTTATAAAGGAAATTATTAGTACTGGATGAACACTACCACACATTACATTACAGGCATTTAGCAGACGCTCCTATCCAGAGCGACTTACACAATTTTTTTTTTTTTACATAGCATTTACATTTTATTCATTTATACAGCCGGATACATACTGAAGCAGTGCAGGTTAAGTACCTTGCTCAAGGGTACAACGGCAGTGTCCTACCTGGGAATCAAACCTGCGACCTTTAGGTTACAAGACTGGCTCCTTACCCATTATACCACTCTGCCGCCCCCATACAAAAGCAATACATATCACCTGTGACAAACACATAAATAAATCGTATACAGGCACTTTTCACCAAACCGCATTCATTTCATATTCCACAGTCTAAGACCCATGCTTCCGCCTAGCACGTGGTAGAAATCCAAAAGCAGACTCTTGGTTTCACAACCACGGTGTACTGGGATGAGTGTGTTTCCTGGACATGCAATGCTCACCAGTACTGATGATAAAATCTGTGTCAGATTAATGTTTTATTTATTTGTAGGGGGGATTGTGAAAATAAATAATTTTTGCTGGATTGGCGGGCTGTCTACCCGGATGGGTACGAGGAATGGACTGATCGATTGCTTCTCGGATACGTGCCTACTTGATCTTTTTTATTTTCTCCAAAAAGGCTATCCATGTACAATCATGTGTTAGTAAATTGGCTCCATTTATTAATTCATCATGTAGTAGCCTATGTAAAAAATAAGAAGTGCAATTAAAACAATTGCCTCATCTAATATGAACAAAATAAAGCAAATATACATTTTGAAATGTGTATGTGTTGATTGCAATCATGCTTTTTGTTGGTTTGTCCAAGCAGCTGAGCATTTAGATTGAACGCCCTGTGCTGACAGAAATTGCCTGAGACAAATTTACCACCTCTGTCAATTGTAATGAAAACATGCATTTGAAAATATGCAATTCCATTTCAAAGAGAACGTTTGTCTACTTCAAATATCCCATACTCTATAGGCTACCACTTAGCAGCAAACACCTCTTTCTAGTAGACTACCTCAAACGTGTTGCCTAATATTACAATTCTGTTTGGTTTTAAGTCAAAATGGTTTCCAGCATGTTTTTTTTATTTTCTATTTTTATAAATACGAATAGCAAGCAAGCCAACTACTGAATTATATTTGTAACAGAGGTTAAACTATAAATGCGGTCAAGCTGTAACTAGACTAGCTGCCCTCAGTAGTTATTCATGGACATCAAGCTGACAACTATTGAAAGTATGTCAGCGTAACTGTTAGCTAGCTTGCTCTTACAAATTTCCACGTTATCGAGTCAGACCGATGCGCATTCATTTAGAATGGCGACTGAACTTTTGCAGGCGCTACTCCATAGTTGGGCGTAGATGGAGAATACGCACGTCCCTGCCAATCAGAATCGAGTATTCAGCCAAGCCGTTGTGCATTGGTTTTAAGGACGAGTTAAAATAAATAATAAAATGCAATTCTTATTGACGCAAATTAAACAATAAGACTTAATTATGATGGGGAAAAACCTGGCCACTCATGTGAGCGCTGTTATGCGTTCATGCATTTTCTGTATGACCAAGGGTGCCGCCCAGCCAAGATGCGTTCTGAAGACAGATTCTTCCCCGTGTCAGGAATCGATTTGGAATCGAACGCGTTACGGGATCCCGCGATCTGTGAAATAACTGAAAGGCGCCGTCCCTGTCGTCCGCCGCGCCAGCAGGTACTCCGGCTTCGCGCACTGCCGCTGGGGGACGATCTGGCGCTGGCGCGAGCCGGACGGGGGGCAGGAGAACAGGAAATGCGCACGTGCGCAGAGCTCCCCGTTCCCCCGAGCGCAGAGAAGCGACCGCAGCGCTCTGGCGCCCGGAGCGGACGGGAGAAACGCCGCAGAGCTCCGCGCCGTCCTAGTGAGGAAGTTCGCCGCGTTTCGCTCGCAGGCAGTAGGCGCCGGAGGAAAAGCATGCATCCCCCCCAAAAAGCAAGCAAGTGAACAGCAGAGCCAGCTCACGCAGTGACTCTTCGGCGGATGTGAGCCAGGACTGACGCTGTTAAAAAAATCGAAACAGACAACCTGTCGCCAGCTTACTCACCGAGCCGTGCGCCAGGAAATGGAAGAGCCTGCTGCAGGTTTCTGAATGCATGGCGGCTGGTCGCCACGGCGATTCAGAGGAGGGAATGACAGATTCCCTGCTCCCACCGGGTGCCATGGAAACGGTGCACGGATCCGAGAGGCGGTGACCGACAGTGCGGAACCGGAGACGCAGCCCAAGCACACACACACATGCATGCACACGCATGCATACACACACACACATCCCTGCATACACACACGCACACATACGCGCACACGTACTCACACATAACTTGCATGCATGCACACACACACACGCGCCCTACACATACACACGCGCACGCATGCACGCAGATACACGCATTAGCGCCCATGCTCACACACACACCCACACACATGCATGCATGCGCATGCACGCATGTGAAAGCACACATCTGCACACACATATACCCGCACTCTCCCCATTCTACCCATTCATCCATCCATCCATGAATTCCCTCAATAACTCATTCATTGTATTAAGCAAAAAATGCAGGAATAGTAATTAAATTAATGGAATATTCTGTAACAGTGCTGACCATGACTAGACCTCCACCATTCACAAGCTGTGTGTGTGCGGGGGGGTGGGGTGAAAAGGGCTTTTAGGAAGAGCCCTAGGAAGAATACGGTCCTTTGACGCAGGTTTGCGGGACCCTATAAGCACAGGAGAATGACTCACCAGCCACAGAAGCCTGGCAAAGTTCATATAAGCTTTGACACCAGAGAAAATCAACAACTGGCGGCCATTTCAAAACTGCAGGCCGCCTCTACCAGAGCCACACAGGAGAAAGTGTGACTTGCTGAACAAAAAGTTAAAATCTTGTTCCTTAATTCAACAGCCATTCCTCAAACACTGACCGAGCCAAAGAAAAACAAGCATGTATTCACAAGCACAACTTGCTCCAAAAGGACAGGCTTAAAGCATTTTTTTTTTCGTTCTTCTGTATGCAAATTAGCCTCTGAAATAAGTCCCACTGAATTATTAACTGCCTAAACTCAAAACCGCTCAATCATTTTGCAGGCAGAGTTTGAGGCAGTGGGGTGCGCTTTGCACCTTACGCAATCTGCCTTCCTGACACGTGCAAATGTTATAAAAACCGAGAGAGATTTGAGAAACGTGACAGGAGTGCTTATTTTCGTTCTCGGACCCCGGATTGATTTGCGGCGGGTTTACGGCCAAAAACGGCAACTCCCCGAGCGACAATCGACCGGCGGAAAGAACCCGACCTCCAACTCCGGCAGTGGAGTGAAAGGGAACCGAACGGGAGGATGCAGCCTCGTCAACCGCTCCAGCCCGTTTTCCATTACCCACAGCCATTACTTCTTGCATAAAAATTCTGTGGCCTTGGATCTTCGCCGAGCTATTGTTGGCGATGAAAAGTGCACAGACTCCGCGGTGGACCAAGTCCGCCGCTGCCGGCCGCTTTGTTTTCGCGCTGCCAAGGATGCGAGAGCAGGAGGAACAGAACATCTTTTCAGACGCAGAGCAATAAAAAAGCCCAAGGTTTTGAGGGGGTGGAGGTATAGGGAGGGGGGGGGGCATGCTTTGGGAAACAGCCTTATATGCGATTTCTTTACCGTCCACCGCCGTCGTACCAATTCAGAACAGAAAATGTCTGGTTAATTTACGCCTTTTGACTAGCTTTTAAATGCATTCCTTCGTCAAATAAAAAGTGTGTGTGTGTGTGTGTGTGTGTGTGTGTTTGTGAGAGCATAAGCGACTGCAGGTGTGTGCGTGTGGTGTGTGTGAAGGTGTGTACAGGTGTGTGTGTGTGTATGGAGGTCTGAGTCATTCATTGGTCAACTAGTAATAGCAGTTTCAGATATATCTCAACTTATCCAGTATAGCCACTTTTCCACCGCATGGTACCGGCTCAACTTGACTCAACTCTCCTCAACTTTTTTGGTTTCCCATCGGCAAAAGTTGTGGATAGTACCTGGTACCTGGTACTTTCTTTGGTATTACCTCTGTCGAGGTTCCAAGCGAGCTGAGGCGATACCAAAAGGTGACGTGAAAACACTGCAGACCACTGATTGGTCAGAAATGGCAGATTCATGCGGCGTCGCTATGACGACCAGCTACATTGACAGGAGTACTATCCGCAGTGGAAAACAAAGTACCTGGTACCAAAAGCGAGTTGAGTCGAGTGGAAAAGCGGCTTTTGTTGGGTTTGAACCGGTTGCTGATTTTAAGGACAAAAGAAAAGCCTGCAGACCTGCATGGATCTCCAACCAGGGTTCCCCAGCCCCTGTCTTTAACCATTTAAGGTGTAAAATCACAAATACGTGATAATGATGTTCTTAAGTAAACATTGTAATGCTAGTGTGACAACTGAAAGCAACTGAGTTCAAGAACACAACTTAGATTTCTTGGGGGGAAAACATTCCAAAAAACCTACTCTTTAGGAACTTTTTTAGTCGTTTTCATTCTGAAAAATAGAACTCCATTTCTTTCAACTACCAATAGTGATTGTTATATCAGTACTAGAATGTTCATTTAAAAACATGCTAATCACATATTAGTGATTTCACGCCTTAAATGGGTAAAACCAAAACAAAGATTTTGACACGACCAACACAACCAAAGCCGGTGTTCCATATTTTGATTAACAAAAAATGCTGGAACTGAAATAAAATGTATTCAAAACTGATTTTGTTCAGGGGCGGTTGTTGCACAGATCATGCATGTTAAAAGACCAATTAGTGCAAGCTGAGATGGCAACCCAGCTAAAACCATTTAGCTAGTTGTATATCATTAACGATCTAGTCTTCCTTCGAAATAAGTCTTAGATACACCTAGCCTAGCTGATGTCAGCTTGCTATTATCATATGTATTTCACGGCCTATGTTAGCTAGCCTATCTATTCTAGCAAACGTTAATCAAGCAATACTAGCTGCCTGAATGAAGTGCGTTACTCTAGCGCTATAAAATAACGATAATGGCTTTATTGGGTCAACTACAATGCAAGTTATTGGCAACGGCGTCCTTCGATACAGTAACGTTAACTACCATTAACTAACACTCGCTAACTTAGCTTAGCTAACCCAACCGGTTAGGTTAGCTAAGCTAACCAGCTAACGTAATGTTGCGTGTACCAGCCAGCTAACTAACTTAGCTAAGGTTGCGTAATGCAACTAAACAAGTCCATGCAATGGCTAGCCAACTAACCTACGCTAACTCAAACATACAAGGGCTTTCCCAAATCGTTCATCTCCCAGTGGTCAATAATTAATCAGGTCATGCTACCGTTCGCTACATAGCTTGATCACATTTGTCTCACATCATCGCATTAACCCCGACCCCCTTCATTCCCCTTCTCTTTGTTCCTCCTTCCATGTCCTACCGGGTATCCGGGGCCAGGCATTGGGGAACGGTAAAGGTGATTCTGTGCACCCGAAGACGGTACCATCCGACCAGCAGGGGTTCCAGGTCCCATTCCAGGTGCCCCACCAGTCACCGGGGGCCCAGGACCCATACTACCACCAACGCCGCCAGTTGGTGCTGCCTGAAAGCTTCCGCGGGCCGCCATTTTCTCCATACTAGGAAAGAAGCCGCGAGGTCACCAGTGAGCAGCCTAACGGAAATATCGCGACAACACAGCGAGATTTCACTATTGGTCCACAGCTCTGGTTCTGACTGCACCGTTTCACTGATAGAAAGCTTAGGACGGGTGGCATAACTTGGCATATAACTTCTGACACCTTAGGAATGTTTAGCATTGATTATTTGCTAGAATTTGCAATCATTATTAAAACGATTTAATGTGTTTTTAATATTTCACACAAGAAGACCGTATGAATCTGCATAACCACCAGTCGTTATGTTACTGATTGTGTAGTGTTCTCTCGTTATGCCATCATAAAGGAATGCATTCGTGTCACAGGTTTTCAATTTTTTGGTGTTTTTTATTATTATTTAGAAAGTACGAAAGAGTTGCTTATTTCCAATGAGATCTAATACAGCCTGAATAACATATATCCTGAATTGCAAATTAAAAATAATACTTTAATACAAAGCCAGAATAGCAACATTTATGCCAAAAATTCACTTTTTAAAATCTTGCAATTGTTGTTAATCCAGAATGTGCTGTGTACACTCAACAGCAACAGGTCACTAACAAAAACTCCCATATTATACCTGCATGTCCTGCTTCCACCAATTAGCAATACTAGTTGATCAGCGCATACTCAATAACATAGCCACAGTGATAATATTTTTGGTGGATGCTCTTTGTATCCTACATAATGGGGTGTCACAGTATATTATGACACATGTTGGTTCAGTAGAGTGAAACAATTGTAAATACAGCTGCAAGCAGCAATGAACGGGTCTATAGACTGTCCTCTATCAGTGTGCCAAATTTCATGGACTCCCATGGCAGAAAATAATAACCAACAAAATCAATAGGTGCCTACACACATATGATGCTCGGCCCCTAATAACACCAGTAAAATCAATAGGGTTCAATGGGGTTCCAGCAGCTTCATTGCCTGGACCCCTAAAAATAAAAACCTGAACAAAAACAATAGGGTTCCAGCAGCTTTGCTGCTTGGACCCATAATTGTGGTAATTTCCTCTATATTAGTAGACCCGCATTATATAAAACGCTGACTCCAGGGATAGACCAGAAACCTAAAACTATAGTTCAGTGTGTCTGCGCTGTACCAGGTTCCCGCATTTTTTTTAGCGCTGGTGTACAAAAACTCATCCACTGAGTACTTTAACTATGATTCACCAATAGAATAAATATCACTTGCCACTTGATAGACATTATCACTTTCCAAATCTCGTCTGAACTCCACAAAGAGGCTTCAGGGCTCAAGCATCACAGCGACAGTACAGCAGTTGATGTGGGCCAGAAAGCCAAACTCATCCCATCCACCTGCATCCCTCCCTGTCTCCTCTCTCTTGTATTTCCAGAAGTTAGGAATATTAAAGGAATACTCATCTAGTCTTCTATACATCAATAGAGTTTTCATTGTTTGTGGCATCTTGCGTGTGGCTCCAAAGGTTATTTTTTATGGTGATAAATTGTTACTGTGCCAGACTATGATTAATTTAAGACAACTGATAGAAAACCACACTGTTGTAAAGTTGATTGATTTCAGTATTGTATCCTGAAATGAAAAATCATTGGTGTTAGTTATGTAATGTGCTTTGGATAAGAGTGGCTGCCAGCTAAATTAATTAGCATATGTAAAGTGGCAAAGAGCCTGTTCAGCTCCAAACAGAGTAAAGCTTTCTTCATCTGTGCAAATAGAAGAGATAGAAGTGTCAATGCAAGGACCTTGTCCTTAACTGCTGTGGTCAGTTTGGATGAAATTGACTTATTTTACACTTTTAATAAAAGAGGAATGACAATTTTGAGAGAGGTATTTTATAACTAGTGCCTAACCAGTGTAAATGTGGTTCTTGTTTTTATTTTTTATTTGTTGTTCATCATCTGTGTTTGTTATATATCTTTTCTCCTATAGTTTCTTTGAATATAATAATATAAAGAAAAATAATAATTGAGAATGTCAATTCAGAAAAAAATCAATAATCAACTACATGAAAACCTTGTTTCATTAAAATTTTCCACTGATAAATATGATTTATGTTCCCCATGCCTTCATTATTGTGGATTTAAAAAAATATAAATCCCATCTTTATCACAAAAAATGAATGACACTTTCATTGTTAAATGTGATCTAGCAGCGGTAAATGGCTACTAGACATATGTTTATACTGTTTGGAATTGCAATGAATTATATATTTATTTTAGTATTTTTTTTGCATAAATTTTATTTCTGTATTACTTTAAAATCATAATAATATCCAGTGTATATTTGATACAGGCTAAAAGTTTCACAGGTGCAAATACATAAACAGAACACAAGGGTTGAGAGTGGCCTGTCAGTCTGATTATAATCATGTACCATGTAGCTGAAAGAAGGTGGATAAGGCTACCTGGGGGTCCCCAGGGCCATGTGCCTCAGTCAGAGACAGGTAGCACTTATACACATGTATTTAAAATATGTATTTGTATATGTTTTCCATTATGCCTGTTTTTTTTGTATGGAAAATATATTATAATCATATGGTGAGATGTTATTTTCCAGAGTGACATATAGAAGTGGAGAACATCAATATTAGTCTCAGTACAAAAATGCAATAGCAACAAGAAGGCAAAGGAGGCCCACTGATAAGAAATAGGTATAATATTAACCAAAAGAAAAAATAACAATTTATGTTGTAACAAAAAAAGTACCACTAGACAGATAACCTATCTTAACACAGTAATACCTATTACGGTATTGTAAGAAACCCCTCAGATACACCAAACAATGCATCGAGGTCACCGACTGTAAGAAACCCCTCCGCAAACCAAACAGCGAAGGAAGGAATGCGTGTAGTCTTACCCGGTGCTACTGGAATGGGATTCATTTAATGATATCTCGATTATCTGACTCAGAAATAGTATTTCTGACCTTTGCTATGTCCTGACAGTTATGCACAGAGGGAATAGACTTCTTTCTGCCAGTAGTGTAGCTTTATACAGATCGCTATCTAACTTGGTAGATGCGGACATGTCTTTGGCTTGTGTAGCCTGCATAAATACAATTGTGTATCCTGCTACAGCACCAGTGTATAGGCGAGTGACTATGGGGTGCAGATATCCTGAGTTCTATGTGTATATTAGGACCTTAAAACTGCTACGTGTGTCAAAGAGGAATGACCGGCTGAAATGAATGCAGTTCAGTGTGTTCAGTAATAATGATAATATACAATGTGAGTGGTGAGTGCAAAATGTGAGTGGTGAAATGGTTATACGCGTAAATGATGCGCAGGAGACCGTGTTGATGAGTCTCCTCCATTTCTTTCCTTATATATACCAGGAAAAATCTGAAGTCATCAAATAAAGACACAAACATGACAAAACAGTACAACATGAATCTGGTATCTTGTGGTATCTCCGTAAGCATACCACACCGGGTTAACTTAACCAGGTTAATCTGAGACACCATTACATTACAGGCATTTAGCATATTTTATAGCTCTTATCCAGAGCGACTTACACAACATGTTTTACATAGAATTTACATAGCATCCGTTTATACAGCTGGATATATACTGAAGCAACGCAGGTTAAGTACCTTGCTCAAGGGTACAGTGGCAGTGTCCTACCTGGGAATAAAACTTGTGACCTTCAGGTTCACTAATTGGTTTCACATTTACGTCAGTTTTGTGACTCCGCATCCGGTCTCTTCACGTCCTCTTCCGTAAGCTAGGTCGGTAGAGAAGCTAATATAAATAAAAATGCCCGAAACTGTGTCATGGTCAGTGGATGACACGCTAAAAAGAAAAACCAAAAACAGACCAAAATACACAGAATACTCATCCAAATCGTCAGCCAACGAAACAGAACATAACAAAAACAAAACCGAATGGGGAGCGACGACAACAACTGGTGCATATTTATTACATACATACTGACACTGATCCACTGCGTCACTTGCTGTCGTCACTAATTTTTCTTAGATACTTCCTAGTCCTGGTTTTAGCAGCCCGATAGATAGAAACAGAAACGGTAACCGTTCCCACGAGTCCTGAGCAGCGCGGAAAGGCACGGAGCGGCCCTGGTAACCATTCGGCCCTACAGTGGAAAAGAGGCTAAGGAGTATCTAAAGGGGTCAAGGATGCTATGGTGCAATCTGACAAGGTAAGCCATCAGACTGCATTGGAAGATAAGATTTGCTGTTCTGACAACAATAGGAAGCTCATTCTTCCACTGGGGGCCAGAACAGATAGGAGACATGACTTTAAAATGCAGGGGGGGGGGGGCAGCAACGAGTGCCCAAAGGCAGCAGAATTGAGGTCTGGTAGATGTTCAGGTTCTGACGATCCTTTGCAGATATAATAGCTGTTCCTTTAGCTGCCTGAAAGGCTAGTACCAAGGTTAAGAATTTGATGTGAGGTGATATAGGTAATTGTCCATCCGAGAACGTGAAGGCAAGTACTACTCTGAGATAGTAGATGACAGTCATGACAGTAGTACCATCCAGGAAGATGGAAGTGCCAAGCAGGGGCAAGTTGAGTATCTCTTTTTAATCTTTTTTTTAGCCAAGGTGAGCTGTAGGTGATGATTTGTCATCTAACTTGAGATGTCTTGTAGGCAAACTGAAATGCATACTGGGGGAGGGGTAGGGGGAGGGGGGAGCATGCAGCAACAACCACCGCCATTTTGACTGTGGTTTATATATTCATTTGGAAGTCATATTTGGATTTTATTTTAAAAACTACACTTAAACTATACTTCAGTGTAGTACTGTACATATTTACTAAGATTCAGTGCTGCATCTTGGTAAATATGCAAAAAAATACTATTTGTCTTGTTAGCATTTGTGAAAGCCTCGCAAATCTTTAGTTAATATGGACCATTGACTGTATAAACTTTGTGTGGGGCTTTGAACGCAGAAGCACAAGGAAGACCTCTTTGTTCACCTGTGGCTTACATAGGTCATTATCCCCATAGCCCCATCTCTGCGTCTGTTTCTTTGGACACGCTAACCACGGCCTGACAATGTCAAGGCCACAGCATCCGCCAGTCGAGTTGTTGCACGTGTGCTATCGCTCACCGTCCCGCTCATCGAAGCGTCTGACCGACCGTCCGGCAATCAATTTCCATTAAAGTCTTCAAGACAAAAAGGTTTTCCTTGGCAGGAGCTACAGAGCAACAGAAAATGGAAAGAGCCTGTCATCTCCGCTCCCTCTAATTAATTGTGATGAAGTCATGGTGGACGGTGGAGGGAGGGGGGGGGGGGGTTGGGAGCTGTTTGTTGATAAACAGTCAGATCAGTCCTCTCCTCCTCCTCCTCCCCCAGTAGATGTAATTTAATGGCTCAAGAGGCGGATACATTTTAAACAGGGCAAACGATGAAGGTTAAGGACCAGACAGAAAGCCAAAATATGCCAATGCATATTAATACAGAGTATTTTTATAACAACCACCGTTCAATGACCTAGAGTTTATATTTTTTTAAAAAGAAATATTATCACTGTTGCTATTTACCCTTGCCTTTCCTTTCCCCTTTCCTTGTATATGCACAATCTAGCAGCCGTCTGTGGTGGTGAATGGTTGCCATGACTATTATTATCTTAATGGTTAACTGGATGAAATTTTAGAGAGAAAGCAGCATATAGCGTACGCTAGGGGCGAGAGTCCTTGTTATAGCAGCCATGACGGTTTGATGTGGTTCTTCATGCCAGAGTGGCACTCTAAAGCAGAGACTGATTTACAAGGACTGCACGGCTCTTGCGGGCTGACGAGGGCCATAGCTCAACACTGCGTAATAGCGCAGAATTAATCAGCACGCTGCTTTAAAGGCTTTCATGATGTCATTAAACACTCCATCCATTAGCAGGAGGCTAGCGCTTCTAAAATCAATGCGGTTTTCTTACCGTCTCTCTCTCTCGGTTTTCTTTCTCTCTGCGTGTGTCTCTGTGTGCATTCGTCACAAATGAAAGAATGGATATTAAAGTGTTTGTGAGGTCTGATGTCAGTCTGCTTGATGGACTTCCCCTATAAGGGTGCACATCTTCCTTGAAAAAGGTTCCTGTTAACCGATACAGCTGAACGGCACTAGCATTAGCATCAGACTCTCATTTAGACTGGGGATTTGATCGACTTCCTCTTTGATTTCCCCATAAAAACATTTCCTGAAAATGTATTCAAATTTGTAAACTGATAGAGTGTTACAGTTTGTTGTCCTAAACCCCAAAAGTAGGTTAGCTTTTTTGAGCCATGGGTTCCCTCGTCAGATATCCAATGCATTTTTCTCAGAGGGATTTCGTTTTTTGTCTGTAGTGAACGTTAGCCTAAGAAAGCTCCACATTTGGTTCTGCTAGATCAATTACACCCATTAACATCACCACCGTGGATTTTGAAGCGGTTATGTGCTTTTAAAAAGTAAGTTGCTAACAACTTGCTATGTTGAAACTACAACAATGGTCACTTTCTGGCAACCGCCACTGAAGTTTCCGAAGTAGCCCGCCTGCACGTGACAACCATTGTAGTTTCAACATAGCAACTTGCTATCCACTTAGTTTTTTAAAGCAGATAACGGTTGAAATATTAATGGGTATAATTTATCTCGTAGAAAAAAACCTGAAACTCTCTTCGACGTACGTTAACCAAAGACCTTTTTTTCGACAGAAAACAAAATGCCTATGGGAAAAATGAATTGGAAATTTGCCGAGGGAACCCATGGCGGAAGTAACTCCTGAGTTGGCCTCCAAAAAGACTTAACCACTGTAACACTCTATTACCACCCTCTTATTTAACTTAATTACAACGACATGCCAATCTATGCTTTGCAGATGGTTACTTTGGCTTCTGAATGAAGCCTTGTTTATTTCAGTTGAAATTGTGTGGGTTATAACATAACACATTTGTGAGCCAGCCGTGTTGCGTTTGGATTGGTTTCAGAAGTGGTGGCATACACAGCTTTTCTTGTTTGAACACATTATTTACAAAAATAAAATAATCACATCTTTAACAATTATAAAATGTATATTTTAGTGTGTGACTCAATCAAGGAGCAAGGGCTGCCATCACTGTAGAACAGAAGAACAATGACATTCTCCAAACCCAATCATCTTAATTTTATTTTTTAAAGCATAATATTTTCATCTCAACATGTCCTCTGACTTCACTAATTTTGTTTTTGTTCTTTTGGCGTCCACCTGGCTGTGGTGCATAATAATGGTCCGCCTATCGCATTTCAATGATGTCTGTCTTTAATGGCCTCTATGTCATCCTGATTAGTTTGCTACGGGAAGTTGGCCATTAATTTCCAGAAGGTGCACTTTATTTTCTCAGCTAGGAAGGAGGACAGGGCAGAGATGACACGCCTCATCATTCTGAGCCCCAGAGCATTGTGGGTACTGTTTAAGTGCTTTCGTTTTGGGGTGGAAGGGGGGGTTTCTAGATCATTCTTGGGCCGATGGCTGTTTTGGGTGGCTACAGGTGTCAGGGGCATATGGACCCAGGCCAGTGCCCTTGCTTTGGCTGGTGAAAACACACCAATAGACAGGACCATCTGTTCTTGCCACTGAAAGATGTATTTAATCATTTTATTTTCAATGAATCAATACATACATTAATCAATCATCATTTTTGTAAAGCAGAATTTATCAACAGGTTGTTACAGAGGGCAATTTTTTAGAAATAATTTTTTAGGGAAGAAATGAGAAAAGCCAAATTAAACCCCCAGACCCCCTCAGCAGTTCGGGTGATGGACAGCTTTGTTTAGAAGAATGCCACTTATAAAGGCTATATAGTAACTGGTAACTTGAAACCCGTATATTTGACTTGAATAAGTGAGTCATTCTCAAGAATCATCCTGTCGGAAGGATTTAAGCATCAACCAAAATATCAGCCAACCAAATATCTGATTTTCCACAGTAGTAGGTTTCAAAACCCCACACCTGAAGAGGTTAACAGGTTAACAGTGCCTATAAATGGACCTTCTGTGCTTTCTCAGTGATATCACATTTTTTGATTTTGAGAGTAACAGTGATCTGCTTCTGTATGTCGGTCTGGATAAGACTTCCCGCTTATAATGTAATGTCATATGAGGAAGCCCAGCTGGACAGCCTTTCTCAGCTTACCGATTTTTGAGAGTGAAAAAAAATCCTGTGGTTCTTTTCCTGAGGCAGGCATCAGCTGCTGGCCCATCCAAAAACTCCTCAACCATGGTCCAGGAGAGCCACAGGGACTGTTGGGGTCCCCAAACATGGTCCCGGAGAGCCGCAGAGTTTGCTGGGGTCCCCAGCCCTGGTCCTGGAGAGCCGCACGGTCTGCTGGAGTCCCCAGCCCTGGTCCTGGAGAGCCGCACGGTCTGCTGGAGTCCCCAGCCCTGGTCTCAGAGAGCTGCAGGGTCTGCTGGGGTCCCCAGCCCTGGTCCTGGAGAGCCGCAGGGTCTGCTGGGGTCCCCAGCCCTGGTCCTGGAGAACCACAGGATCTGCTGGATCCCCAGCCCTGGTCTCAGAGAGCTGCAGGGTCTGCTGGGGTCCCCAGCCCTGGTCCTGGAGAACCACAGGATCTGCTGGATCCCCAGCCCTGGTCTCAGAGAGCTGCAGGGTCTGCTGGGGTCCCCAGCCCTGGTCCTGGAGAACCACAGGATCTGCTGGATCCCCAGCCCTGGTCTCAGAGAGCTGCAGGGTCTGCTGGGGTCCCCAGCCCTGGTCCTGGAGAGCCGCACGGTCTGCTGGAGTCCCCAGCCCTGGTCTCAGAGAGCTGCAGGGTCTGCTGGGGTCCCTGGAGAGCCGCAGGGTCTGCTGGGGTCCCCAGCCCTGGTCCTGGAGAACCACAGGATCTGCTGGATCCCCAGCCCTGGTCTCAGAGAGCTGCAGGGTCTGCTGCTGGGGTGGAGAACCACAGGATCTGCTGGATCCCCCCCAGCCCTGGTCCTGGAGAACCACAGGATCTGCTGGATCCCCAGCCCTGGTCTCAGAGAGCTGCATCTGCTGGATCCCCAGCCCTGGTCTCAGAGAGCTGCAGGGTCTGCAGTCCCCAGCCCTGGTCTCAGAGAGCCCTGGTCTCAGAGAGCTGCAGGGTCTGCTGGGGTCCCCAGCCCTGGTCCTGGAGAACCACAGGATCTGCTTGATCCCCAGCCCTGGTCTCAGAGAGCTGCAGGGTCTCCTGGGGTCCCCAGCCCTGGTCCTGGAGAACCACAGGATCTGCTGGATCCCCAGCCCTGGTCTCAGAGAGCTGCAGGGTCTGCTGGGGTCCCCAGCCCTGGTCCTGGAGAACCACAGGATCTGCTGGGGTCCCCAGCCCTGGTCCTGGAGAACCACAGGATCTGCTGGATCCCCAGCCCTGGTCTCAGAGAGCTGCAGGGTCTGCTGGGGTCCCCAGCCCTGGTCCTGGAGAACCACAGGGTCTGCTGGAGTCCCAAGCCCTGGTCCCAGAGAGCTGCTGGTTCTGCTGGGGGCCCCAACCCTGGTCCCGCTGGGGGTCCCAACCCTGGTCCCAGAGACCCACAGGGTCTGCTGGATATGCTTTTCCCCTTAAATTTCATAACCATTTCGGACTCAAAAAAGGTGATGTGAGTTAACGCCATAATCATCTGATCTACAGTAAATGATCAATTAAGTGCTCAGGAGCCTCAGTAGTCTTGTATTGTGACTCCTGTCCCTCTAGAGCAGTGGTCTCTAACTCCAGTCCTGGAGGGCCACAATACCTGTTGGTTTTCGATGTGTTTCAACATTTAAATAAATTATTTGGCTAAACAGTCCAAATACGTTTTTTCCAAGGCCTTAATTGGCCACTGATTTTGTTGAAGGAAACAACATAAGCCACAGGCAGGTCTTGAGTTAGAGATCCCTGCTCAATACTTCCTGGAAAAGGCAGTCAGATAATCTGATAGGTTCTTGAATGTTTCAGCCAGCGTTATCATCTAGGTTAGAGGCCAAGATGGCTGAATCCCTGTCCCCACTACATACAATCATGGCGTGTAAGAAGCAACTGACCGTTTAATAGCAAAGCACATCCCTGGAACTTGGGAAGACTTAACTCACATTACAGTGTCAATTTGGTTGTTTGTTTTTGGTATACGTCCGTTGTACCTTATGGCTAATGAAGAGGGTAAAAGTATAACCACCAAATCTCTTGTAAACCCTCATACTACAGTTGGCCATTGTTATATATCTCCATTTAAAAATGGAAATAGATGAAAACAGCTGTTAGCATATTCTGAGCTTTCCATAGCACAGATACACTCAAATCACAGAGGACAAAAGAGCAAGGCCATCCGCAAACCCAAAGAGCTTTCCGGAAACTGCAGTCAGTCAAAACCACCTGAAGCTCTTTCACCGCGCTCAGCCTCTACTTGCCATTCCAGGCACAATGCAACCTTGTATAAAATCATTATTCATGAGACAGACGCGAAACTGTCGGCAGCCAATCTTTGCACCGTGAACAGATACTAGTGTTTTTTCTTTCTTTCCTTTTTTTCAAGGGGATTGAAATATCACAAACCCTAAAAGATGTAATGAGGCGAGCGCGGTCTCACTTCGCCCTGGAGGACTTTGTTCCATGGTAATTATTAATCCCATTAACGAGCAGGACGCAGAGTCAAACCCGGAGGGGAGCCCGGGCGGTCGCCTCCGTGACAGACTGCAGAGTTTGCTAATTGTGCCGCAGGATTGGGCGGGATACATCCATCCGCTGGGGAGAGACAAAATGCGACTCATCCGCCATGTCCGTCGGAAAAGAAATGGAGAGCGGCGAGAGGGCAATCATTTCCGCCAAACCCGTCCGCTGGAAACGAATAATGGCGCGTTCCCGCGTGCTCGTCATTACAAGCCGATGTCTGCCCTTAAAGGTCTGAAGATAGAGTGGGAATCAGTTGAAAAGTGCTTCGCCGTGACATTATATGCTAATACTGGCTACCTGCTTGGATGTCATGTGGTGTAATCGCCTGCTCTGTATCTCTATCCACACTCAAGGTTACCTGCAAGGTAGTGACATTTTTCAGATTAATAGTGTACATAAAATGCACACAGAGCTTGCTGAGGGTTTTTCATTTTTGCCACCATCACGGAGTACCAACCCTATTCGGTAGCAGTAAAAATTGAGAAGAATCAACAAAAACAAGGATCGGATTAACCACCCTTTATTATTTATGTTATTTCACACTACACTTATCTCACCATTCCATAGCGACTAACTGGGATTTAAAACAGCAACCCCTCACAGTCCAGGGCTTGTACAACCACTCCATGCTGTGTAGCCCCTGTGTGTATTCTTTGAAAAAAATGTTTTGCTAGAAGCTTCACTTGAGCTGGGTTGGCTCATTCATATCCTGATAATTGTGTAAAATACCTCTGGATCTAGCTGAAAACCAGATCCCTCGTGCAATGTTCAGGATACTGTGTGGCAGGAGGTTATGCTTTCCTGATAAGTTGCACTATAATTAGTACAGTGAAAATGTCCAAATTAATGATGAAAATGGCCATGGTGTTTTAAAGTTATCCTCTGCCTGCTTAACCAATTAAACGGCTACATTTTAAATGAAAATAGACATTTTAAAATGAAAATATGATCGCAGAAGAGCAATTAATCTGGGCTAATTAATCTGAGCCTTTCTTAGGTTCTGGAAAATTTTACACACTTGGGAGTACAGAGCAAAAACTACGGAATCTTCAACTCAAAATCAGGAAAAGGGTCCAAGTGCTGTCTAACGGTTTGTTAAAGGGACATGTCCTTGATATTTTGCGATTGAATCCAGAATGTGCCTGTTTTACATAAAAATACAATATACGAATACTTAGCCTTTATTTCAACAGGAAGTTCCACTGAAATAGCAAGACTCTTTTCCAGTGCAAAATTAAGTTGGCAGCCTCGTACACATTATTGGCTGTAATGTCTCGCAGGGACGAAGGGTTTCATTCTGGCCTGTGATTGGTCGCCTGCAGTGTGTGCACTGACTGCGCATGAAGTGCGCTCTCATAACACGACTGCGCAGGTCAGCTGGCAGGGCCACCGAGCCAAAATAAGCAGGGCAGATGGCAGCATGGCTGCCAAAAGAAAGAAAATGATCTGTAAACATAAAGGGCCCCCAAAGTTTAAATATGCCAAAATGTAATTTACTAACGGTCAGATCTAAGGTCAGTGAGATTTTTTACACCGTTTCACACATTTTGAACTCAACTTTGACCGTTAATAAACTGGGTATATTTTAGCTGTTTCGGGGCTGTCATCTTTTTGATATTATTCCAGGATAAAGCCGTAAGCCGTTGCTCATGTCAACAAAGACGCATCCCATAGTGCCGAACAGCTCAGGTATTTCCAAGGCGTTTCCTTTTTGCAAAAACGTAAAGCTATTTATTTAACAGATAATTCAGAAATAATCCCACTGTTATGAATTCTCAAACTCATTTTCAATAACTGCGCATTTAAAAACTATGCATTTTGCCACACAAAATGGTTGCTGAGAATCAATGTCACACACAAAAGGAAAAATATTTCAATATAAATATATAATTTGTCCTCATGTGCTGCTCATAACCTCTCAAGTGAAATCTTTGTGAAGGTAAATGATCTTCAGGATTAGCTTCAAACTGCACAGAAAATTAAATAGCTGGAGGTATACCTGTTAGCCTGTTGAGATCCAAAAGCTGACAGCGAGAAGAATAATGGCTTTTTTGACTTTCTGCATGGTTGCAAAGGATGTTGTATAGAAACCCCAAACAGAAATGTCACATCCATCCTAGTGCATTAATGTAATAGCCTTAAGCGGGATTGGAAGGTGGCCCTGTCTTGCAAGATCACACCCTGCTGTTTTCAGGAACCTACCCCTCCCCCCAGACAAATGTTTTAAAATAGAAGAATCAGCACTGTTTCTATTAATTAAGCAGACAAATGTTTTCAAACAGTTAATAGCATTGTTTCTATTAACTACAGTTCTCTCTTTCTCTGACTTGCTTTTCGCTTTCTCAGGGGTCTATCTCTCTCTCTCTCTCGCTCGCATTCTCTTTCTCTCTGTTTCTTTCTCTCTCCCCATCACCTACTCACATACACTTTGCCTCTCTTCCAGGCTCACTATCTCTCGCTCTCTCTCCCTCTTGCTAAATGGAGTTTTAATTCTAGATTTCATTACCGGTCTAAAAATAGCTCAGCATTTGGGGGAGACAAGAGGAAGGCCGCTGCTGAGGTCATGATTGAATCATTGTGACGAGGAGCAGGAAGATTCTGCTCAAACCCCTTTCTACAATAAACCGCAAATCCACATAACAGGAAGCAGCTGAGAGTCTTCCTTGGGTAAAGCATTACTGCGAGAGAACACTTACATAAATTGCCGCAGGTCATATTAAATTCAATTAAATATGCTGGAACACCGAAAACAAGAGACTGAAGATGCAAGAAAAATAAGATGTCCTATTTCAAAAATGGTTATTCATAATTTTATTTTCTTTAAATCTCATTAGATAAATAGAACAGCCTGGTATCTGAAATGATGGAGACTGGATGATCAGGCAATACTGTATGCTCTTGTAGTAGAAAAAAACAAATAAATGTCAATAATAATACTACTAATAATGGTACATGATAACCATGATGGTAATAGCAATCAGAATATAATCATAGTCTTCATAGTACTTTTACATCACCTTTACATATTGGTGTTATTGTTGTGCTTTGATATGACATTTGCGATTATAACACAGTTACATAAAGGTCCCCTTATCTAGGTGTGAATATTCAAATAAATTTGTTGGGGTAGGGCAATAGAAACATGCTCCTCACAACCCCTCCCCCTCCCAAAATGAACAAACAGATTAATGCACAACCCCTCATTCATATACACGCACGCACACAATCACACAGACAACAACAATTATTTTAAAAAATGTTAAAAATGAGAAAAAAAATTAAGGACAATCCCTTATGGCAATATGGCAATTCAAATAATAGAATAACTGAAAATAACTGCACATGCACACAAAGACGAGTACAAGCATGCATTTACAGGATGACACCTGAAGATTTTCACCATACATCTGGCTAAACCTCTGCGCCCTAAAATGGTAGAAGTCTCTACACCTAGCCCCCCCCCCCCCCCCCCCCCCCAGCACCTTTCCCCCTTGGGTTTCCAGGCAGCTGTTTTGACCCAGGGAGAAGATACCTTCTCATAAGAAATACACTGGGACCTGCTTTTGGCTGGTCAGGTGACAGACAGAAATGAACAGTTGCTACATGAACAGCGGAGAATGCGATGCTGTGTTCTACTGTACTGTCCAAATGCACCGGAAAGTTTCTGGAAAAGTCTGTGTGTCGGTGCAGTAAAGGCAAGGGGCATTGGAAAGAAAAGCTTCCACGCAAGCGTCCGGTTGACAACAAAACTTTTTACATTCGCGCTCTGCGAGGCCAAGCGCTCCGCATTCGCCAGGCCTCGAAAAGGATCTCTTCTGAGACGGCAGCACAAAATCTGTGACGAAAGGTCCTCCTTCGAAAAAGGTTTGGGCTCCCCTCACATACGTCTAACTGGGTTTTTCTACTTGGCTTTTGTTTTTGTTTGTGGTGGATTATTCAGTTTCTTTCTCCATGTGAAATGGAGAAGCAAATACTCCATTAAAAAAGCTCATAAAAACTGAAGGAAAAAAACCCCATTAAAATCTGTTCCAATCCCATAAATGTCCTTATTGAAAGTTGTAGTTGCTGACTTTGGTAGTGCAGGCTACAAGGCTCTGCCTCCATGCTCCTCGGTGATTGGCTCAGCAGGTGAAGTCCTCAAAGTTTCCCTGCCCAGGGTGATGAGGTAGCATGTTTGCGGGATATGTAGACGGTGCGCGGATATTTTCGCAAGGAGCCTGTGCAGTGGACAGAAGTACAAAAGGAGAAAAAGAGACCATGAACGAGGGGGAGAGGGGGCAGGGATTGGCAAAAATACCACATATTAGGTACAGGCCAAAAGTATAAGGCCACCTGTAGTTAAAAAATAAAAAAAAACTTTAGGTAGAAAATAATTCTTTTACACATTTATTGAATAACAAATCAAAGTACAAAATGTTTTGTTCAATTTTTACCTACAATAACACAAATTGATCACTTTTACTTATTAAATATATGTATAAAATATAAGTTATAAAATATATAATATACCAAACAAGTAAATGTATCTATAAAGCCTAGTGAAAATGGCATAGCTGGCTTTGCCTGTGCCACAGAGTTATAAAAGAAGCCACCTTAAATTAAAGGGATAGTTCACTAAAATTATGTGATAATATTTTTCGGATTTCATCTATATTTTCGACTAGGTTTGACTCGGTTCTGACAGCGTTTATGTGCTATGAAGGATAATTTGGATAGTTACAACTGTTTCGAATAACTAGATGGCTTTGCTTGCTGGCAAACAAGTATTTAGGGGTATGCCTGGTTTTCAACCGGAGGGCCGTGGACCCCTGGTCTAAAGGAAGAAAATACACTTCGAGTAACTCAAACAGCAAAATTTGATTTCTTGAGGCTGTATGTAAGAACAGATGAATTTTGAAAGGTTTATTCACAATCATAAACCAAAATTTCAGTTTATCTGGAGGCATTACATTGATGCACAAATTGTTTTGGAGTTACTTGACGTAGATTTTTGTTGAACATGCTGTTCCTTAAATGAGTCAGACGGAGTCTAATGTCAAGCCAGCTGAACTACTGACAGTAAATAGCAGCTTGATTACCATAAAACTACCTTCATATTGTTTCGCTGGCTTCGATGTCCAGTGAAGAGACAATCTGCTCTCTCTCTCTCGTCAGTCTAACTCTCCTTTCCAGTGACCCACAATCTTTCAACCTTCTCCTGTTTTCTTCTGATAATTCTTTCTATAAAACACGTTAAGCTACCCTGGACCTAATTCACAGTTATCAAGGGAGGGGTTAATTTCCAGTTTTCTCTGGAAAGTGTGACATCTCTCTGTTCAATGCTTGTTTTTTTGAATCAGCGAGAATGGCGACGATAATCCATGAGTTTTTAAAATGAGGAAACTCAAATGAGGCATAATTGTGTATCTTCCTTCCTTCCACACAACTCTGAAGTTCATATCTTTCACATTCCACTGCATGTGAAATTACAGCTCTCCGTAAATGTCACCTGACATTATGAGCTCAAAATCCCTCTGGCCTGGTCAGCCGTCTCTCTCTCTCTCTCTCTCTCTCTCTCTCCCCCCTCTCTCTCTCTCTCTCTCTCCATCCCCGTCCTCTTACACATAGTTAAATAAGTGTCTGTTCTGTTAGAATGACATAATTTAAGTGGAAAATAAATTGCAGAAAATATGACCTGGCATTCTACCAGTCAGGAAACGCAGGCTTTAGGTGGGCGTCCAACTGAAAACATTACTCATTACCCTTATACCAAAGAGTGGAGCGTGGGTGCGTCCAAGCCGGGGCTAACATTCACGCTTCTCACGTTTACATCATGCCTCACCTTCGGGAGACATGAGTCAGAGGAAGACGCAAAAAATCTTCATCATGGTGTTCCTGAAACAATTCTCGTTTAGCAGTGTGGAGGCGCATTATCATCTCGGAAGATGGGAACACCACGAGGGAACTGTTTTTACACCCTATGACGCATCTGGTCTGATAAAATGGCATCATACTCCTTGGCCGTTACATGACCACGCAGAACAATCATCAGACCCAATGACTCCCATGAGATGGCTGCCCAGACTATTACAGACTCACCACCATGGTTAACCCTTCCGCAATGTTTAATTATTAGCATCTGTGAAACTGTTAGCCAGTTTTGAACTGACATTTTCAATTATTTTTCATATTTATGTTGTTATATTCAACTAAACTAAATAAGCAAAAAAGACATAAAGCAAATACAGATGATGAACAACAAAACAAGAACCAAATTTATACTGGTTTAGTCACTGGTTATGAAATTCCGCTCTCAAACGTGTCATTTTTCTTTTACTCAAAGTTTAAAATGGGTCCATTTGACCCAAACCGAACACACGGGTTAACAGTTGACAACGGACATTGTGGGTAAATGGATGGTAAATGGACTGCATTTATATAGCGCTTTTATCCAAAGCGCTTTACAATTGTTGCCTCTCATTCACCAGAGCAGTTAGGGGTTAGGTGTCTGGCTCAGGGACACTTCGACACGCCCAGGGCGGGGACTGAACCGGCAACCCTCCGACTGCCAGACAACCGCTCTCACCTCCTGAGCTATGTCGCCCCGTGGGTTGAAGGCTACCTTGGATTTTCCCTCAATATAAAGTAATCCAGGTGTAGGAAAAAGAGTAGAAGACAACCCATTAGACCATCACTTTTTCCACTGTTCAGGGGTCCAGGTTTTTTTGTCTTTGTGCATTAGCCTTGGATACAAGCAATTTTCTTGTCTAAATACAAGTCCTGTGAAACTCACAATGTACGTTTTTTTTAGACTGGGTCACAGAGATGTTCATTCAAATCCGTGGTAATTTTTGAGGCCTAGTTGTGGGGTTTTAGCAAGCTATCCTGTCCTAAGTGTCCTACTATTCCCATCAGTCAGCTCTGATTAGCAAACACCACTTTGCTGATGCACACTACATGGCTAAAAGTATGCAGATCCCCAAACATCACACCCATATATTCTTGTTGAAAATGTCATTCCAATGGGCGTTAATATGGAGTTGGTTGCTGTAACAGCCCCCACTCTTCTGGGAAGGCTTTCGCAGTTGGCGTCCCAATTAATCGCAGAGGTGTTCGATGGGGCTGAGGTCAGGGCTCTGTGCAGGCCAGTCGAGTTCCTCCACGCCAAAATCGGCAAACCCATTTCTTTATGGACCTCACTTTGTGCACGGGGGCACTGTCATGCTGAAATAGGAAAGGGCCTCCCCAAACCGTTGCCACCAAGTTGGATACACACAAATAGAACGGCACTGTCATTTGTAAAAGTAATTAAAATACTTTAAATACGCGTTTGACCCGGGTCTGGTTCTGACGGTGCCGATGCTCAGTCACGGTTACTGACGTGGCGTTTCACGTCGTCCAGGCTCAGGACGGCACCGCGGTCGTTGCTGCTGCTCTGCTTGTTCTTCTTCTTTCGAGCAGCGGCACAGCTTGAACTTGATCACCTGTATGCAAACAGAAAAACATGCTGTGAAAAGACGTGCCAGAACTGCATTAGCGCACCCAATACTTTTGTATGTTTATTGTGGACATGACTGCTACAATTTATAGGGACATTTCACGGTAACGTGTGTGTTCCAGACACCGTGTTCCTTCCTCGTTTTTTATTTGCTAAACAGCTCGGCTGTACATGCAGAGAGAACAATCTGGTGTTCACAAGTGACCTATGCAAATAAACTTCCTTCATACACATAAAAAACAAATGCAATATATTTACTTGTTATACTTACTTAACTGAATGGGCCTAGAGTAATATCTGAAGAAATGCACACACACCAGCCCAATAGCTAAGGTACAGAGTCAAAAGAGTCTTAAAACTTGAACAAAGTGAGATCTGCACACTTGGTATGGTGCTCCAAATAATAAAGCTTTAATGCAGTACAGTTAACGTTTTGGCTAGCAAGGCTTCATCAGAACAGCAAGTGAGCGCCGTTCATTAGCCCATTTCGAATGACTAGCCCAGAAGGCCACAGGAGCATGTGGTCTGCCAGGTGTTACGCATGACCTGCCCATAGGCTAATATTTTCTATGGGCAGCGTCTCTCAGTGCGTTCTGGCACTAATTTGAGAGGCGCTACCCACAGAAAATATCAGGGGAGTCAGGGGAGGACAGGACTACAGCCATAGCCTTAAGCAATGAAAATGTATTACCATATATTGAAAAATATACAGTACAATGTAGAGATATACCAAATATATTTTAAATACATGCCAGTATACAGTTATTTGTTTCTTATATTTTGAAATATCCCAGTAAGATTAAAGTGGCAATAATGGTACATTTTCAATTTCAATTCAATTCACTTTTATTTGTATAGCGTTTTTTTATGGAGAACTGTCACAAAAGACGCTTTACAGAGTACCAAGGCAAGAACCATAGCAAAAAAAAGCAAACAGAGCAAACACCAGGCCCAAACCCCCAAATAGCAAGTACATAAGGTAAAAAAAAAAAAGCTCCCAGTGAGGAGAAAACCCTCAAACGGTGACGAGAAAAAACTCCCCACGGGAAAGAAATCTTGAGAGGAACCGGCTATAGAAAGCCTAGAAATCTAGGTATATAATATCATAAGCCTTGTTATAATCAAAACACTTGGTAGCTTCTTCAAAGAATACCAGAAGGTTTATCAGGCATGACCTTCCCTTACAAAAAACATGCTGGCTATCCCTTAGGATGTTGCAATTTTCAAGAAACACTTCCAACTTGTCTCTAATGATAGATTTCAGTATTTTACATGTGATGAAAATTAAATTAACAGGTCTGTAGTTTTCTGGATCAGTACGGTCCCCTTTCTCATATATTGGTGTTATATTACCTTGCTTCTAGTCCTCAGGTATTTCTCCAGTTTCTAAGGATGGTCTAAAAATACCTGCCAGTGGTTTAAAAATGATCTCAGCTATCTCTTTGGGTACTCTTAGGTATATGCCCTCAGGACCTGCAGCCTTGTTTGTCTTTAGATTAAGTTATTCATCCAGTACTTTTTCCTCTATTTCAATATCTGAAGACATAAAATAAAATAAAAAATTCAGGCCATAGAGGAGGCCTTGTTAATTTGCCATAATACAGGAAATCTAACTGCAGGATGATCACTAGACCCAAGAGGCTCAATTACCTCTATGCTACAAATTCTATCCGGATCATTACATAGCACCAGATCCAGAATTGATTTGCCTCTAGTAGGCCTACTGACATACTGTGCCAAAAAAGGTCATTTATAACATCTAAAAATTCTTACTCACTTTTTCTTTGTCCTGTTATCAATTCCCAATTAATAGCAGGGTAATTGAAGTCACCCATAATAATAGTCTCACAATCCTGACAAGCTTGTTTTATATTTCCAAAGAGCATTGAGTTCACTCTACTGTCTTTGAAGTTGGTGGCAGACTAGGCTCATGTGTTTGGACCAAGCTGGATGTTTCTTACTTCTGTTGAGAAATGATATTGTAAGTTGACACATGAGTATTGAGGGAAAAAAGTGGGGATTTGTGAGGGCAGAAAAAAATCTGATTCTACAGACACAAGTCGCACTGGATATATATCAGATTTCGGACCACTATGAATGTGGTCCAAACTGGAACTCCAAATATCTGATTTCATTTGATTACTGGCTGTTCAGACTTAAAGCCAAAGATCAGATGCATTTAAGTTAGTTTAGACTTAACTACACAACTGAGTACAGAACCAAATTACTTCAGTGCTTTGTCTAATTATTTAATTAATCATTTACACACATGATACAAAGGACCAGGGCTGCTATTATATATTAAACACTTTCATATTAATTATCCAATTTAATTTGCAGCACCAACATTAAGAATTTACCAAAGAACATTCTGTTCTGACACCATCCATTATAGAAATAGAACATAGTGAAATAAAGTAAATCAGTAAAATATTCTTTAACTTCACAAATAAATTATTGACCCTTTCAGATCAACGCCCTACGGTCTGAGTTGTATGATAGAGTGTGTGTATGAGAGAGAGAGAGACAGAAAGAGAGAGAGAGACAGAAAGAGAGAGAGAGAGAAAGAGAGAGAGAGAGAGATTGAAGAGACTAACTGTTTTCATCCCTTTGTGTTGTGGTGTCTTTGGGGATCTAATCAAAGCTGACACAAAGACATGGCCTGGAAAGGCAGTGCTTGGAGTGAGTCAGTCCAATTAAGAGGGCCAAATGTTACTGCATTGTGCACCAACTAATCACAATCCAACATGATTCATGCAATGGCCAATATGGCCTATATTATCAATTCAACCATCTCTACTTCAGACATCTCTACTTAGCAATGTGTCTGTAATAAAAAGATGCTGGGGATTTGTACATCACCAGCAAGGATGGTTTGTGTCCAAGCTGATTGCGGATGGCCGGACTGGACAGAAGTCAGGCCAATTTTTGATCCCAGTCCATCCCTGAGCACAGGTGACACCAGTGGGGCCCTAACTGCTGAAAGCTTGGACACAAGGTCACAAGGTCACCGAAACTAAGCTGTACAAAATGGAGGAACTCGAAGTGAAAGGTAATGGCAACGATCCACACCTGTGTCGCATTAACAAGTTTGAGGGAAATTAGAGGAAAAACTTGAGCGTGTTTTGAAGGATTTTAAACTGGCTGAAACAGAAATGCTGAAAATGCACGGAGGAAGTCCCCCCGGAGAGAGTTCAAAAACTGCTGCTCAAGCTGATCGAGCCTGTGCAGTCTGCCGGCCCCAACTGCGCATAAAGAGAACTCCTGCAACTCAATGACTGCGCAGCTGCAGGGTGGAGGACTGCGGAAGTGAAAGAAGGAGCCGGCACTCGTGAAACTTAGCCGCTGAGATAGAAACGATGGTCGGGTGCACGCAAATGTGATAATAACACCTTAACAACGGCAGAATTGATGACTACTGACCAGACCAAGGCCCCAGAGTAGTACATGTCAGTATTAGAGTCAGTCCATGTTCCTGTTCATGCATAAATCATGACATAATGCACCTTACAGCATTTACGCATGCAAAAATGAGACTGGCCAATAGCTCTGATCTGATTTTTGCTCTTTCTTTCAAATTTTCACCTCATCTCTCACATATATTTTTCTCCCAGAGAGCAGAGAAATTCTGCATATCGAAACACACGTTCCACAAGGTGCTGATGTATCATTTTTCAGTTAAAAGATTTAACTGTTAATTAGGATAATTACTACTCACTGCCCTGTGGCGGATGGTGTAAGATCAGATGTTCGCAGATGTATTCTTCACCGTGGAGATGGGACAGTCATGGCCCATGGGGCATGGGCTGACATGTATTCAGGTCTGTGCTATGCCATGTCATTTTAAGTTGCTCAATTTGACAATGTAGTGTGTGAATGGGGAATGCAAAGAGGCATGAGAGCCATACATTCTGAGGTGAACATGGCCCCAGTGCATGCTGGGAACTATCCAGCTCAAAAACAGAAAAAACGCCTCACCTCATACAAATAGTCAAACAGCTCCAAGATGGTCAAAATGCTGGCTCCAATGAACAGGCCCATTTGGCCTCCAATGTCACCTGAAATAGAAGCAATTAACCACTTCATATGCAGTCATAGACGCAGTCATATAAACATAGACATACACACGTGTTCTAATACACTGATTGGTGGAATCACTTGTCTATCCCTAGAGCATTACTCCGGGATAGGCAAGGTGGTCTGGCAACAACTGGCAAACTTCTGCTTTTAGTTGAAGTATGTAATCATTCCAATTATTTATGTAATCTATTGTTTTAGCTGCACATCTTGATAAGTTCATGAATGACAGTCTGATAACTCCAACATTTTACTGTGGCCTAGTTGTTTGAATGAACTGATGGTGCATGCAGCTAACTGAGCCAGAGTAATAGGTGGAAACAATAACCTAACCCACATACAGGGCCGGTATCAAGGCGATTATACATGATTGCCTAAGTGGCCATCCGTGTGGAGGGGCGTCAAATGAAGGGGGTCATGCATTGTGTTCATGAAAAAGGGCACAAAGAGCAGCAGAAAGGCTACAGCCAGTCCTGCCTGTGTACATACTGACCCTCCAGAAACCTGAACTAGACTGAAATGTGTTTATCCGAATACACAGTTTTTAGTAGGGACCCAGTTCTTGGCCCTTCAGACAATTTCTGAAATGTTCCCAGAAAGCTAAGGAGAGTTTTCCCAACGCATTCATTCGTTCCAGGGTCCTGGATATCCCGAGCAAATTTATCCTCATGTAACAAGGAACGTCAGTCACACAGCTCATGAACAGGCCTGCGAGTTTTTTGGGACTCAGTCCTCCAAAACTACAAGGGGGATACAGGCTGTGGCAGGGCTTGGTTTCTGAGGGAGAATCAGGGCAATCGGAGGATTGTGCCTACTGGTTAAGTAGGCACACACACCTGGATTACATTACAAATCAGTCCAGGGTTTAAAAGTGTACGTGTTTTCTCCAGTAGGTGTCTGAGACCGGGGATCACATATCTTTCTGTGAGAGCGAGCATGAATGGGAAGGGAGCTTCATGTGAATTTATTTTGCCTTTGTTGTTTTAATTTTTTATTTTTACCTAGAGCCCGTGAAGGGGATAGGAGAAGCTTTTTTCCCCGCTTATTTCATTTTCCAAACCCCGTATGGTAAACCGCTCTCTCACTCACTCTGGTGCATTTGAGTAATAAATTGCCGGCGAAAACTGGAATTCGTCTATCTCCCTGCGTCCAGCTCTTCCTTCCACCCAGGAGTGTCACAGCGTGCGACACAAGCCTTTCTGAAGCTACTTCTTCTCAACAGTAGTTGACGCATTATGATACCTTAATCATGTCAGCTAATCTGTTACCGCAGGGTTTTCCAATACGAGAATGGCCGACGTGGGGGAAAGCTTTTTGTCCTGATATCTGATTCAACTAATGAACAAATCGTGGTCTTCAGTCATGATCTTGACTATTTGAAAAAGGTCACGAGTTCAGGAAACCTCAGAGCTCTACTCTGAAGTCAAACACGCCCATGGTGGCACACTGACTGGTTGACAGACATGAAAGGTTTAAAACTCATACTCAATTTGGTTCATACTCACTTTGGTCAGTACAGACCCCCAAGGTATTATTCAAAAGATGTACGGAGGTAACTAAAGCTAAATTTCTACAGAAACAGACTCTCAACCATGGCTGGCTACCTAATCACATCCTACATATAACTGGCTACACAATCCCTGACTCCCCCCCCCCCCCCCAACCTGATTTCATTCCCAGGTTGTCAGTCAGTGCAAATAAGAAATTGAGGTCTTAGGCGACCCTATCTGGTTAAGTAAAGGTATAACAGTATAACCATCCAAATATAGCAAAAAGTGGAACACAAAATGGTGGTGGTAGTGATGGCAACATGGTGATAAGCAACAAAACAAGACCAGTTGGCACGCATGCTTACCCAGCAGTCCCGCAATCTCATACGCTTTCTTCTGTTCTATGGTCTCGTAGTTCAGAGCCTCAAAGAAGATATCCAGCACAAGGATATTATCGCTGTCAATAAGAAAAAGCAGGTTTCAAACACACACGTGCACACAGTTTGCCATTTATTCTCAGGCAATAGTGTAGCATGGCTCCTATTAGCCCCTGATGTTTTTTTCTCATTTTTATCAGCAGCTGAATATGTAGGCCTTACAAAGGTAGCAGATAACCTGCTGGCTCGTGTTTGTATGCTGGTCTTTACTGCTGAAATACAATAACAGGAATTATTAATAGTTCTGCTTTATACGGCTGTTCTCACATCTGGGGAAAAGCAAACACGGATTACATGAAAGATCCTGGCAGGGGTGATTTTTTTTATTTTTTCGTTTCTGAATATCCAGTGAATTTCAGTGTATGTGAACTGAGTAACTCAGTCTTTTTCTCCCCAGAGATATGCTCAAGAAGCACTTCATGTGCATGTTTTTCAACATGAACTTTTGAAATATTTCATCATAAAATATTTTTAAATAGTAAAAAGAGAAATACCTTTAGCTTCAAAGCCATCATCAGGTTTGAATTAAGATAATACAGTTTGTATAAAAGTGACAAACAAAGCTTTAATAAAAATTAAAGCCGCAAGCAGGGGGTGAGGGGTGGCATTGGGGGCGGGGGGTTTGGGGGCATAAATTAATTAAATAATTACACTTTTTAAAAAATTCAACACATCCTTCAACAAATCCTTCGCCGGAATTTGGATGACGGTACTGGATAAGTCACTACACTCCCGAACAAACTGTCGTAGCAACAGATTCAAAGCTAACGAGTACTGAATTAGCTAATATCTTAGCATCGACTCCAAATTAAAATATACAGATCGATTAAATGGAACGTTAAGTCAAATATATTATTATCTATTACTGATCCAATCAGGGAGCTCTGTTAACTCTGAACCTGAAATATTAAAGAAAGGGCACACTACCTGAGCTTGCTCTTGCAAGCTATAATGTTTAAGAGCTTATGGATAACCTGTATCAAGATTTGTGAGCAAATGAATGCAGGTTCATTTTGCATTTAAATATAAATCATTCATTGGCATGCTTCCAACCTCTGTGACCTTTTAGTAATTCATTTATTCATTTTTTAAGCCTCCTATGTGAGGTTTTAACAGCACTGATGGCAGAACAGGAGGAGGAAGAAGGTAGAAGCAAAAGGAGAAGCACAGTGTACTAATATAATCACCAATGCCCTTATCACTTAGAGCACAGGACCAAAGATTGTGGTGAGGACAAGATACCCTACACTGGCATCAGGACAACTGACTATAGGGGTCATGACAGTGTAGTGACCTCTGACCTTTATATAAAAATGTAAATGGGGGCCTCTCCTGGGCTCAAGGACAGAACACTTTGGCCATATTTCAGGCTTTGGGCTGTCTCCTTCCCGTTTGATTTGAAGTTTTGCAGTTACTCTGACTCTCTACTGTATATACAGCTGTGGGTTAGTGACCCACACTGCTCTGTGTCATGTGACCTTACTAAACAGATCAGAGATTTCCCTCCCATATTTAAACAAACACTATAGCATTACTATAGTATTGCTATAAATACTCATGATAGAAAAAAGTAGTATTGCTTTTGTGTTACAGATACTTTATTGTTATTTCTGTTTTTTTTTCAAACACATTATAGAAAATATTATACTTCTACTACACAATAATATATCAACATAAACATACTATAGTATTTAATTGACCACTTTATAATGGTAAAAAATACCATAACATACAATAGACCTACTGCAGAGCACTACAATATTCTAGTACCTGACTATACTGTAGTAACTGCAGTTCATTTCATATGGGCTTGTTTGGAATTAAATCCATCAGAGCAACTCATATTTGATTAAGTTTTCTCCACAATAAACAAATTTTTTTTTTTTCCTTGTTGGACAAGTGGGTAAAGCATTCCGTTGAAAAAGCTTTAATCCTTTCTGTGATTCACGCACATTGTCTGGCATCCTGTCTCATTTGTAGAATCGGCTGAGCGTGAAGTGTCAGGCCTGTGCTGTGTGTGGCAAATCCAGACGAGCTCCTGCCTGCTTTTCTGATAATCCTCACAGTTACACAGTGTGAGCTGAGGGCTTTTAACACACGCTTATGTGAGGACCACACACACACACACACACACACACACATACAAACACTGTTGCACACACACACACACACACACACACACACACATACAAACAATGCTGCACACACACATGCACATACACACATACACACACACACACACACATACAAACACTGCTGCATACAAACACTGCTGCACACACACACACACACACATACAAACACTGCTGCACACACACAATCACACACACACGCACACACAACCACTGCTGCACACACACACGCACACACACATACAAACACTGCTGCACACACACAATCACACACACACGCACACACAACCACTGCTGCACACACACACGCACATACACACACACACACACACGCATGCACACACACAAACACTGCTGCACACACACACACACACACACACGCGCATACACACACACAAAATCCACAGGAGGCAGAAAAAAACAGACCTGCCACTGTACAAATTGTGCTTTTTGGAAGCTATTCCACAAGAGTGCAATTTGTTTCTTCTTTATTTTTCTAACAGATTTGAACAGCAGACAGATTCCTTCAAACTGACAGAGATACATTAACATTTGTAAGAGATCCACTCTGCTGAAAGAGGCCAAGTTTAACATCTAAATCAGACAAGGCTGATGGATGTAAGCCCATGACTTTGCAGGAATGAAATCAGTGTTCCACACTGGTTCTGCCAGTATGTGCCAACCAACTAAGGTAAGCACGAGAAAGTAAGAGATGACAGTAATGCACAGACATATTCCAATTAAATTTCAATTCAGTCAATTCAGGAAATAAACTGAAATTCTATTTGCAAACTTAAAAATGCCTCTCAACTTCAAATTTACTTTTTTCAATGACTGAAGTGAATTACAAGTTCATTTCCAAGACTGAGTCATTTGAAATTAAACTGATCCCCAGCCATGTGAATTACTACAGTAAAATAGTTAAATTAAAAAAAAATGCATCAAGCATTTCAGTATGATCCCAATGGCAGGTAGAATATTTCAGGTAGATCAACAACTGAGTGAAAGTTATTTTATTTCCTGACTGATGCAAGGAACACATACATTCGTTTGCTTTAGTATGATATGTAACTCTGATGAAATATTGGGGTGGAGGGATATTGGGTTCCATTGTGTGAGTGAAAAGGTCAACCTGTTACCTGGAAGATGGCTGGAAGGAAAGACTCAAGCGTGCCCAATTAAGTTGAAATGAAAGCCTACAGAATGATAGATCTCCAGGAACGGGGTTTGTCTAGCTCCCTGGCACTCAAATCACGGCCCTCGAGGTCCGAGCACTGCTGGTTTTCAACCCTCCCTTTACTCGGGAGTCAGGTGTGAATACAGTCTGGCCAATCAGTAGCGCTAATTGTTCAGTTAATTACCTGGGGGAAAAGAAAACCTGGGCTGGATTTGGATTCAAGGTCCAGATTAGAGTATCCATGGTCTAGCTTGTAGCTTACTGTTAGCTTAAGCTAATCAGGCAATGTCTTCTGTAACAATAGCTATGATTCGGTTTGTGATTGAACGTTGTCTTTCTGGAGCTTGTCATTGTCTTAACAAGCTGCATTAATGCTGCAGCATCACAAGCAGCAACGTTCCAGCTCATCAAATTCTTCATGTGATGTGTCTTGGTCTAGCTTCAACAGGCAGGCATCAATAGTAAAATGATAGCTAGCTGTTAGCTAGCAGGGTAGGTTTTTGTGTATGACCTGTTGCCATGGTAACAGCACCTAGTAGAACAGCTGGTAGCATTATTACATACAGTACACAATGCTCTGCATTACCCTATTCAATTCAAAGCCCATTCTTGCGTCAATTTTGCCCCCCACTACAATATTTTGTAAATCCAGAGATGTTTGAACTTTAATAAATTAAATTAATAAATAATTTTTTTTTTGTTTTGTTTGCTATAAATAATCCAGCAACCCTCCCTGTCTAGCCGCTAGATAAACTAATATCTGTGAAGACTCTGAGCTGTAACTCCTTGGCTACATTTTTTTTTCTCGGTGGGGGGGGGGGGGGGGGGGGGGGGGGGGGGGGGGGGGGTTTTGTGGCAATACTTTTTTGAGAAGTCTTACATTTAAAAAATGTTGAATAAATAACATTATTTGGCATCATAAATTTCTTTAATTCACTGTGTTGATGAAAGGAAAAAAAATGTCAGTGCAGCACAAAGTGTGACAGGACAAAAAGTGAAACAACCAGCGAGTCAACGAACGACTGCAGCAGGTACCACCAGACTGGCTGAGTCACCTACCCCATCACATTTTCAATTTGGCGCTACCTCGCCACAAGAACTTGCATATTTATGTTTTATTTTTCTTCACACATAGACACACAGGTACGCAACACCAGTTTAGGCTCCCATCTACCCTTGCTGAATTGACACTGAACTGAAATGGAACCCAAGGTAGACAGCATCTTCTGGACTCGCTAGGTGCTCGTCCAGGCAGGCGACGTGACTCACGCGATGTACTGCTCCGACTTGTTGAACTTCTTGGCCAGGTACTTCGAGGACGCCTTGCTGGGGATCCGCACGAAGGACAGCTCTTTGCCGTAGCGCGTCATGTTACACGGAGTCTCACACACGCAGTAATCATTATCCTTCTCTACCAGGAAGTCTGGGGGAGAGAGAGAGAGAGAGAGGGAGAGAGAGGGAAAGAGGGAGAGAGAGAGGGGAGAGAGAGAGAGAGAGAGAGAGAGAGAGAGAGAGAGAGAGAGAGAGAGAGAGAGAGAGAGAGAGGGAAAGAGGGAGGGAGAGAGGGGAGAGAGAGAGAGGGGGAGAGAGAGAGAGAGAGAGAGAGAGAGAGAGCACGAGAGAGAGAGGGAGAGGGAGAGAGCACGAGAGAGAGAGAGAGAGAGAGAGAGAGAGGGAGAGAGCAGAGAGGAGAGAGGGAGAGAGAGGGAGAGAGCACAAGAGAGAGAGAGAGGAAGAGGGAGAGAGAGAGAGAGAGAGAGAAAGAGTGAGAAAGAAATGTGAGTGTAGTCACAGATGGCTGAGGGGGCCAGGGGGATTTCACAGTTACAGCCAGACCATTTACAGTTTATGACTATTTTCTGTACTAAGAGCCAACAGACCAGAGATGAATAGATAATGTAGAAATGTAGAGAAAAGGAGAATGCAGAAGATGAATGTGAGCAAAATCAAGCAATGTATCTACTGTACTAATACAAGCAAAACATTGAAATGTTCTTCATAAACAGTGCCTTCGGAAAGTATTCAGACACCTGCACTTTTCCCACATTTTGTTACGTTACAGCCTTATTATTAAATGGATTCATTCATTTTCATTCTCATCAATCTACACACAATACCCCATAATGACAAAGCAAAAACAGGTTTTTAGAAATTTTTGCAAATTTATTCAAAATAAAAAAACTTAAATATCAGGTGTGGGTGCAGGCTTTTAGTGCGGCTTTTTTATTATTAGCCTTTTCAAACAGCTGTCTTCAAATATCAAACCACAAACATTCCGCTGCCTTTGCGAGGCCCTGACCCTGATAGCACGTTATGAAACAACAAAAAACGAAACACAGAGAGAAACCTGGAAATGCAGGGAGGGCAGTGTGCCTTCACGCGTCGGTTTTAAAATGTAAAAAAATCGATCTCCTTACCCAGAGCAGGGTCGGCACACTCCTTGTACTGCTCCGGAGTGCAGTAGGGAGCATCTCCTAGAGAAGAATCAGAGAACACAGGGCTCACCATCTTGAATCAGAGTCCATAAGAGTGAATCTTTTTGATCTAATAAAACACGCCCTGAATTAAGGGCTTATTATATCTAAACTTCCCTACACTCTACAGACACACATTTCAGCAATCAGGTCCACTTAGAAGTCCACATATGTTGATCTGCCCTACCAACAGGAAGTTAGTACTGTACTTACAGAACAGCCAATTAAAATACGCCTGCAAAATACTGGTATTAAAAGCTCTTCACATAGCATATGAAGACACTAATCACAGGATTTCCTAATTATTCATCCTGCTTTCAGACACATTACATTTACAAAAGCATGTGGACACCCCTTCTAATTAGCGGTTTTGGCTATTTCAGCCACACCCACTGCTAACAGGTGCATAAAATCAAGCGTACAGCCATGCAATCTCCATTGTCAAAAGTTGGCAGTGGAATGGGTCATACTGAAGAGCTCAGTGAGTTTCAACGTGGCACTGTCATAGGATGGCACCATTCCAACAAGCCAGTTTGTCAAATTTCTGCCCTGCTAGAGCTGCCCCAGTCAACTGTAAGTGCTGTTATTGTGAAGTGGAAACATACAGGAGTAACAACAGCTCGGCCTTAGGCCAGATGAGCTCACGGAATAGGAGCACCAAGTGCTAGAGCGTAGCACGTAATAATCGTCTGTCTTCAATGGCAATACTCACTAACTACCTCTGGAAACAACGTCAGCACAAGAATTGCTTGTCAAGACCTTCATGAAATGGGTTTCCATGGCTGAGCCGCCTTGCACAAGCCTAAGATCACCATGCGCAATGCCAAGCGTCGGCTGGAGTAGAGTAAAGCTTGCCGGAGCAGTGGGAACATGTTCTCTGGAGTGACGAATCACGCTTCACGATCTGGCAGTCTGACGGAGAAAGCTGGGTCCAACTGAATAGTGCTAACTGTACTGGCCCAAACAGTGCTAACTGTACTGGCCCAAACAGTGCTAACCGTACTGGCCCAAACAATGCCAACCATACTGGTCCAAACAGTGCTAACTGTACTGGCCCAAACAGTGCTAGCTGTAAAGCCTGGGGGAGGAGGACTAATAGTCTGGGGCAGTTTTTCATGGTTTGGTCTAGGCCCCATAAATTCCAGTGAAGGGAAATTTTAATGGTACAGCATACAATGACATTCTAGAGAATTGTGCACTTCCAACTTTGTGGCAACAGTTAGGGAAAGGTCCTTTTCTGTTTCAGCACAACAGTGCCCCTGTGCACAAAGCAAGGTCCATAAAGAAATGGTTTTACTGAGTTTGGCAGAAAAGAACCTGACTGGCCAGCACAGAGCCCTGACCTCTACCCCATCTTCACCTTTGGAATGAATCGAAATGCCAACTGCAAGCCAGGCCTTACGCCCAACATTAGTGCCCAGTCTCACTAATGCTGTTTTGGCTGAATGGAAGAGAATCCCTGCAGCCATGTTCAAAAATGCCTTCCCAAAAAGAGTGGAGGCTGTTACAGCTGCAAAGGGGAGTCCAACTCCATATTAATGCCCATGGTTTTGGAATGAGATTTTCAACAGGTGCATATTATGGGTGTAAAGTTCAGGTGTCCACATACATTTGGAAATGTAGTGTATGCGCTTAGTTACTTCCTTATCCAAACACTGCAATGCAATTCCTTAACAGTTCAAGTAAGCGCAAGTTAGCACTGCAATAGACCTCCAGAAACTGCAGGAATGATGTGCCCCCATGAAACATCGAGTCGACCCCTGGCTGGTTTAATGCACTGAAATATCATTTAGCATTAGCAGTGCTCATTTAGCATTAGCACTGCTCATTTAGCGTTAGCATTGCTCATTTAGCATTGGCACTGCTAATTTAGCATTAGCACTGCTCATTTAGCGCTAGCATTGCTCATTTAGCATTAGCACTGCTCATTTAGCGTTAGTACTGCTCATTTAGCATTAGGACTGCTCATTTAGCGTTAGCACTGCTCATTTAGCATTAGCATGCTCATTTAGCGTTAGCACTGCAGGGCCCTACCGGGCATGTGCACCATGCGGCAGTTGCAGTTCTCCACCAGGTAGCGCGTCTCGCAGTCGATGCGACAGGCCGTGATGCTGTAGGTGCTGAAGAACTCAGAGTCCATGGGCGTGGCCTTGCAGTCACCCCAGGGAGGCGGCAGGTACGTCAGCTGCAGGAAACACACACACACACACACACACACACACACACACACACGCACACACACACACATACACAAACATCAGATACAGACACACATACACACACATACACAAACATCAGATACAGACACACATACACACACGTACACAAACATCAGACACAGACACACACATACACAAACACATACATACACAAACACACACACAAACATCAGACACACAAACACACACACATACACAAACACATACACCAACATCAGACACATACACACGCATGCACACGCACACAGACACACACACACACACAGACACACACACACACACACACAATACACACATGCACACAGATGCATGCACACATACACACACACGCACACATACACATTTTATCACAATCCACTTATCGGTGTGGCAAAAATTGAAAACACTGAAAATAATTTTCCGAGCAATTTAAACAGTCACATTATTTACAATTAAAAGTCCTGATGTGTTTTCAAGGTTATATGAGCATTTCTAATGTGAGTTTGTATTGTTCCTCCCACACACACACACACACACGCACACAAGTCCTATTTACACTTAAGCCTAATTACTCCAGGATAATAGCCCTCATAATGGCTAATGTCACTAAATGGACACAGAGGAAAAAGTCACAGTATCATCTTTTTTAATGGATGACTTGAGCTGGCAGCTTTCCTGAGTTCCTCCCGCTCATCGTAACATGGTATCTTCCCAATTGCCAGGCTGGCAAGGCTAGCAATAGCTTCGCTTTGTGTGCTGGGTCCCCACATTCAGATCCAGCCTTTTCAAAGCAAAGCACCATTCAGCCAACCTCAACCACCCACACTCCACTCGCTGTCTTTTCAAGCACTGGCAGGGGCTGTATGTGTGTGTGTGTATGCGTGTGTGTGTGTGTGCGTGTGTGTGTGTGTGTGTGTGTGTGTGTGTGTGTGTGTTGCGTGTCTTTGTTTGTGTGTGTGTGTGTGTGTGTGTGTGTGAGCGCGCGCGCGCGTGTGTGTGTGTATGTATATGTGTGTGTGTGTGTGTGTGTCTGTGTGTGTTTGTGCCCGTGCTTCGGTGTTTGAATGTGTGTGCGCTTGCATGTGTGTGTGTTCTCGGTTGTGTTTGTGTGTGTTTGTATGTGTCCTTGATCCAGTCAGCCTTTGAAATGAAACAAAACAACACAACAAATCGAGTTGCCTTTTGCCCCGACTCCTTATTCACACACAGTTAATCTGCAGGTTCTGTCATGAAAGAGGTGAAAAGAGTGTGAAGGTGAGGAGAAAGGGAGGGAGAGAGGGAAGGAGGGAGAGAGAGAAGGAAGAAGATGGGGAGGAAGAGAGGGAGGAAATGAGGAAGAGAGAGAGGGAGTGATTCATTTAACTTCAGTTAAAGAATCCTCTTGGCTGTCCTCTTTACTCAGAGACATGGCCGCCTTGGGGTTTTTTTTTTTTTGGATTTCATGAAGAAAGGACAAGAGAGGAGAGAGAGAGAGAGAGGAGGAGGAAAGAGACAAGCTTTCTCCATAGTCTGTGGCTTCATTCACCAGAGCCGACGGCTTGGCTTTGCTGCCGGAGGGAGAGATTTGTAAGCTTGGGGGGGGTCGAAATTAGACTCCATTGCATTAAATTAATGAAAGGCAGGGGCGTAGCTTGCACACCGGGCAGACAGAGAGACCGCACCCGGGGGCTGACAGCCAGCACGGTGCCAGCATGCTTAATGCCTTTCGAGGTACAAAAGGCAACAACGAATTGAATTGGTGGTGATGGGTCAACGGACGGGGAAACGTGTCCAGGACTACACGACAAGCCGACTGTTGCGTCGGGAGTGCCAGCCAGCCCACTGCCGGATGCCGCCGCAAACTTTCGAACACGCAAACGCCGCCCCGAACGGTACCCTCTGCTCCTGGCACGACACGAAGGTCTGGAATCCCGGTGCCACGCCGAAGCCCAGCTGGTCGATGAAAGGCGGCTCGTCCTGGTTGTGGATCTGCACTTTAATGCCCGCTTCAAACGACGTCTCGTCTACAGAAGGGGAAGCGAGAAAAAAAACAGCGTCAATCCAACACATCGATCCATCAACCAATCAATCAATCAATCAATCAATGGTGACAGTGTAATATTATGGGTTGGGAACAGACCTGGGTCAAATACGTATTTGTTTTGGATTCAAATACTTTCCTACGCTTTACTGATCTTGTCTGGTGTATTGGAACCAATTAAATACTCTCAAAAAGTGCAAACCCCGCCTTCTGCTCATATTGGCAGGATTGATTACACCAGGCAAGACCAATAGAGCACAGAAAAGTATTTGAATCCAAAACAAATACGTATTTGACCCAGGTCTGGTTGGGAACTGGGCTTGTAATCTGCAGACTGCAGGTTTGATTCTTAAGTAGAACACTGTGTTTGTACCTTTGAGCAAGGTACCTGCATTACTTCAGTATATATCCACCTGTACATGGATACTACCTAAGCAAGCAAAACATAGAGTAAGCCACTCTGGCAACAGTGTCTTCTAAATGCCAGGAACATAATTAATTAACCGTTGTTTTGTAGCCAAAAACGCTATGTCAAAGCAAGTTACCACTTAGTGCTTCACCATAGGCTAGGAGGCTTACAGAAGTTGAAAATTAGTTAATTTATTTTTCTTGACTACAGACGCATAAGTGACTCTAACGTAGTTCGACGATGCATTCTACTACGATCCAGAACGATGACCTGGAGACTAGCCTATACAGAAGTGTACTGGGTAGGCTATTCCATATTTCAGAATGAAATGCCATAGTACCGTAATATTAAACGAATTAGGCTTGTATTTTCGAGTTTGCAGGTTCCCAAAACTCCAAGAATGCCCGGTGTCCTGGTATCCTTATTCAAGAAACCGAACCTGAATTGCTTCAGGAAAATATGAGTACAAATTAACTGTATTTAAAACGCAACATGCGTAAGTTTCTCCCTGTTCAGGAACGTGCACTAAAGATATTTGATAATAGCCTATACACCAACTAGTTTTTCCTTTTTTTGGCAAAACTTGTGAAGGGGTGCACAGTCCAGTTCAGATCCAAGGGTTTATGTGAGCCCTTTGACTCATTTGCATTTAATAAAACTCACCAGGGTTTCAGCAATAATATAAAATAATACTGAAGAAATATTATTGATAAAATGGTTCCAAGTGGCCTACAGTATAACCAATAATAGTCAACCTTAGAGGAGATGAAAAGGTCTTTTCATTAGGCTATATATAAAGGCATTCTGTGCATGTATGGCTACTTAAAAAAAAGTCATGCAAAGATGGATTAACAGCATCTGGAAGAGAGGACAAAGGTGCTCGTGCTAACACAAGCTCGAGGCATTGAATGTTTGACTTTTTTTCGTTACAAACCATTGAAGAAATAGATGCATGAGTAAAACTGCTAAAAATCTAAAGGAAATCAATGCAACTAATAGAGTGGTTTCTATGCTTAGATACTCGGTTTGAATTTTTACCTCAATGGATGAGCTTCCTTCATGCAAAGCCAGTAGACATATAATGCAACTATGAACAACTCAGGGGAAAAAAGTTTTTCGGTATCCCTCAATTCTGAAAATACTGCAGGATTATATTATCATTACAGGGCTCCTCGGCAAAGAAAAGGTCTGTCTTTGAAATAACGACGGCAGATAGCAAAACAACTCATCAGTGTTTTGTATTTTATCTGCTTATTTACTTCAGATCCTTCCTGTCAGCGTGCGTCTTCCCCTTTGAAATGTAAAGACACACTTTCATTCAGGTAATTACCATGGAGACAAGGCAGTAAGTGCATTTTATCCCACCTCAACAGTCTCAACCAAATCAGCATTATACACACAAACACAAAATGAAATTTTTCCTGAGACTCTACCCTGTCATGCAGAAGCTAGGTAGACACCTCACAATTGCATACTGCTTTTCATAACCTTAGGTTCAAACCTGTCATTCCTGATATGGGCGATTAGCATCAGAATTGATGGCTTCGCCTCTGTTACACGCCTAGAAGTAATATATCAAATTATCGAACACCTTTGGGATGAATTGGAACGCTGACTGCGAGCCAGGCCTTACGCCTAACATCAGTGCCCAACCTCACTTGTGGCTGAATGGAAGCGAATCCCCACAGCCATGTTCCAAAACCTACTGGAAAGCTTTCACAGAAGAGTGGAGGCTGCTACAGCAGCAAAGGATGGACCAACTCTGTATTAATGCCCATGAGCAGTACCAGTGATTATAATGATAAAAATCTGGGATTTTCGGCCTTTTATACAGCTTTCGGTTAAGCTCCACACGCTTTTGGTTTTAACCACACCCACTTCCTGTTTTTATTCAAATGAAAATTTAAAAATGTTTTTGGTTGAACAAAAACATACAAATAGTGGCATCTACCTCCACCCCTAATATATATATATATACTCCATTTGGTACAACTGTTCAACTGCTCGTTATATATAATCAGTCAATCACGTGGCAGCAACTCAATGCATTGAGGCATGTAGACATGATCAAGACAATCTGCTGAAGTTCAAACCAAGCATTAGAACCAAGCAAGAAAGGTGATTTAAGTGACTTTGAACGTGGCATGGTTGTTGGTGCCAGACGGGCTGGTTTGAGTATTTCAGAAACTGCTGATCTACTGGGATTTTCACGCACGACCATCTCTAGGGTCTACAGAGAATAGTCAGAAAAAGAGAAAATATCCAGTGAGCAGCAGTTCTCTGGGCAAAAATGCCTTGTTGATGGCAGAGGACAGAGGAGAATGGCCAGACTGGTTCGAGCTGATAGAAAGGCAACAGTAACTCAAATAACCACTCGTTACAACCGAGGTATGCAGAAGAGCATCTCTGAACGCAAAACACGTCGAACCTTGAAGCAGATGGGCTACAGCAGCAGAAGACCACACCCGGTACAAGCAAGTACCTAATGAAGTGGCCGGTGAGTGTGTGTATATATATATATACATATATGTATTCTCTGTTTTGTCAAAGTGTTCTATTGTTTGGATTGCCGATATTCTGAAATGGAATAAATACTTGTTCAAAAAAAGAAATAGAATTTGAAACTAAAAAATTCGCTTTGGCACAAGAAACTGATTTAATTAATTAATTACTTAATTAATTAGGACTACAGGGGTGTCACGCCTTCCCTGAGCGCACGTCTTTGTCCTTACCCGTCTCCCCCCAGACGGGGAGGTACTCATCCTGCTGAATGTCCAGCATGATCTCCAAGCCATTCCCCATTCCGCCTTTCATCGTCACCTGCAGAGGGCGTCCGTCTTTCCCTGAGTTGAAGGTGTAGCACTTTCCGTAGCGGGTAAAGATCTGGCGAGAAAAGCAGAATAAAAAATCTATTAAACGAGGCATCCAAGAAGACGTTCCTTCCATTTGTTTGAGGTTGTGATGCCCTGTGAAACATTTCCACGGTAGGTGTCTTCACAATGAATAGAGGAGATATTGTGTCACACGTTATGGTGAACACTTGATGTCACAGTTACATTACATGTTCACAAAAAAAGCAGTACATAAATAGGCCAAAATAAAAAGCTTTTATAGAAAATTAGTCAAAAGACAAGGAATAACTCAGTCAGATAAATACAACCGATCGATTCTTTTGGGAGATGGCTATTTTGCCAAAGATACAAGTTATGTTGGTCCCTTAGTCTCAATTACCCTGTCAACTTGGTTGATGATGTAACTATCAGATGGACAGTTGACTAACAAACTGCAACTGTGACATCTTCAACCTTAAGTGCGTAAAGATAACTAGCATATACAGACATACATGAATACATATGCACCAACATGAATTACTCTTATCCTGCAGAGACCTGGAAATTCATATTTGTCCCATGTGGAACAATGGGACAGCTATCAAGTGATATTTAGCTATACATAGCTATATTTCTACTGAAAAAGCCTATTTCCCCATTGGACTCCATTCATGTTTGACAGCAAATTTCTAAATTATGGATTGCTGTAAATCACAACATAATCATGTATTTCACTGCAAATAAACTGTTTAATCTCAAGAAACTCACTTTTGTCCCATTTTCAAGTTGGAATTACATGCTTTCCATCAGTTCAATGGTCTAAAATACCTAGGGGTTCAGAAAAGTCTCTCCAAAAATGAATACAGTGCTTTTTGTCCATTATAATGCCTATAAATGTGCCCCTTATGAAGCTTTAAGATGAAACATTGATATCAGATTTAAAAATAAGGAAAACACATTATCGCACAATGTGGTACAGTACCTAAATATGTAATCATTAACTCTCATATATTTTTCTGTACTCTACAGCATGTAATGTTTTCTTGTATGGGGATGGGATGACATTAAAACAATATTCAACCATCCACCATGTTGTGGCAATGTTCCAGCTCACACCACATTAGGTGCATGAAACACATCCTATTGAACTCCTATTTTATAATATCCTCATTATAAAATACCACAAACCAAATTAAAGTCACTCAATTTCAAAAATAATGTATATAACCGAAATATTTTGAGCAGTAACACTTACATATCGACGAAGAAATCGTATCTGTGTTCAGTAGATAGAAACAGAGACAGAGAATCAATGCTGTCATTATCCTCTTCTGACTTGGTCCAGAAAACAGTATCAGCTGAGTCTATCAGCAAACATATGCCTTAGCCATGCTCAGAAGTTCTCAAGAATAATAATACTTTCGAAGAAATTACAAAACTCATTGATAACATTTCGCCAAGTGCAGTGTCTTTTACTGCTTCCACAGAGTGAATGTGTAATACGGCGATGATTATTCACTGCTTTCGGATACGCTAGGCTATAAAACGCTATTCCAAATGTAAAATTAGACATACATTGTTAGAAAGCTTATAGGGTCACCTACTGGATGAATTAAGTGTCAGTCAAGGCACGTTGTACTAAAAAGGGTGACAACGTACAGCTATTTTGGAAGGTACCCAGGCGTCACAAATGAATGTATATTTCACAAACAATTTGTTGAAGACAATAAATGACCACTGAACCTTGAAAGGAACATCTTTACCTGTAAAACCAATGGTAAGATTTAATATTTATTCCATATTTAGTCCCAGATACTGATACTGAATGTTATATTACAATTCTACTATAATTCGTTTTGTTTATTTCAGTGAGCAGTGTTTTTCACAGCTGTACCGGCATACCTTTGGCTATTGTTGGCTATATCTTGTTGCTATGACAGAATACAAATTTTTAGTGATGAAAGAATGTTTTTATGAATGCCCAGATAGACACTGTTGTCCAGTTTGTCATGGATGGGGGTGTAGCTGCAGATGAGACTGCAGGGAGGGGGTGCTTGGTAAATGGAGGACAGGCGCGACAATGGTGAAGCTTAGAAACTTCGTCTTCGGCATAGTTGTCCCGAATCGCCAAGTAATAAAGCGAGAGGGCAAAGTTTGTGTTTTAAACTCATAGTTCGGTTGCAGGAGCGCTGAACGTCTGAGATGGACAATCTCATGACGTCACGTCATGGCCACTAGGGGGTTTGCACGAACAAGTTAAAACGTAAGAAATCTGCCCTGAATTTGTGATGCTTTCAGAGGCTGCAGTTTCTCTTGGGAGAGCGGAGGGAATGTGTGGCTTTGTCAGCACAGTATATCACTACTTGCCAGTAACATTTATACATAAAAATAAAGATATTTTGTAGTCCAATTTTATGTGTTTATTTTTTAGATGTAGAATTTTCTTTCTTTCTTTACTGTGCATGTTTACTGCAATGCTTTTCTCTAAACTGTTTGTTATGTCAGTATATACTTTGGCAATGGAAGTGCACTATTGCCATGCTAAGAAAGCTTACTTGAGTTTGCATTTCAGAGAGGGACAGAGAAATAAAAGAACAGAAAGAGGTGGATAGAGAGAGACAGAAAAAAGGGCAAGAGAATGAAAGTGAGAAGAGAGAAAGTAAAAACAAGAGAGAGAGAGAGAGAGAGAGAGAGAGAGAGAGAGTTTCTGGGGTCTGAGGTAACTGTATTGGGGGTTTAGAAATCTTCAGGCTGCTCACACACGCCTGTGAGCACAGTCTCAGCCCTCGGCTGTGGCCCCGTGGGTATTCCGCCATCCTGGTGATTGTAGGCTGGTAGTCTGTCTATAATGCTGTACAACATTGGCCTCCATTCTACTCTCCATTCAATTATACACCCATGCGTTGAACAACATATGACACACTACAGACAGAAACGGAGGAAAAAGTAGTCAGGAGGATAAAAAGCCAGAAGGATAATCCTCATAAGTACTTTTGTTGAATGTAAATGTAATTTAAAGCAAAATGTTCTCCTAAAGTAACTGACTGGACCTGGACATGAGTGGGGAACAGCCCAAGACTTGGACCGACCAATGGCCAGATTTTTCCGGCGTAGCAAAATCACAAGGTCACGACATTAAATTCCAAAGGGCAAAAAAATTTGCAAAGCAGAGTTTGTCCGCAGCAGCATTGTTTCGAAACTCATCACTAAGCAAAAGGCAGACGTGCACTCTGCAGCATCCCAATGGTGAATCTCACTGGGAGTGACGCCATTCGGTTTATAAATATCCGTCAGGGCAGCTGACCTTCTCAAAGAGCAATTTCTGAAGTTGAATGAGGAGCACACCCCGCCACGAATGCTCGTTTACACCAGCTCCAGAAGAGGAGGAGGAGGAAAAAACACAACACCGTGAACGGAAAAGCGTGCTCAGTGGCGGTTTGAGTTCTCGGACCGTGATGGGTTGAAAACGGCAGCGGTCACACTCCTTTGCTTCTCAGCGTTCTGCATCAGGGAAGAAAAAAATAGACGGGGAAAAACATCGAATCCCCGTGAAAGATGTCGCAGAAGACAAAGGGAAAGTGCCCCGGACTGAAAGGTCACTGCTGCTACCCGCCCGCTATTAATTGCCCCGTCCACTTTGTGGCACTGAAAAAACACCGAGTGGGAAATCGAAGCAGCATCGATCTAAGTCAGAGGGTACGTCAGGAATGGTCTGTCATGTAGAAATCGGCTCTGAGAACAAAAACTTCTCTCTGTCTCGGCATCTTTATATATCTTTCTCTGTCTGTTTACCTCCCTCTCTTACCCCCCCCCCCCCCCCCCCCACCGTCTATTTATTTCCTTCCTCTGTCCCCCCTCGCCCTCTCTTTAACTCCCTCTTTCTCCGAGAAAAGCAAATATGTATTTTAGTCACTGCCCTGCTGATTCAGCTTGGCAGAGAGGAATAAACAAATGCACGAGCTAAGAGTGAAAGTGCCTCCATCTCACTGACGTCTTGAATCCCCATTGCCTGAGGGCTGTCAGGCCATGATTGACAAATGGCAGTTGGGGGGGGGGGGGGGGTTGGCTGGTAAGGGGTGGATGAAGTGAAGCTAGCCAGAGTTGCTGTGGTAACCTGGAGGGGGGGGGGGGGGGGGGGGGAGAGCTGGAGGACTCGGGGTCGGAGGCAAGGGTGAGGGGGGGGGGGGGCACACTGAATGCACAGCATACCCCCCCCCATGAATGCCTATATCCTCACCATCCCTTCATCATCCTCCTTGTGATACCACATCTTCCCATCCCTGACAGTAGTACCGATGTTCTCCATGACTGTGAAATGCTCTGGACAACAGTGTCTGCAAAGTGATTATAATGTACACCTCTGCTTCACCAAAGGCAAATTATTTACACTTAACAGCACTAACAAAGATGCATATAAAACATTATAATTATTATTATTATTATTATTATTATTATTATTATTATTATTATTATTATTATATAAAACATTAGGAAAAGATCAGAGGCAATACCAAGTCATCAGCATCATAGCCAAAAGATGAACAGAAGTACAGCCATTAGATAAACCTGCTGCATGTTAAGGGTCACAGCCGGTGCAAAAGAGAGACTGAGGATTTGGCAGCAAATGGATTTGAGGTGCTAACTGCAGCAAAAGTAGGGATTTTTAACCCAGAATTCAAGGTTTGTTGAACAAAGACGCAGTTCGAACATGTGATTTTCCACTCTGCAAAGCCCGCGGACTGAACAAACACGGAACCGTCCAGACCCACGGCGCAACTCACTTCCGCAGACACATTTTTAGCTGGCACCATACTAAATAAAGCACCACCTGCGCATACGTCCCACTAAACGAAGCACCACCTGCGCATGCGTCCCACTAAACGAAGCACCACCTGCGCATGCGTCCCACTAAACGAAGCACCATCTGCGCATGCGTCCCACTAAACGAAGCACCACCTGCGCATGCGTCCCACTAAACGAAGCACCACCTGCGCATGCGTCCCACTAAACGAAGCACCACCTGCGCATGCGTCCCACTAAACGAAGCACCACCTGCGCATGCGTCCCACTAAACGAAGCACCACCTGCGCATGCGTCCCACTAAACGAAGCACCACCTGCGCATGCGTCCCACGAAACGTCCCTCAAAGACGTGACCACAATTTGCCATGCATAGCCCACGGCGCCAGGTCCTGCGTGCCGTGGGAAAAATAGGACACGGGCTGTATTCACACAATAAAGCTGTTAGGTAAAATTCAGTGGCTTTTTTATAACATAGAATTGTTTGCATCACCAGGGCTTTTGTTCAGAACTGGGTTTGTGGGGCATAGGGCATCCTGGCATCCCCAATTACACAAAACGACGGTACTGTCAGACATCTAGTGTTTAGATTATGGCCTTAGAGAAAGAAACCGTGAACTGGATGCAATATTATATTGTTTAGAAGAATGTGGCCTGCCCTCCCTAAACCTAGGAAGGTGTTTTGTTCCATGTGTATTTTGAGCATAAAATACATCTTGACATATTATGTATTATGTAAAACATATAATCATCAATAAAAAAGGACTTCCTCTTATCCATGTAGAATTTAGCTTTAACTAAATTCCAACTATGCCCCCTTGTTCTACTGACAGAACTTCACCTGAAAAATCACTTTGTGAAATCCCTTTAGTGAATTTTACAACCACAAACTACCCAGTGCACATAAAATCATTAGACCTAACAGGCATCCTATTTGGCAAATGCTTGCCAAATCCAAACTCAAAACTTTCTGTTGGTTAAATAAAGACAAAATAATTTCACAAAGTAGCACTGAGGCAAGATTCGTTTGGACCAGCGGGTATAGCTTAGCCCGCTGGGTCACTATTGGGACTTTGAACAGTATAACTTTTCAAGGTTACTCTTTAAACTCCTTCAATAGGCTGAAACAGCCTTGTTGGATTATATTAACATCCATCATGTAAACTTCCATTTGTTTCCAGATGAGAAAGAGCGATTAGTCTTTGGAGAGTCGTAAATCAGCACTTCGGGGGCTGTTGTGATGACTACGATGATAGTAAATTCAGTCCAAGCTTCTAGCAGCAGGTTCGGGGGCTGGGTGAAACTCTCTCACTTCTGTGCTGGCTCCTACTGTCATGGCAGCATCGTTTCTGGGCTTCGTTTTGGCCTGCTTCTCCATTTTCGTGTGCTCCTACTGATGACTATTGTAGTTTTGTGTGGATCTGCTGATGGGTATTATAGGTTTGTGTGGATCTGCTGATGGGTATTATAGTTTTATGTGGATCTACTGATGCTATTGCAAGGTGAGTTGAGCAATCTAGGCACTTCGGTGTGCAGATCACTAAGGGGCTTGCGCAAAGGAGTTAAACAAGTTGTGCAATCTCCTGTAGGTCTAAGTTCAGTGATGACATTGACATGCACTCTAGCAATCAATGTGCTGAAACATTTCTGGAGACTGATTGAAAGCTAACTAAAGCATGGTCATATATAATGCCACAATATCAGTAATGTACAGAAAATGTGTTGAACACGGCAGCACAAGGAAAAATAAAATTCCCTATTGAACAAAAATGAATGTGGGTATTGTAGTTAATTCCATACAGTTACACTGCATGTTTATGTACATCACTGCTATACATCATAAGGTATTGTATCTGCGGAGCAAAATGTACAGATAGGGTGCACACATGCTAATTTAAACAAGCCAAGCATGTCATTCTAATACAGTCAATGAAAAAATATGCCATTTCAGACACTTCAGATATCCATTTTGTCTCGCTTCAACTGACAGCTGCTCTTCCCCGGTCCCGCAAAGAAAATTGACAGCAGAAGATTGAAGAGGGCAGCAGCATAGTATAACAGTCCTGTAGCTGGGCCAGTAAATCACAAGTTACAGGATTCCATTCTCAGTTGGGCCACCGGCCTTGTACCACTGAGCAAGGTACTTAATCTAAATTGCTTCAGGAAAAAAACATTCATCTGTACAAACGAGCGTATGTAAAATGTAATCTGTTTAATGCTCTCGGGTTGACAGTGTGTACTAAATGGTAAAATATAAAATCAACAGCCGTTTCATCTCGGCAGGAGTTATTCACAGGCACCGTGAGTCGCTTTCTGAATCCTTTCTGAAGGAGGCCAAGCTGTTTGGCAGCATTGTCAGAAAGCTGCTATGGTTATGGTCATTCCTTCTCATAAGTGTGTGCATCGAGGCTGACGTAGATACAACAATACAAAGGAGAACAGGGTCAAAAACACCATTAAACTAAACTTTCTTTGTGCTTTCTACCCCCTTTCCTCAAATTTTGAATGGCAATTCATGTTAAACACCCGCAACATGCAACAGTAGGCTGCTTCTGCTTCTTTTCACACTACAGTCCACAAGTCAGGTTCACATAGGCGTGCATCGGAGGAAGATGCTTAATGTGCAGCTTGAGCTAACAGACATTTTTTACACAACCGCTCAACCAATGGGGATCGCTGTTGAGGATGAGACAGTCTGACCCGACCACTCTCGGAAACCCTGCAGCAAGTTAACACGTGTCCCCCTGCATGGCTGCCAGTCTCAGTAGACACTCACACAGTATGGATTCAATACCGGACCGTGGGGCCCATCCACACACTGAAACAGTGCCTTATAGGATACCAGACCATGGGGCCCACCCACACACTGGAGCACAGCCTTAACAGATACTAGATCATGGGGTCCATCCATACACTGGAACAGTGCCTTAACAGATACTGTAATGAACTTCTGGGTGTGACTGAAGAGTGGTGTTAGTGGTGCTGGCTGGGTTTTGACAAAACTAGAGGTAATGAAGTAGGATTAGTGTCCATTGATTAATAGAGGCTACACACATGGCTGAAGTTTTTGCCATTATTACTCTGAGACGGTCCAGTGGCGAAAATCTATCAAAGTGAATCTGAAGACCAGAATGGCCCGGAGCCTTAGGAAGTCTAGCACCTTGTGATCCAGTTCCATCTCTGTGCCCACCTGTGATTCTGAAGATGGCCTCAAGTTAACTGGACTGGTTGCTAGGTACCCCAAACAGTCTTTTCCAGCTAAGATCAGAAACACTGAAACAAGGACTACTTTTAAAAACCAGCCCTGACCCTGGAGAGCTGCGGGGTCAGTGGAATTTCACTTTTAAACAACAGTGAACTGATGATCAATTAAAGTTGTTTATTTCAGGCAGTTACCTCACCTCACCTCACCTAATTTCCTGGGTATAAATTGGCTGATACGGTGGAAAACAAACAGAAAGCCCTGCAGTTCTCCAGAGGCACACATGCAGGCTACTCAATCACATGTCTACTAGAACAGGGGTTCTCAAACTACTGGGGACCCAGTGTGCGTGTGTGTGTGTGTGTGTGTGTGTGTGCACGTGCATGAGTGTATGGTTTTCATCCCAACCACAACTACAACTACTGTGTTATAACAGGCTGTTAATTGTTTGGAATGAGACCCGTTTAAAGCTTATGGAGGGTTGACTTACCCTATTAAATGCCATGTTATGTCAGAAGTAGAGCTTGCATCTTGAATAATAAATAAAAACCACATTTTACCTCACCTGATTTCTTGGGTCTGAACTGAATGTTTAAAGTGAAATCTGCACACCCTGCGGCTCTCCAGGACCAGGGCTGGGGACCCCAGCAGAACCTGCGGCTCTCCAGGACCAGGGCTGGGGACCCCAGCAGACCCTGCGGCTCTCCAGGACCAGGGCTGGGGACCCCAGCAGACCCTGCATCCCTCCAGGACCAGGGCTGGGGACCCCAGTAGACACTGTGGCTCTCCAGGACCAGGGCTGGGGACCCCAGCAGACCCTGCGGCTCTCCAGGACCAGGGCTGGGGACCCCAGCAGACCCTTGCGGTTCTCCAGGACCAGGGCAGGGCACCCCTCTTCAAGGAAGCAAGGCAGCAGAGGGCAGCTTTACCAGCCTACTGTGTGACCCCGCACCCCCTGCTCAAGATCCCACGGAACTTCTACCTCGCTCTGTCCTTCCCTCAGATGTTCGCCGCTAACGTGCGACAACTGTACCCGCCTCCCGAGCGGCGTGCCGCCTCATCGATTCTCAATACCTTCTCATCTTCCCGGCCGAAGCTTCGCTCTGCTACCCCGAGATAGCGAGCCGTCGCTCCTCCAACTCGGCGGGGACTTTTCTCCGCTTCGCCGAAAAGCAAACAAGCCTCCGTCCGACCGCGAAAGACAAGGCAGTGACGGATAGAACACCTCTCCCTCTTATTCCGACTGTTGTGCAGCGGCATAACACACACCAAGCGCACACACCACTGTAGTCCATCTAGGCCACTCTAAGGACAACACAACCCATCATCCAGTGCTTCAGTTGGGACAGATAATTGGGAAACTAGCACTGCAGTTCAGAAGACACTTTTTCCCCTTGCACACCGTGGGCTTATTTATAATCAGAAACATTTACATACTATGACTGTACAACCTTGAAATGGACAAATCTGGGTAATTTATGGGAAATAAATATATATATATATATATCAGTCCAAACCATTCTCATGTACTGTATGCTTGTACACATAGGGCCAAATTACCTGAAATAATTGAGGAAACATTGGATAGCATTGCTTTGGAATACAGTATGTTGAATTTGTGTGAGCTAAGACAACCAATATTGTTTCTTGTAACAGCCTAATTGTGATATCAATACTTTTAATGGCAGCCTTGATTTAGCAAGTTTGAATTAATGGCAGTGCTATGTGTGAGTAACTTGGTATTTTTTATGTTTAAAATGTGTTTTTCTTCAGATATCAGTTCTTTTTGCACTTTTTTTATGAGTGATAATAGTAACGCATATAAATGTAGGCTATGAAAGAGAAAAGCAAACACACATACCTTCCAGAAGAAATAAATACACAGGCATGTATTCAGTCACTTTTCATTTGCCATGAATGACAAGTAAATGAAAGTATTTGTCATATTTTTAAGTGGAGGTATATTGAAGACAAACCCTATTGAACAACCGACTGAGCTATCAGTGAATGCTTATGTTACAGTGTGAAATATCCTTGTTACATATCGACAAAGAAATTTTTATCAGTGTTCAGTAGACAGAGACAGAGAGAATCAATGCTGTTGTTATCCTCTTCTGACTTTGTTCAGAAAACAGTATCAGCTGAGTCCATCAGCAAACATATGCCTTAGCCATGCTCAGAAGTTCTCGAGAATAATAATATTTTCCAAGAAATTACTAAACTCACTGATAATGTTTTGCCAGATGCAGTGTCTTTTACTGCAGCCTGAATAAGGCTGATGATTCACAACTTTCAGTCATGCTGGGCTATAAAATGATCATTCTAAAGCAAAATCTGACATATTATACATTGTTAGAAAGCTTATACGGTCATCTACTCAAAAAATTAATTGTCAATCAAGCCTGTTTGTACTACAAAGGGCGACAACACCGTAAACAACATGTGTGGTATTACGCACGCATATTTTGGAAGGTACACAGGCGTCACAAATGAACATATATTTCACAAACGGATTGTTGAAGACAATAAATCACCACTGAACCTTGAAAGGGACATCTTTACATGTAAAACCAAAGGTAAGATTTTATATTTACTCCATATTTAGTCACATATATTGATAGTAGAATGCCATAATATAATTCTACTACAATTCCTCTTGTTTATTTCAGTCTTCATTGAGCAGAATTTTTCACAGCTGTGCTGGCCCACCTTCGGCTATTGTTGGCTTTGTCTTGTTGCTATGACAGTATACACATTTTTAGTGGTGGAAAAAAATGTTTTTTATGAATGCCCAGATAGACACTATCATCCACTGTGTCATGCGTGGGGGTGTATTTGCAGAATCATCCACTAATAAACAGGAAAGGGCCTTCGCCAAAACTGTTGCCACAAAGTTGGAATTACACAATTCTCTAGAATATCATTGTAACATTAAGATCTCCTTTCGCTGGAACTAAGGGGCCAAGCCCAAACCATGCAAAACAGCCCCAGACTATCATTCCTCCACCACCAATCTTTACAGTCGGCGCTATTTGGGCCAATACTGTTCACACTATGCATTTCACCAAACCCAGATTCTTCCATCAGACTGCCAGAGAGTGAAGCGCTGATTCATCACTCCAGAGAATGCATTTCCACGCTCCAGAGTTCAATTGCGGCGTGCTTTACACCACTCCAGCCAACGCGTGGCATTACGCATGGTGATCTTAGGCTTGTGCATGACTGCTCGGCCACGGAAACAGATCATTTTTATGCGCTACATGCTTTAGCACTTGTGCGACCTACCACTCTGCGGCTGAGCTGTTGTTGCTACCATACGTTGTTGCTCCTACACATAACTGCACTTACAGTTGACTGGGGCAGATCAAGCAGGACAGAAATTCTTGTAACATCCTATCCTAGACATCCTACAACAGTGCCACATTGAAAGACACTGAGCTCTTCAGTACGACCCATTCCACTGCTAATGTTTATCAAAGGAGATTGCATGGCTGTCTACTCGATTTTATGCACCGGTAGCAATGGGCATGGCTGAAATAGCCAAAACCACTAATTAGAAGGGGTGTCCACATACACTACATTTCCAAAAGTATTTCAGTATATTTCATTTCTATAAGATGTGAAGAATATTACAGATTAACTTCCCATTGCATGAGTAATGCCACTGCTGATTCAATCTCCACAGACTGTCACTAATACTGTTACTTTAACAACTGGTCACCCACACAGGTGGTCTGGCCTCATGGTCTATGTGGGAGAGGAAGCTATCTAGGAGCACCGTGTGCCTGCCCACCATCGCTGAATGTTCTTGGCAGATTGAGCGGCTCTAATTTATACAGTCCTCCAACTGATTTTTTTGGTTAAGTGCTCACAGATGAATCGCTGCTGGGCTGAAATATAAACACACGGCTTATGTAGCTGATCAGCAAGATCTCACCAAAAAAACGTTGAGTCGGACTGAGAATCAAAGATCCCGGAAATCTGTCTAATACAAGACTAAGAGGTCTGAAATGAACAAGGAGACCAAACCCAAACCAAGAGTCAGCCAGTAGGAGGCTGAAACAAAGACAGACACAATTGTGCTGTATATACCATACTGTATGTCATTCCAAAAAGAAGACTAAGGTCACAGAGGGGTTTATTATCAAAGTGCATCTCTGAATGTTGAGTAGACCTGGTTTGGATCATTTTACCATCAGATTATGAGCCCAGGCCAGTGATCTTCAGGGTCTGCTGGTTTTTGTTGTTTTTGTAGTAACTCTGCGCTTAATTGATCAATGAAAGGAGTTGATTACACAGTTAACTCACCTCATGTGGTTTCTTGGATCCGAATCGATTCCTGATATTAAGGGGAAAACAAAAAACCAGCAGACCCTGTGGTCTGTCAGGGCCAATACTGAAGATATCTGGCCCAGGCTATGAACAGCTACAGAGAATACACATCACAGTGAAATTACAAGATGAACAGTCAGATGCTCATTGCAGCATGAAGCCCAGCTCTAAGGTTTTGATGGTCCTAAACATGAATGTTGTTGTGGCCTCAAAGTGCTCCAACATAAATCACCAAATCATTTTGTTTTAATTAAACTTGAATTTTGTGGCCGAGAGATGGTTGTGGTCCTAGACAACTGCACAGCCTGCTCTGCTACCAGGTTTGCTGTTATTGTTATTGATTTTTAGAATGCATAGGGGGAAAAAGATGTCTGAGTGAACAAAATAGAACACCTGACCAAAGTTACAAACAGGAAACATTTATCTGCACTTTACCATCAGATTTTACATTCCCCTTCATTTCTGAGCCCACAATTATAAACCCACCAACAGCACAACCTGATATTATGATCCCTGACTTACACCTAAAGCTCAGTCACAGGGATGGCTTTAATAATGCAAACACAGCTAATGGGTGAAAGTCATTGTTTTGTTTTTTTATTACTCGTGTAATGAAGCATAGCATGGGGAACAACAAAAACCAAGGCAATATTAAAAGCTACAGGCTAAATTGGCTTTCTGTGCGCTGCATTCTAAAAGCGAGCCAATAGGTGTTAAAAACTGTTTTCAGCAGAGAAATAAGAACTGTCGTAAATAAACCTTATCGTTTGACAAGCCCATTAAACGCACTATTGCTAACTTTTGTAGTTTCAGATCCAAGTGGACATAAAACTACTATCTGCAAAAATATCTCACTGCAGTAAATTCTACCAAAACAGCGCCTACTCCTGGAACTAACCCAAGTGCGAAGTGGGGATTCAACCCGCATTTTAAAACACAAATTTTAAGTAATCTTAAAGCGGAGAGGGAAGCACAACACGGAAATTATACGTTTAAAGAAACCGTGAGGGAGTGTGAATGCATGAGCGTGGAGCTGCACGCTAATAATGAAAACAAGTTCTGCTTGGGGCTCGACGTTTCAGGGAGAAACTTGTTGCAAGGCGAATCGCGTTGACACGAAGCGGAAAGCGCTCTGGTGCTAACGGCCAGTGATTGCGGTTAATTTCAGCACTTTCCAAACACTCACGGTACTGAAGTTCCGGGGCCCGCATTGCTCTCCCTGGAAACGGCAGTGCAGTAGCATTTCCTCGAGCTGGTGACCGAGCCGATCCAGGAGCTGCTTCATCGTCTGCTGGGATTCCCGGGGCGGGGGGAGAAAGTGGTTGAAGTCCAGTATGCGTGAAAGTGGGGACCACGGCGGGTCGTTGCTGGAGCGGCCGCTCTCGGTCGAGAGGGTTAACGCCTCTCTGGCCCCAGGGGACAGCTGCCAGTTTCTTCCCAAGAGCCCTAGCCACCGTCCTGCGCTAAAGATGTCCGTCTTCTTCATGCGCCTCGGCAACAGAAGATTCTGGTTACAGATAGTAACTGCCGGGAATACGAGTCGCTTGGCGTAGACCATATGCGCCTTGGTGTGGACAGGCGAGGACAGCAGGTACCGCACCCGGTTGGTGGACCAGGTGAACAGGAGCGCGAGAGTCGTCAAGAAAGCCAGCAGCCACGCCAGCCTGCGCGGGTACGACCCAGCCAGAAAGACGTGCCTCAGACCGTGGAAGGTGGTGTGTTTTAAGAAGAGCTTCCCCGCTTCTGTCAGAGATGCCGTTCTCCCCCTATGGACGTCTGCATACTGGCACATTTTTGCGGGAAAACGCGCGGCACTCTAGCATTCGCCTGTCAATCCGAAGCGAATGCGCTCATCTAGCCTTCCGTCAGTCAGTCACTGGTTCCGACAAAGCTGCTCGAACAATCCTGCGCGTCCGTCAGAACGCGCACTGTTCGTCACTGAGCATTTCGGTCCGATGTGGTAGGATTTCAGAGGCTGTCCAAAGTATTCCGTTTACCCGCGCATGCCAAGTTTCAGAGATAATTAAATATTGGGTCTGAAGAGTAGGACTGCAGAAATGCTTTACGCTGTAGTAATCTTCATTATTTTTTTGTGTTTTTTTTTTTTTTAAATCAAGGTTTATTTACCAGCTTGTTGTTCAACTTCGATATTAAAATATTTTATAAAATCATGTCAGAAGAATTTTTTTTTTTTTTGATTTTCAGCATTTTTATACAATTGCATCCAAGCGAGTATTCCTGGAGTAAACTCACTCGATGTGCAGGATGTGTAAGTATTTGTTGGTTTTATAATCCAGACAAGTATTTTGTGTAAGCAATCGATATGTTTACTATCGTTTAGGTGACCTGTTAGCTTGCAAGGGATAATTCAAATAGCAGAGACTAGGTATTTAGCTTTTTAATCTTGATTGCTTTATCGGTTCTTCTGTCTGTTTGGGACAAATTTCATTAGTCATTATTACATATGCGATTTTTAAATGCCGCATTTAATCTTGGTCTCAGAACGCTGACTGAATAAACAAAATCTCAAAAGAATAAACTGAGTAGCCTACAAGCGCATTTGTTTTGAAGTTAGGTAAGGGCCCATGTTCAGTCAAAACATAAAATATTCAGAAGCAACCAATTATCCATGAAATCACCTCACGTCACATAGTTGTTAGTAAGCCTTCTTTTTGAACGAAAGCTTCTTAATGAAAGCAAGAAACATAACTCTAGGTTCTCGATATAATATAAATTACGTTTTTTTTTAGACAAACGTTGTAACGTCCATTTCAAATATAAATAGCTGTATAGCCAATGTATAATAGGTTCCACGCGACCATCAGCATCAAAACCAAAGGAGAGGAGAAGCACACACTTATATACGCTTTGCGTACGTATTCACGCATTCATTGAAAATCTGTCAGTCCAACGGAATGCGGCTTCGCAGCAATATCGCATTTAAATGAACACGGTGGGCCACGCGCTCACAAGCAACATAGCTTATTGTAAATTCCACGCCATGACGTCTCTAATATACTTCCTCGCTTGTCCCACTTGGCAAATCTCGGCGCGATCTATGTTCTGTTGTGTCTTCCACACGAGGTTTTCTATGCCGTCTACCTTCTTCCCTCGGTCTGTCCACCTTCCTCCCTCGGTCTGTCAATCCATCTGTGAACCAAACTCCTTAGAATCTCCCCTCCTACCCTCCCAGCCTCCCTATTTCCTATAAAGCTGTCAAATGCATTTTTCGTTTCCTCTGCATGCATATTCTAAATGTCCTCTCCCTCATTTCACCCCATTTGTTCACCATTTCCCTGCACCACTCTCACCCCCCCCCCCCCCCACCCCCCACCCCCACATACACACACACACACACACACACACACACACACACACACACACACACACACACACTATCCCCGAGACTACCACATGAACTTATTCTCTCACATATCCAGAAGGCACTCTGCTATGGCAAGCCCTCTTAACATTAATAGTCTCACTTTACTGTCCATAATTACATTTTAGATATCTACAGATGGATTTGTACAAGTTGTAATTGCTATGTGACCGGTCAGAATTACAATTCATTATCTGCAACAGCCTGATTTGTAAGAACAGCAATTGAAGATACCTGCAAATACATCTGTTTGGTCAAAATACCTTTTAAATACCTCTATGATGTCCAAGATATCGTCATTCGACTTGTCACACATACCGAATAACAGTTGGAGATATCTGTAATTCTGTGCTGACCCATCAGCTTATTGTGTGAACTAGACTTGATATTCATAACTATAGATAACTTATGAGGATTGTACCTTATCTGATCCATGTTCTTTAGTTGTTCCTACGACCTTCATTATGCACTTATTGTACTTTGAATAAGAGTGTCTGCCAACACAGACACATGCACGCACATACACACAAATGCATGCATGCACATGCACATACACACACACACACACTCAGGCACGCACACACACACGATAAAACAGGAGACTGCGGTAGTTAATTGGTCCCAGCATGGAAGGCAGCTTAGAATGTTTGTGTGTATGCGTGTGTGTGTGTGTGTGTGTGTGTGCGTGTGTATGTGTCTGTGTGTGTGTGGGTGAGTGGGTTTAAAAAAAGCTTCATTTCAAGTGTAGTTGCATCTTAGAAGCATGGTTGGGCAGTGCAAGCCCTTTTGTCATTTATTAACGTGACCAGATTCTGATTTCAGATTTCTGTAGTTCATTTATTTCAAACCCTGCGTATAACTCAACGTGAGCAGTAAAAATGTACTTTAACGATTAGTTCCCCTAATCTCAATGGTTGTTGTTGCAAACACATTTGCTTTTCACATTCTGGTGTTCTGAACAGATTGTTTTCAACTCATTTCCTTACTCATATTTTATAGGATAATATACAGAAATTCACTTTGTTAAAATGCGTATGTACCTACACAAATACAACACAACATTTGCACCATTAGCAAAAGAAAATGTAACATTGAGTTGCTTCTAATAATTTAGGAATGAAGATGCAATATTCAGTAAATATATCTACAAAATATGATGTTCAATCTAGATGATCAAATGAATTAGAGGATAAACTAGGAAAAATGTTATGTATAAAATTTTTTATATTTGGGGTTCTGGGAAGGGGTGAAGCTTCCAGATTAATGTTCACAGTCAACAAAATTAATTGTTAGTCTCAATCAAAATATTAACAGAAAAGACGCCAATGTAGTTCTTTTTACAACTGAAAAACTGTCACGGTCAGTCTTAACACCTACACTGAAGTCCACTCAGCAGAACTCACACAAAATCATTAATGTCTTAAAGAACAGAACTTACAGCCTACTGAATCTGACTGTTTCTGAATAAGACACTTAATTGGGCTAAGTAAAAGATGGCAAACACTTGCAATAAGTTGACCATAAACTTAACATGGAAATGACAAATAAAGCCTATTGCCATTAGTGAAATGAAACACGTGACTGATTCCTAGGGCATTAAATCATCGGACTGAACATTCTGGAGTTGACAGTATGTTTAATAACGTTTTGGAGTTGACAGCATGTCTGATAATGTCTTGAAGTTGACTGCATGATAAATAACTCTTTTTTTGGGAGTACACTGCATGTTTAATGGCGATTTGGAGTAGACACCATGTTTTATAACGTTTTGGAGATTAAATACAAACGATTTGGAGTCGACAACATTCTCAATGCACTTCGAAATTGTCTGCATGTTTAACAACGCATTGGAGTTAACTGCATATTTAATTACGCGTTGGAGTTAACTGCATGTTTTATGTTTTGTCCGTTTTCGCACCGTAAAATGTGGATACCAACTTGCTTGAAGATATCATCCTTTTACAGCACTGTTCTTAGCACAGACGTGTTCGCTCATTTATTAATTCTAACTTCCGTATTCCTTGCTTCGTCAAGACAATTCCGCCAGATGAATAACGATAAATTTTAAGGAGACGTTCGTCCTCACAGCAGTGCTTTTCGCCCGCGTTTGTGCTGAATTTATCACGTGGTGAGTGGAAGACCTCGCGCATCAGCCTGGCCCAGTGGATGAGAGGCACGAGGAAGGGGTCTCATCTTGGAAGCGAACCGCATCAGTATCGTCTGTCTCCCCGCTTTAACGAAAATTGAAGGTGTTGAGTGTCTGTGGAAAGAATGTGGAGAGTTTACGGCATTCTCCACAGAGATGCGAACACCGACGCTGATCGATCCGTCCCAAACTGAACAAAATAGAGAGGTAAAATTGAACAAAACTATTTTAAAGCCGTTTCGCTGCTTGATACTTGAGTATAAGACGCATGCAATAGCTGAATGTTTATTGATTTCGCTTTTCAAATGCGCCGTTCAGCTCTGTAACTTTCATTAAAGAAGAGCTCTACATTTATAGACAGACGTAAGTGTATGGAAATCCTTGTTTCGGCGGTGTTTGCTAACTGAGCCATAAAGATCACATTTCAATCACCCATGCAGATCTGATTTACTTGAGATGGTCACGATTAAACACCAGACGACAAGGACCATCGATCCCCAGAACCATGTATCAGGAGCAGGAGTCACCTGGTTGTCCCATTCTTGGGATCTGATTTTAACAGGGCCATATGCCCATTAATGAATAAATGAATATATTTTTTAAAAATCTCTCTCTCGCGCGCGCGCGCACACACGTGCACATGCAGAAAGAATGGTTCATTTTATTGCAAGTGAAGCCTTAGATTCAACAACTGAACTTCCTGCAATGATGTCCAGTTATAGATGAAACAAGCAACTACTGAGAAGGTACATGTTGTGGGATAATATGTTCAGAGAAAATTAAATTATGGAAAATACAGCCAAGAAGGATCTTAAAATAGGTTTTTAATCATAGACAGTACTAAAACCATGCCGGTAAGAGAACTTAAAGGGCTTGGCAATTCTTGACATAATAAAGGACATTTTAAGTGGTCGTTTTTAAAAATTATTATTATTATTATATTATGCAATATTCATCCACTCTATTGTACTTTGTTAAATGAAGTACAAATGAAGTTCCTTTTAAAAAAAAATAAAAAGAGAAAGCTGCAGTAAGGTTTGCAGGTGGGGTGGAGGAGTGGGTGTCTTTGCACCTCTGCACTTGGCGTTTGTTATTATTGCAAGGATTTGGGGGAAGGGTGAGGCAGGCTGATGGGGGGGCTGAGGAGGGGGCCTCTGGACCAGCAGTTTATTAACCTGTCAGGCAGGTTCTCTCCCACCGCCTTAATCGCATTCCCATAATCCCCTGCAGGCTGGTCCCTGGCACCGTTGGGCAGGCAGGATGTCAGGGTCTCGCGCTGCCCCCCCCCACCCCGATCGCGGGGACAGGAGAAGGAGTGAAAGGGGCGCCGGAGGCTGCAGCTGCAGCGGAGAAGTCGCAGGTGGCGGCTTGCGATTACAATCCCAAAAAATAATCACCCACGCGCCGCCCTCCGTTCACAGAGAGAGAGAGAGAGAGAGTGCCGCGTGATTCTGTCCGCCGAAAAGGAGCGGGGGTTACTGTTGCGTACCCCCAATTTTTAAGAGGTCCGAAAGGCCCCCCTTTACTTGTTTACCTGTGGGTTCCCGCAAGTTTTTCGCTCACTGCGAATCGGCGGTAGCCGCTAACTCGTGATAAAGCAGCCCTGGGGGGGAGGACGTGGCACAGTCTATCGTTAGTACTGGCGAGATTCCAGTACTCCAGGTGTCTGTACACTGAGGGCACGTGCAGGATTAGTAAAGAACAGTGCACTTTTAACACAAGTCACTGGTGTAGATTCACTTAAACACTTTCATCACACATACTGTCCTCGGATTCTGTTTTCTTTTCACTTATACCTGAGAGAGTGAGTGTGTGTGTGTGTGTGTGTGTGGGTGTCTGTGTGTGTGTGAGAGTGGGAGAGACAGAGTGAGGGAGAGAGAGAGAGAGGGCTTGCTGTACTGGTGGTCCATTGTCATTAATCTTGACAGATATAGACTTACATAGATGAGAATTTTGGCAGACAGCATAGATTAATGCTCTTCAGTTCGGGGGGGGGGGGGGGGGCTGCTTGTAAACAGTCCCTCTTTCTGAACCCCCTCCTGCTCACCCCCCCCTCATTGTGCCTCCTCCCCCTTCACAGCTCAGGGAGGATAAATGCCCCTTTGTGAATGCGAATGAATTTGCTGGTGCTAATGTTTACAGATTATCAAACAAACCTGTCAAATGCCTCTGTCCTCAACTGACCTCCGATATGTCAGCACACTAGCACACGTACACATGTCTACACGCACTTGTGATTGTTTGAATTAGATCAAGGTATACAGTGCATGTATTTCTTCCCTATTCTTTCGTGCACATTTGCACCAATTCTTCCAAGATGAAGAGCTTAGGTGGTCAACTATCTTCAGGTCAATGCGATCTAAATCTGCGCTCTTGCCCGCGGGCCATTCCAGAACACTGAACTACTGGACTGTTTCCCCCATTTCAGCCAATGAGTGCAGCAACTCTTTCAGACCACAAACAGCACAAATGCCCTGATACCCACCAAGCCAGCAGGTCATTTAGGCACGGCATGCTTTTCTGTGTGGAGAAGGGGTGAGTGTGGCCACAGTGGCTACCGCGGTTTGGAATTGGTTTTCGGCAGAAGCGAGGCTCGTTGAAGGACTAGAGTCAACCTCGGAATTGCTTTTCCTCAGTGGTGTCAGCTGAAGTTCCCCAAGGGCATGAAAATTGAAAAAGCAGAGTCGGCTTGTTTTCTGTTGGACCTGTAAGTAATGTTACTAGCAGTGTGAAGCTAGTGACAATAATGACTTCCGGTCCAAAATCTTCTAAAATTCTCCAGCAATAAAGAAAACAATTGTGTTCAACATAATGGAATTAGTTAAGCTATACGTTCAACATAATGTAATTAATTAGGCTATAATCTAATCTGCCTTCTTACTGTCGCTCATTTCACGCTACTAACGTTACCTCTAGCTATCGAGCTCGTTACTTCACGTGAGGCGCTCTGGTGACTGGGTGGGGGTGAAGACGGAGGAGGAGACTTCTTTGATTATGAACACATGAGCACAGCAAGGCAAATAATATTCCTGCATAACATGCCTTTAAGCCTCCCGCCAGCTGAATGCGTTCCCTTCAAGTTTTGAAAAAACTTTTTAAAGGTACCTTTCGACACGGGTCGAGAGTTTGTTCTGATTTTACCCGTTGCTCTTCTGGATGAAGAAAACAACCAGAAAGAACACTGATATTCCATCTTGCCTTCGGTGGAAAGCATGGCGTGCTAGTTTTTTATTGTTGTTGTCCATACTTATGGGTTATTTTAAATAAATGGATTTGGGCTTGCAGTTTTTCCCTGCTCACCTAGTACCTGGTGTCCTGCTTTGCACCAGCAATTAAAATGCTGGCAGATAGAGACGGAACGTGGAGGGGAGCCAAATGTCAGGCTTAGTGGAGCTTCAATCTGGAGACCGCTGCCAAAGAGTTTGTCTGTCTTTCTTCAGACAGAAAGACGGAACAAACTGCCTTTCCAAAGCCATAACTGGAGATGCGCAGGGTTTCGCATCGTGTGGACCGCTGTTCCATTATTATTATTATTATTATTATTTTTTAAACTCCTTTCGCTAATTCTTAATGGATCTCGCACATGCTTTTGGAGTCAGCAAACACGCCCCCTGACTGCCTAAGATACAAAGAAATGACGCTTCACAGACGATTAACAGCAGACAGATTCAGTAGGTACAGTTGTGCTTATGGAGTTGTGAGAATTAATATTGTTATCGCTTGTTTTAATCGGCCAAACTGTTGCAAGAGGCACAGATGCTAAAACAACTCATTATTAGATGATGGTTGCTCACATGGATGTGGTAACATTGGGACTTGTAGGAGCCCTTTTTTTAAATATTCTGAAATATTATTTATAAGACTTTTATTTTGACATCACCTATGACCTGCGAGGAGCCCACATGAGTATATCAGGGTGCGGTATAGGGGTGAGAGGGCAAGTTAGGGGAGAGAAGGCCAACAGTTTTTCAACCCTGCCATGCTGTGAATTATTTGTCTTTTTTCTGTATTATTTGACGTGTTATAAACCATCCTTATTTCATTTATCTCATCTCAACTTGGAATATTTTTCATTTTTGCTTATGGATTTACGGACATGCGCTGAGCTTAGGCTACCTACCCCGACCTCACAAGAAGTGCCTTTGTTCAAAGGAGCGCCACTACAGCACTATTTCTCACTCTCTCTCGCTCTCTCCCTGTCACTCACTCTCTTACACTCTCACAACCGCACACACGAGCACCCGAACACGCAGCTCTCAGACAGCAAGATTAGGCTGCTCCATGACTTCATGTACCGCGGTTCAGTCAGATTCAGATCTGCCGTTCAGTTAGCCGCTGATTTACTGCGCGCGGAACTAGCGCATTCCAGAAATTCACTTCAAAGAATAATGGACTCAAGCTATGCCAACACCGCAGTCCGCCTGGACCGAAGCTGGCAGCACCAGAGACAGGGCACTTCCAACAGTCACTGTCACAGGGCACTGTGATACATATAAATGTAGACTATGGAGGTATGCACACACATACATACATACACAAGCAAACACGCATACAGCGTAGGCAGTCCCGGATCTAGACTGGTGTGATTGGGAGGCAGACTTTTTTGGGGGGGGGGCAACTTCATCACATAATTAGTGAAGAGTAGCGCGGCGGACCTGCCTGTAAAAATGCGAAGTGACCCTCAAAGCAACGATTGTGGATTACGGTTATCCTTGTGTGAACTTTTACAGTCTGATCAACGATTACCGTTTAGAATTGACACTTTGCTATACGTATAAAACAATGGCTGTGATCAGTGGAGCGGTGGCACAATTCAAACCATAACAGGCTGGCACCATCGGAAACCCAACATAAATCACCATGATAAAGAACTGTGTGTACGCAGTGATTTAACAGGCATCCAACAAGCCTTCTTTTATAAAACAATCTTTTTAAAAAAAATCCGTCCCTCTCCACCTCAGCTGATATGTGGTCAGCGTTTTGGTGCAAAATGGCTGCCGTGCATAATCCAGGTGGGTGCTCCACATTGAGGTTGGAGTGAGTTTCCCCCTTTACTGTATAGCACTTTCAGCATCTGGAAAAGTGCTATATAAATGCAATGATTCAGAAGTTTGTTGTTATTCCATTGTTTTTAAATTGTCGTTGAACATCTTTGTTGAAGGTTTCAGTGTTACTGCTTTTGTACATTTACATTTAATACAATCTTTACATGGTTTTGCGTAATAAAAATATAAAAAAGGGAACTGTATGTGGTTGTCATGGTAAATTGTTCATGGTGGTCTAAGGGCCCGTCCCAACCTGGGTCCTAAGAAAATACATTTCAGCAGCATAAAAAAACTGCTTAATATGTCAAATGTATATTGTCTTTGTTTTTACTTAAATTTGCCCGATTAGAAAAGGTTCTGTAAAATGCCAGCAGCCATCCCACCATGCACCCTGCTCCTGCTGAATCGGCAAAGCAAAGCAAGTGTGGGGCTGATTAGTACTTGGATGGGAGGCTGCTAAGAAAAACCACGTTATTATAGCTGGAATTGGTGTTTGTGTGCCAGTAGAGGCGATCTTCCCTCTAGTCAAGTAATCCCCAACGCCACCAGCACAGTAATAAAGACAATGATTAGGGGGTATGTAGCTGTCATTTAATTGTAATTTACTGGGAATATGACAACAGTAAATAGCTGTGATGCTCGCTGTAAAAGTATCACTGTAAGTACAATTTAAAATCGATTATTTTATAGCATATATTTAAGATAGTTTTCACAATAATTACCCTATTTCCCTTTTAGGGAATTTTTAGCGATGCCTCATAAGACTTTGTTAAAAACATTAGATATGCTACAACCCATTTCGTAGCTTATGATTTATTCACTTAAGTATAAATGTTCTAGGACTCCATTCTTCAGAATTTGCAATTCTTGTTTCATGTTTAGAATTGCTCATTATATCAGGAATGGTAATCTCAAATTAATGGTCAACTTCAGACAAAAACTAATTATTTTTAATTATTATAATTATTTTACAAACAGTTTATTTTTTGCCTAACAGTGCATGAATAATCCACATAAACAGAAATGGCATGAGATATCCAAAGCCATTAGACTCCCTTATCAGGCTCTCATTTACTTGTCACTGATGTACTAATGATTCTTAAATGAGTGCACAGCTCTTCACTCATGAGGGGAAAAAATAAAAATAAAAATGAATCCCGTTCAGATAACCCAGCAACTATTTTCCTGCTAAACAGTGCCCTTCAGTGGTAGTAGAGAAGCATGACAGGGTTGTGACAGGGCGCAAGTTTCACAAGCACAAAATGTGCAAAACGTTTATCACATTCAATGTCGGCTGCATCAAAAACCCTTCTAAGACTAGGTTTCTTGTAATGTGGTTTACAAAATTTAAAGTCAGCGTTCTTGAACTCCGTTGTGTTCAATTATGAGTAGTGATTGTTACTTCAGCATTAGAATGTTCAGTTAAGAACATTCTACTTAAAAGGGTTCAAAACACCATTCAGTTAAAATAACTATGAGTAAAAATCAACCTGCATGTCAGAAAAACAGAAAAAAAGGACAGGGGGCTTTTATGTTCAACAGACATGTACATCGAGACTCCTGCTGAAAATTCCACTTGAAGCCAGTCAATCTGGTTTAAGCTGTGTTTTTGATACTTTTAGCTCACCAACTGACCAGCCTATATAGTGATCTTTCTCACCAGTTGACCCCCAGCTTACTTTACAAGTTTAACCAGCTTTGACCAGCTTTTTCCAATTAGAGACCAGCTCTAACTAGCCACAGACCAGCTATGACCTGCCAAAAGCATTAAAATCTTTAACCAGCTTAGAATCCCCGCTGGTCTTAGCTGGAATTCTCAGCAGGGGTGGTTTACACAGGTTATAGTTTTTACAAACACTGAAGCAGATCAGGCTTTTTTTTTTTTTTTTTTTTTTTTTAAATCAAGGGTACAGTAACCTCCAAGTTGCAAGCACAATTTCCTAAATATGATTACAGCACTACCATCCTCAAGGACGACTCACAAATTTTTACTGCAAATTTTTATTCGAAAATGGGTATAATTCAGCGTGCTATAGCTGGAACTGATCCCAAGACCAATAGATTAATGACACACTGTTAAAGCTGCTTGCCACAGGGACACTATGAACACATATTCATACCATTTCAAAGGGAATACAGCATACAGATGGCATCTGATTGGGGGCTTAAAGAGAACTAATATTTACTCATCTATTTAATACTACTTAAATAGATTAACAGGAGTACAGCAGCACCATGGACAGCATCGGCCAACTTACAAAAGTACAGCAGGATCATGGACAGCACCAGCCCACTCACATAAGTACAGCAGGACCATGGACAGCACCGGCCCAGTAACAGAAGTACAGCAGGACCAAGGACAGCATCAGCCCAGTCACAGACGTACAGCAAGACCATGGACAGCACCAGCCCACTTACAGAAATACAGCAGGACCATGGACAGCACCGGCACAATTACAGAAGTACAGCAGGTCCATGGACAGCACCAGCCCAGTTACAGAAGTACAGCAGGTCCATGGACAGCACCAGCCCAGTTACAGAAGTACAGCAGGTCCATGGACAGCACCGGCCCAGTAACAGAAGTACAGCAGGTCCATGGACAGCACCAGCCCAGTTACAGAAGTACAGCAGGACCATGGACAGCACCAGCCCAGTTACAGAAGTACAGCAGGTCCATGGACAGCACCAGCCCAGTTACAGAAGTACAGCAGGTCCATGGACAGTACCAGCCCAGTTACAGAAGAACAGCAGGTCCATGGACAGCACCAGCCCAGTTACAGAAGTACAGCAGGTCCATGGACAGCACCAGCCCAGTTACAGAAGTACAGCAGGTCCATGGACAGCACCAGCCCAGTTACAGAAGTACAGCAGGTCCATGGACAGCACCGGCACAGTTACAGAAGTACAGCAGGTCCATGGACAGCACCAGCCCAGTTACAGAAGTACAGCAGGTCCATGGACAGCACCGGCACAGTTACAGAAGTACAGCAGGTCCATGGACAGCACCAGCCCAGTTACAGAAGTACAGCAGGTCCATGGACAGCACCGGCACAGTTACAGAAGTACAGCAGGTCCATGGACAGCACCAGCCCAGTTACAGAAGTACAGCAGGTCCATGGACAGCACCGGCACAGTTACAGAAGTACAGCAGGTCCATGGACAGCACCAGCCCACTTAAAGTGGCTCAAAGGCCCCGGAAGAGGGAGTTTTGGAAGACTGAAGTTTGTCATTCTTTGGTTTCATAACGAAGAAAAGGCCTTTCTCTTTGGGTCTTTTCTTTTCACTCATTTCAATTTCAGTTTGTGCTACAGGAGGATATAAATAAGATGTGAACGTCGGCCTTTTCACAACCATTTTGTGCTGCTTGTATTCAATCACAATCACAATCACCCAGCATGGCCATCACACCCAACGCTATTGACACAGTACTGCCACGAAGACTGGCTTAACACATGGCTTAAGAATGTCCAGCATTGCCCATGCACTGTGTTTCCCAGAACCTGAAGGGTAGCTCTGATCTGAGACTAAATCTGCAGTTTAACAATAATTCTGTCCATGTGTGACACTTAATCCAAGTCTAAGCTAACTAGATGCGAGCAAATTTAAGTAATATTGACTGGGTGCAACTTCTTGACTGTGAATGAAAATTGGAGCAGGATCAAAAGGTTTATTCTTGAGGCACAATGTGGAGTTACTCCAAAAGTAAGGAAAAGTAAGTTGAAGAAGCAGTCTCCCCAGTGGATGAACAAAGCCATATGGGAGAGTTTGAGAAAAAAAACTGGATAAGATATATAAAAACAATAGCACTGAGAGTAATAATGCAGAATAATTGTAATATGCGTGCTAAGGTTAAAAAAGAACTATGGGAAGCTGAGAAGCTCTTCAAAAGGCAAATTTCCCATGATGTAAAAAGTTATCCTAAATTTTTTTTCAATACTGTAGCAGGAAAAGGAAAGTGAAGGAAGTTGGTATCTGGCATTACAACCATATAAGTTCAAGGTGATCCACAGGCCGGGGGGCTCGGATGGTGGTGGCTGACTTCCTCTCCCGCTTGGGGGGGGGGGGGGGGGGGGTTGGCTGGCGGCTCCCTGGCCTAAGTCAGGCGGTGGGGATATGTGGAGGGGTGGTGTGGTTAGGGCGCCATCTGCAGGTGGAGAGGGAGCTTTTTAGCTGGCCCTACAGCCACAGCCGTTTACGATTACAACTAATGGCTAATTCTTTAAATGCTCTGCCTGCAGTGAGACCAGGGGCACCGGATTGAGAGACGCACGCGGGAGCAACGTGCCGTTTAATCCCCGTCCTCATCGTGTGTGTTTTGTTTTGTTTGTGTTTCCGTGTTTTTGGTATCGAGTGCACAATGAAGCCTTTGTGCGTCTGAGAACGACGGATTGTATGGTTTGTGGGGAGAAGGACTGGAGAACTCATTACGTTAGTGGCCCGTACGGGGGTAGAGAGGAGGCAAGAACAAGCAGGAGGGAGGGCGCTGGGGAAAGCCCTGAAACATCTAGCAGCGTTGCAGGAGAGACAGACCGCCGCCCTCTTTGAGCTCAGAGGCAGGCGGAGGATCGGGCTCTCCTGCGGAGCATTATAAAGCACATGAACAAAACACCTTACAGTTCGCTGCTAGGAAAGATCTACTGCACTCTTGGCATTTTAGGTTGCCGTAGCACCGTTTCAATCTGCTGTGTCAATGCAGAACTAAGCATCTGAGGAAATAAGGCCTAACAGGAAACCACGCCCCTTCCCATAAATCAATCCCATAAATTTAGGAGGGAGATACCACCACAATATGTCTATGGTTGAGCTGTAGGTTGATCCACAATATGTCGACAGTTGCTTTCAAGGTAAAGCAACAGTGCATCTATGGTTGTTCTTTAGGTTGATTCTCAATACAGTTATGATTGGTCTCTCTCAAGAGTGATCCTCAATATAGTTACAGTTGCCCTCAAGATTTACCTACAATTTATCTGTTGTTACATTCAATAACCCTATGCAAGCTCATGGTTAACTCTGAGGATGCCACACCTCTCTCCTAGACCATTGCCCAACCGCATGTGTTTGTAGATGTGCTTGGACCATGGAAGGAGTTTGTGGATCACAGGAGGGTAAGTGGGGGCGGTTAGGAGTTTGGGGAGAGGGGAGAGGAGGCAGGCTCAAACTGCTCGTAAATTTTTAATGCCTCATGCTGCAGTCAGCTCCACCTAATTCTGCGGCAGCTTTAATTAAACAACACAGAACTGGCTCAGCTTACAGCCCGTCATCAAGGGCAAAATGCCCCTTCCTTTTGCGTTTGTGAGTTTATGTGTGTGTATGCGTGCGTGTGTGTGTGTGTGTGTGTGTGTGTGTGTTTGTGCATATGTGTTTGTGTGTGCATGTGTGTGCGTGTGTTTATGTGTGTGTGTATATGTGTGTGTTTGTGTGTGCGTGTGTGCGTGTGTGTGTGCATGTGTTTATGTGTGCATGTGTGTGTGTGAGTGCGATAGCACAAAAATGTTTGCTGAATTATAAGAACTCTATCTGCAGAAGCTGAACATTTAGCTGGATTCAGAACTTGCTTTTTTATAATCAATATTATAATCATATAATGTAATAATCATAGACATATCTATTTTCTAATTTATCCATTCATTATCTAATTCACTTTTAGCAATGGCATTCCTTCATCTTGAAAATAATTCACTGTGGAATAGGGCTTATTATAAACAACAATATAGCTATTTATAACATTAACATAAATACCCCTAAGGTAAGCAAAAGCATTTACAATACTGACTTCCCAACACAGAACCATTTCAGACCAACACAAATGGTAAAATTACCACGACCTGTTATAAAAGTTCAGTTTATACCTCGGACAGAAGTCTGGTGAAATGAACCGCAGAACTGTCTGCACAGCCTTTGATTTCAGTGTGCTTACACAATCATTTCATTGAGCAGGCCGATGCACATGGAATAACACGTAAGGCTAAATCTGAGGGGCAGTACATTGTCCTCCCTCACACAACAAGAATTCACCATATACTGACATATATAATGTCATTCGTGTAATACACTAACGGCAGGTTTCACAGGCATGGATTAAGCCTAGTTCTAGACTAAATTCAATTTTGAATGAAAATTTCCCATACAAAACTTCAAGACTAAGCTTAATCTGTGACCGTGAAACCGGCCCTAAATATAGGCCTATATGACAATACATGACAATATGTTACAGTTGAAAATGAATGTCAGTCATCCTTTACATGGAACTGGAAAGCTAGCAGCTAGCTAGCTGTGAACTTCTCCAAATGGTAAAGCCACATTAAATTCGATTCAATTCATATCGCGGAAATGTCACACTTAGTAGCTAAACGAAGTCAGAACTGCCGGGCCAGAATTGGTGCAGATCCTACCTGGAGGCGCAGGCTATCTCAGTAGCTTGATAACAGAGTAAGTAAGCACATAGTTACGCTTACATATGTTTAGTCTTGTACCCAATAAAGCAGTCGATATGTCCAATCGATGCCTGAACCAGAAACAGATTGATGCGAGATATGCAGGTCCCCCATTTTTTGCAATAACAATACCTTTGACAATGTTCACCTTGGTTTACATCATAGCCAGTGTAGTGAAAAATTGACCATTTAATGGGGGCATGCTTACTCAGCTAAAATGCTTGCACTGTGTCTGCTCTAGTTGCATGCAAAATTAATTAAATTAATTCAGTTTTTTATAGTGTCATGTAGAAGGGTCAAATATTCTGTTTTTATTAAAATAAAAAATTAAAAAAAAACCTGCAATACGCTCCTTAAAGGACACTGCATTTGATCAAATATCGCAGCCTGGCATTTCCATTTAAAATCCGATTCTCTGTGCGTCTTAGCAAACGCAAAGAGGACAAGACTTTTCCTCGAGTCGCACAGGGGAAGCAGCAGATGGGAGAAACTGATATGGGGACAATGGAGACGTGGGATTTGATGAAACCGGACCTGAACCCTAATAGAGGCAGGAAGTGGGAGGTGTGGGGGGGGGGGGGGGGGGGGGGGGGGGGTCATGTTCGGTCCCGAGACTGAAAGCTGAGCCTCTTATCTGCTGTCCCATCCAGGAGCCTTTATTGATTAGCTGAGGTAAGGGGGTCTAAGCACCCTCTCCAGCTCCTCTTACTACCATAACCCAGACACTTACTGTAATATACCATAATATACCATATAGACCAAACTTATTCTAAAGCGTTATATCATAACTCAAACTTACTCTAATAGAACAGATTAACTCATAATGCCCACCTACTCTAATATACCATAGGATATATATCATAAATCATATTATGAATTAAGTATACTCATTCTAATATACCACATTAACCCATAGCCCAAACGTCTGTTAACAAACACACCACACACATAAAGAACAGAGCAGAACCTTTTCACTGGCCAGAGTTGTCACATCAGTATGACAGTGTGGGGAAAAACCCGGAGCCTCCTGAGTGTGAATTTAAGTTTCGAGCAGTTGATCCATTTAAGCAGCTGATATGTGCCACAACACAACCTCACTTAAAGCTCCCTCCCAGCCCCAAACGTTCAGCCAGCCAGCAGCAAACCCAGCGTTGGGGCTATCGGACTCCAGCTGCCCCGAACACATTTGTCCCTCCACGTGACGTGATTGTGTGATGCTGTGATGCACGTGCTGTATTTCGCTAATAAAAATAGCATTAGCGGTTTGCTTCGGGCAGCTGGAGGTATGGTGACAATGTCAGTTCCCCTTCACGAAGAAATGGCAGATCACCAATGCTTTTTTTCTTGTAGGGATTTTGATTTCTGCAGAAAATAAGGTCTGAGGTGAATATAAGCTTAAGGGAGTTGACATTTTTTTTCCACAACATAAATTACACTACTTAATATCTCAATCATGGGTATCCCAAGCTGACACAGGCTTTAAAAAAGTATGTTGGTAACAAGTTGTTATGTTAAAGGGTGTAATTTATGTCATAGAACAAAACGTGAAACCTAAAACTGAGAAATCAAAATCCCTATGGGAGAAAAACATTGGAAATCACCAAACCTCTGGGTTGTCCTACAAAATGGCGTCATCACTGTAACACTATTAGCACTCCCCGACAGATATGTCTGGTTGCGCACCTGCTGCCAATGTTGCCAAACCACTACTGCCATTACATTATATCACAGGTACTTAAGCAGGAGCTCTGAACCAGCGACATACAGTCATGGAGAACATCAGTGTTACTCTCAAGCATTCAAAAGTGCACTTTCAACAAGAAGGCACAGAGGCCAATTTCCAACCACCAAGTAATGTGAACCGAACAAACAACGGTACGTAATTTGTAACAAAACGAAGTACCGAACTAGAAAAATAACCATTACATAATAAATACGTATGATTGCATGTGTAGCAAATCATTATACACCTATACCTATGATGTTATTAAAAAAGGAAATACATAGAAAGGAAGGGGAAAAGGAAGGAAGGAAGGAAAGAAAGAAAGACTTTCAGAAGGAGCCAGAGGGAGCCATGCTGTCTGAAGAGGTGAGTCTTTAGTTTGCATCAGAAGATGGGCAGGTTTTCTGCTTGTTCTGGGTGCATTGGGAGCTCACTCCACCCCCGGGGGCAGAGCAGACAGGACAGGTCCCCAGGAAGTGGGGGCACATGTAGGGGAGGAGCCCGATGCCCAGAGGAAGCAGAATGGAGGGGACGGCTAGGTGTGCAGGCTCTGATGATCTTTTGACAAAATAACAGAGCTGCCCCCTTTAGCTTCCCCATAAGGTATCACCAAGGTTTTGAATTTGAAGTGACTGGCCTAACCTGCATTCTCATTGTACAGTGTGACACGCATACACAAAGTATGTATAAAACTATAAGCGCACTGTGTCGTTGCTCATGAGAAGGCATTACAATTCGTATGCTGTGCCACCTGCATTTCTTGTCCTCACTCGGATGTCACGGTAACAAAGACGTTAGAAGACAACTAATCTTAAGACTTGCTGACTGGTAGCTGTGTGTCAAGATTAATCAAACATTGCCTGCTTATAGTCAGCGACACGGCAATCTTGGACAGGCTATTTCAAAGGCAGCAATCAGTGTTTTCTTTAGCAGCAAACTACATTATAATTAGCACCCCTGATGTTGTGATACAGAAAGGAGGAAACACTGCACTAGATAACAGCCTTTTTGGACATTGTGTTATTTTCAGGACCACAGGAGCTGGATCTATTTGTCAGTCAGGACACAGTGTGTTCTCTGTTCCAATTTGGTATACTGAGCAAATTTCATGGGGGTCAATACACTTCGTGGCAAAAAGTCCATATGGAAATTTGCATTCTGGTCATACCCCAAGTAGAGCTGCCTGGTTACTGTAGCATTTTTGTGCATAGGATTGAAACTCTCTCTGTTCAGGCCATTTCCAAACAGAAATAGCAGTAAGATCTAGGGAATGAATGGATATCATCCCTCCAAGTCTCTCTGACAGTCAGACCATAAAAAATGCATTAGAAGAACAGTCTCTCCCTGTGAGCCCAATAATGAAATTATCAAAAGTGAAATGGCAGAGAAAAAGTGAAAGAATTGCCCACGGTGACTGTATCTGGAGTAATTAATCTCTTTGGACAGCCATAATACTCCTTCAGATTACTGAAAATTAAAAACATCTACTTACTTCTACCATAATTCATAAAAAAACTCATACTGTATGCTTGTTAAGGATTCCCTGGATTGTTTTCTGAAGTTGACTTGAAACTAAAGTAGGGTACGTGTGTGTTTGCTGCTTTTTCCCAACCAATTATTCTCTTTGCTAAACACCCACATCAGCAACATAGACAAAAGTATTCATGTAGTTGGGCCTGCATAGAACATAGAAGTTGGACGTTTACAGTTGGGTGTGGTGGGTCAGCCAAGGTAAATGGCTGGGACAACACACTATTTACATGCCTAGGCCATCGACCCCACATATGCCTGTTTTGATTCGATCCCATACCAGGTCCCAGTAAAACCAGCATCTATCAAGGATGCTGTTCTATAGCCATAGCTCATGACTTTATTTTTCAAAAATAGCAAAAATGGCATACCAAATTAATTTTCACATTTTAGAGCAGAAGATGGCAAAGCATACCAGCTCACAATGGGTACCCGTTAAGAGCTGAAGTACTTCAAACGTATATTTGACCCAGGTGAGCGGGATTTAAAAGGTGATGCTCAGTTAGTCAAACTGCTGTGCATTTGGACATGCCCAACATCATGTCCTTCTTATCAAGCCCCTTAAAACATTTCAAACAGAGGTATGTCACGTGACTAAGCTGGGGCCTGAGACTCACGTTCAGTGCTCAGAATGTAAACACTCATAACTTTGCCACAAGATTTTGTGACGAGACTAACTCAAACGTCGAACGTCGATTGCTAATTTTTAATTACTTTAAATACACGTTGTATTATTTTATTTTATTTGCCCTCCAGTACAAAGGCAGTATTATTTTATTTTATTCGCCCTCCAGTACAAAGGCAGTGTCGTTTTTTGTGTCGTTTGAACACTGTATTACAGGCCTAACAATAAAAAAAGTTTGATGTAAAAAAAAAATAGCAGCATTAGACCAGGGGCCCCCGCTCACCTCCAGGAAGTCCTCGGTGCCGCAGTCCTGGCCCCGGAAATCGCACTCGAGCAGCATGTCCTCCAGGCGGTGCTTGGTCCGGTTGAAGAACTCGTCCACGCTGAAGGGACGCCCTCGACGGTCGGGCTCGGGGGCCAGGGTGATGCCGGGGGCCATGTCTTCCTCGTACCCCAGCAGGGGCCCCATGAACAGCAGGTCGCTGTAGCTGAGCTGCGAGCGGCGGAAGGTGTTGTAGTTGCAGAAGGTGATGGCGGGGAAGATCATCGACTTGGCCACCTTCTCGTCCAGCAGGGTGACGTGGTCGTACTGCAGGTAGTAGACGATGCGGTCCCCCACCTGCAGGAGGAACATGGAGAGCGCCAGCAGGAAGACGATGGCCCACAGCCCCTGCCGCACGCCGAACTTGGTCCCCTCCACGAAGACGTGGTTGGCCCCGTGGAGCGAGCACCCCGACGCGAAGGTCGCCAGGTCGGGCACGCCGCCGTCGCCCTCGTCCTCGTCTTCGTCGTACGCGTCCAGCTCATCGCAGCCGTCCTCCGCGGGCGACCCATCTTTGGCGCTCCCCGCCCTGAGGACGCGCCTGTAGCGGTCCTCGAACCCGTCGCCGCAGGCGCTGCCGTTGGGCTCGTCGTCGGTGGAGAAGGAGATGGTGCAGGTGATCCGGACGGGCATGGTTCCGCCAGGGGCTCGGGTGCAGGTGCTGCTGCTGCCTCTCAGAATCGCCTCCGGGTGGAGCTGGGTGGAGCTGGGTGGAGCAATGTGGCTCTTTGGAGTTCTGTCTTCAGGTTCCTCACGCTGGGTACAAGTCCTTTCCTTTTGCAGTTGAGGTTGTAAGGCTTACAACATGGTGTCCAAATCAAATGAATTCTCGGGTCCACGTGTTAGATAGAAAATTCCTTTGACACAGAGCTGATGACAGTGCTAAAAATTCTAATCCTGACTGAGTCGATAGCGGGTAGGATGTCCGGAAACCTCAGTAAAAATAACCACAGAAGGTTTTGTGAAGGACACAAGAGACAGGAAGAGAAAACAGAAAAGCTTGAATTTTCAAGTGCAAATCCTTGTGAAAAATGAATATTATTATCCAGGAAGACTAAATCCTGACTAAAAGTACCCAATTTGCTTGCATTTCTGCTTCTGTTTCTGTAAACCTGCCACAAAACTAAAACTAAGAAAAAGTTTATCCAGTCCTTGATCTGAAGTAGAAAAGAAAAAAAAAAACAATTCTATTAACTTTCCACAAGTAAAATATTTTCAGAAAACTTACAAAGTAACTGAAAAAAACATATCGTAATCCATTCCTGAAAAACAAAGTAAAAAAATAAACCTTTGAACTCTCAGGCAGAAAAATTCACATTCTGGTCCATCCAAACGCCTGCGTGTCCTGCACAGTTTGTCAGCTTCGTAGAAAGCAGCTGGAAGGAAAGTTGTATGCCCTGGCAGCTGGAGGAGAGACGCTTTACCAGACACATGAGGAAGAGGAGTGCTGAAGAACCCGGTTGCGGGGGAGAGGCTGGAGTTGTGTCCTTCCGTCTCCCTCTGAGCACCCCTGCCCCACGCCCCCCCCCCCCCCCCCCTCCAGTTCGAGGCTGTGTTAGGTTACACAGGCTGACTGCTGTCCCTACCCCCTCTGCAAGTACTGCACACCCACAGTAAGGATGGAGTCATCGAGGGCAGGGAGGTAAGATATATCCCCCAAGAGCCCCACATTGGCCCTGCCTTACAGGAGTCATAATCTAACGATTTCTAGGGATCACCTTTCTCCCTTCTTAGGGAAGGGAAGGGGGGTGAGAGATAGAGAGAGAGAGTGAGAGTGAGGAAGAATGGGAGAGGTGGAGATAATGATGGGGTATTCTCCGATATGCAGTATATGCAGTTTCTCTCTCATTTCTCTTTGAAAAGAAGATGCACTGGGAGAGAGAGAGACCTTTTCATTCCTCCTTTATTTTAGCCCCTCGGGGTGTCAATAGGCCAGTTAAAAATATATAGTCACACAATCACAATCATATCACTATCATAATATAATGAGGAGAACAGGCCATTCAGCCCAACAACGCTCGCCATTTTCCTAACTAAATTAGTGCTCTGATTACCTACAGACTAGATCATATCTAACACTGAATCAAGCCTAGTCTTGAAAGTCCCCAGAGTTTCTGCCTCTACTCCATGACCTGGCAGCTGTTCCACACATTGACTACTCTGTGTGAAAAAATTCTTACTAATGTCTGTATGGAATCTACCTATTCTTAATTTCCATTTATGTCCCCTCGTTCTACTAACAGAACTCAACCTGAATAATCTCTTGTAGTTCACTTTGTTAATCCTCTTTATGAATTTAAAAGCCTCAATCAAATCACCCTCGTCTCCTTTTAGTTTGAAGAGGCTAAGCATCTTAAGTCCTTCCTCATAGCTTTAATCTTTCATACCAGGAATCGGTTTTGTTGCTCTTCTTTGAACCTTTTTCAGAGCCTCTGTATCTTTCTTGTATTATGGTTTCCAAACACACAATACTCCAAGTGTGGTTTAACAAATGTATTGTATAAGATAAGTATAACCTTCCTGGATTTATACTCAATACTAATCAGAGCAATATCTATTTTACAGACAGAGGACAGCATCAGTGCTCTAAAGCAAAAACTACACAACACACAACAACAAAAAAGAGAGAGAAGGGGAAAGTATTAGAAGAAGAGGGAGAGAGACGGGGTGAAAGAGAAGAAAAACAAGAGAGTATTGGTATTAGTTTTTCTTTTTATTACTGTCGCTTTTACTTATCATCCAACTTGCAGGTTGTCTGTAGCCACCACCCCCCAATGCACACACACATTTTTTTATTCCATGGTATTAATGATGTGTCTTTTGTGTGATTGTTAATTGTTTTATTTGGCAATGTTATTGATATGCAGTCTCGCAAAGCCCACATAAGCTGTCAGCCAGTTTGTTCAGGCTGTAATCTACGCATTAGGGGTCCGTACGGGTGAATGGGCAGCAACATGAAGAGAGCTGGGATTAACATACGGCTGGCCACACCCCTGAGATAGCGTTGCCGAAGCAAGCCTTCAGCCATTAACTCGCTACCACTGGTTCATAACCGTGAAGCACGTGCTATTGCAATTAAAAAATTAAGGCCAGGGGTAATGAGCAGAGGACCAACGGACCTGCTGAACCTGAGATTCGTGTGCCAGAGATGTGCCACCTTAGTGCATACAGTTAGTTATAGATCAGCGTACTGTACAAAGAGCAAGCTGGCAGCTTACTGTACATGAACATGGTAGAGCTTTGGCGTCTGGGGTCAATCTTCCATACTAAACGATTTAGAGACAGGCGTCTATTGCAATTCCTGCTTCAGTTTTGTTTTTCAATCAGCAAAGCATTAGACTCAGACAGGAAGTCATCGTATAATGACTTCCTGTCTAATGTCAGAGTTTGAGCTTACAGCAATTTGAACAAATCTGATCAATAATGAGCATTGCTGTCCAATTTCATCACCACGTTGAATGTGCTGAACATGTTCCATTCTTCTAAAAATGCCTAGCGCATGAAAATGCTGTGGTTTCTGCTTTGGTTGGATGAATGTGTTAAACCCAGGAAAGGCACATCCTCACATCCTGTTCCGCACCTTCTCTTTTGAAAAATTTCATCTTTATCTCAGTGACTGAATGAACACAGAACATACTGTATATGCAAGGGCCTGAATGTAAATGCACAGTCAAAGAATGGCACGCAACAGAAACTCACAAAACGAGAAGCAGATTTAAAGGCCTTGCTTTCTAATTTCATTTTTTGTGATTTCACAAAAACCCAGAGCTGAAAAACAAAAAGCTGCCCTTTTCAAAGCCGGGAGTGACAGTGGAACAAAATGATCAGGACGCCCCGAGAATAATAATTCAGTCATTTTCAAAATAAAATAAATAAATAAAATCACACCAAGGAGGGAAAAATGGCGTTCGGAGAACAGAAGAAAAAGAATCTTTGGTAACGTGCAGAAATCAGCTGCACAACACATTTTATTGGCTGGACCGCAACAGCGGGGCCAGCCTTACAAATGCGAATGTCTGTGACTGACTGACTGACTGACTGACTGACTGAGTGAGTGAGTGAGTGAGTGAGTGAGTGAGTGAGTGAGTGAGTGAGTGAGTGAGTGAGTGAGTGAGTGAGTGATAAAGTTACACCGCGCATGTCTGTGACGTCGGCCAGTTCGGTCCAGCCATATACTAGGTTTTAACCTGGTCTTGTTTTATTTGCTCTTAAATGTCCAATTAAAATGACAACCAGAGGATGATTCTATCACACAGTGTATACTGCTGAATAATATAGGATTATTGGAAATACGTATATGAGTGGAGAGTTTTTTTTCACAGTCAGTCTCTGGTATCAAAGAAATGGTATCTGCTCTTTGGAGCTTAATTTAGCCCTGTCCTCAGAATACCCTTTCCTCCCTCAGAGAGGAGTCCTCCCAGAAATATCTGAAGTAAATCATTGTGGCTTCGACCCTATATTCAGTAAATCTCTCTGTATCCCCTGCAATCTGTACACACACACACATACATACACGCACACATGCATCTCACACACACACACATATATATACATACACATACGCACACACGCACACATGCACACACACACACACACGCGCACACACACACGCGCATACACGCACGCACGCACACACACACACACACACATATACATACACGCACCCATACACACACACACACACACACACACACATGCATACACATACGCACGCACACACACACACACACACACATGCGCGCGCACACACACACACACGCGCGCGCACACACACACGCACGCACACGCACACACACACACACACACACACACACACACACACACATACACGCATACATACACACACACACGCACACACACACACGCACACACATACACAAACACACACATACTGACCGCTCACTTTTCCCACATTCAGCAGAGATCAACACCCCCCAAGAGGCCTCCCCCATCCGGGATTCAGGGGTCACACACAAGGCCCCCCCCGAAATGGCGCTCAGTGCAGCAGAGTTCCCGACACCTCCTCTTCAGGCCAGCGAAAGCCGTGTGACTGCGCTACAAAATGTCAGAAGGGCTCGGAAGCGTCACCCCGCTTCCTGGAAAAGCTGGACGTGATGACACATCGCCTTTCCCACACACAAACAATTTGTGAGAACGTATGCTGCTCATCAGGCTATTCACTGTCATGGAAGGAGAACCAATGAGAGGGACTGAAAAAGAACATGAGTGTGTAGCGTTGACAGGCCACTCCAGCCATGTTCCTATAACAACTGCCATTCTTTAATCTCAGTCAATCACAAGTTAAGCCGGCCCGATCGAACACATAATCAGCATTTGTGGATGGTTTGACATTTTGAATGCATAAAAAAATTTTTTCAAGGACATTGAGGGTTTAGAGTTGAGTAATTTGCGACATGGATGCTGTAACTAATAAGTCTCCCCAACTGGGTGAAAATATATACCACTCTGTGCAGGGTTCTGCATTGCTGGATCGGTTCCCCATAACAACAGGCCCATAACAACAGCCCATAATTTAGCCGATGAAACTGGCAGTCCCACCTAGATGAACACCCTTAGGCGCCACGGCAACTGGAGGGGGACGTCTGCTGTGGGTTCTGAACCATGACTCTGCACAACGTGAAGTATGACTGAACTAAAGAGTGTAGTATAACGGGTAAGGAGTTGGTCTTGTATCCTAAAGGTTGCATGTTCGAGTCCCCGCTAGGATGCTGCCATCACACCCTTGAGCAAGGCACTCACCTGCATTGCTTTAGTAAATATCCAGCTGTATAGATGGATGCAATGTAAATGCTATGTAAAAATCTGTGTAAGTCGTTCTGGATAAGACCATTTGCTAGATGCCTGTAATGTAATGTAATGTTCAGCCAGGGGAAGTGAATGCAGTCTTATTGCTTTTTCCAAGGAAGATGTGCCACCCTGTGAGGGACACTAAACTAAAATTTTACCCCATCAATCCTGAAATACGAACAAAGCAGTATCACCCATAGACAGAAATCTTCTTTTAAGCAGCAGAAATTTAAGCAGGGAGAGGCCATGCTTAATTTTACTATGGTGTCATGAGAATACAACAACTAAAAAAATACTACTGATCGTAGTCCTGCAATACTATGTAATGTACAGGAACAACATGCACAGACCTTTGTTGGGCTGGTATTTTACTGTGCTAAGTATAATGCTGGAAAACACGAATATTGTGCTGGATTGGGTTGGTCCAGCTGAGCTGCATGTTTCCACAAAGGCCTGTTTTTTTGTCAACAGCTACTCTTGAATTTGGCCTATCAATGCATGCAAATTTTATCTCAAAAAGCTAACCTTGTTGATTGCTGAACTCTTTAAAACTGTGTTTTGTAGTTAAAAGAAACAAACACATCCTGAGGTAACGCCGGGAACAAAATGTTCACTGAGTCTGTTCTCGGTGTATGTGACTTTGAGCCACTAGGTGGCAGCAAACACCTGCTGGTGAAACCAGCCCTTTGAAAAAGTGTCCACCAGAGCACCAGCTGCGTATCGTCTAAATGGTCAGAGGTGCAGCAGAAATCGTATCATATCCCTGACAAGATGTAGAGTATGTACACTCAGTGGACACTTAATAGCTACGTCTGTCTAGTACTGCCGAAGGACCCCCTTTTGCCTCCAGAACAGCGAGAATTCCTCGTGCCATGAATTCAACAAGGAGCCGGAAACATTCCTTAGGGATTTTGGTGCTGACGTTTTTTTTTTTTAACCACATGTTCATGCTGTGAATCTCCCGTTCCGCCTTGTCCCAAAGCTACTCTTATTTGATGTAGATCTGGGGACTGTGCAGGCCCACTGGAGTAAACTGAAGTGGCTGCCATTGTTTGTGGAACCAGCTTGAGATGAGGTGTGCTTTGTGACAGGGCACATTATCCCGCTGGAAGTATCCATTTGAAAATGGGGTAGGCTGTGGCCATAAAGGGATGCACATGGTCGGCAACAATGCTTACTGTATTTACGCTGTGGTGCTCAACTATTAAGGGAGCTGATGTGTGGCAAAAAAAAACACTCCCCACGCCATTACCAGCCTATGCCATTGACAAAAGCTAGGATGGAACAATGGATTCGTGCAGGCTTTACATATTGGGTTGCAGTCACACGATTTGCTGTTTGGAGGAACAAGCTATTTGCATTAACAAGCAGGAGTAATATACCTAACAGAGTGGCCAGTGAGTGTGCATATGGCCTTGCACTTGATGAAATCTTGAGTGAATTCACAGTCTTAAGAGTCATAGTGAAATCTTGCCAGTGCTACCCCAGTCACTGCGTGCCCCCCCTCAGGAGTCACCATGAGTGTGAGGTTGCATTAAGACGGCTCCGACCGAGTTTCTGACAGTCTTTTCCTCTTCTCGACTTGTTCCAACGAAATCAAACATGTTTAATATGATCGCAGGTCTTTCGTCTCGAATCGAAAGGTTTTTGTGACGGTAAACAACGCGATTTATAACCATATATGGTCAACAGCCAATAGGTGCACTGACTTAGCCCTGTCTGTACGGGATTAGCGCTGCAGGAGAATATGGGTAATGTGATGTACCTATTTTTATCATCGCACATCAGTGATTTCAATAGGCGATCAGCAAGGAAAAAGCCTTTCCCTTTATTATTCCCCAGAATTGCTGTTTTTGTTTGGCTTTCTTGAGTGTAGGCCTATTCGCCACACACTCCTAACCAGGGGGGAAAAAAAACACACAGCATGTGTAATGTTATAAAGAAACAAAATACGTTTTTTTATATATATTTGTAAGACATGCTGAAATATTGTCTATATGGAGCCTATATATTGACAGATATATAATGCTTAGATTATAGCCTTAGAGAGGAAAACACTGAATTTGATACAGTATTATATTGTTTCTAAGAATGTGGCCTGGCCTCCTTTGATATCACAGTCATCAAAGCAATGACTTGTGATTGGGGCAATTTAAAATCCACTGATACCTTAAGCTAGACAGACAATCTATGGGTCTCACCTCCAGCAGAGTTTGTCTCAGAAGAGTGGTTTGGTTCATGATTTGGGCTAGGCCCCTTATTTCCAGTGAAGGGAAATCTTAATGCTACAGCATTTTGGCAAGCGTATGGCTTGGCCTTTGTCTCTGACTTTTTATTATTTCTCAGCCTCACGGCTTCCTTGATTTTCATTGGCACAACTCTGGTCCCCATGATGCCAAACACCAATAACAGATTCCAAAGGTAATCAAAAGCCTGGAATCAAGACTAAATACTGCAAGCTCTCTTATACCTGCAGTAAGGAAGCGACTGAACACACATGACTAATCAGAAACACCTGTGAAGCCATTTTTCCCAAACATTATGGTGCCCTGAAATAGGGGGGAACTATTTATAAAAAGTGCTATAATTTCTACATGGTGACACCAAAATGTTTAAAAATACCCTTTAATAAAAGCAGACAAGCAGAAAGACTCAGCTGTGCTGAGTCCACAAGTGAATTGTTTGATTACAAATCTAAAATTCCAGTACAGAGCCAAATGAAAAAAAAAAATTACTTTGTCCCAATACATGGACATATAGCATCAAAATAAAGTTAGCCACTCTCCTTGAAAACCTTATATTTGGCCAGTGACAGGTGGCCCTCCAAAGCATTTCCAGTGAAACGGATGTGTACATCTCAACCCCAAAAAAAAAAACATTCACTGTGGAAGAGACATGACTTTCAAAACGGTGCTTATCTTCTACGGTGCCTTCAGCAAAAATGGTCTGCCTGAATTCGGCTCACAATCTGACATCCATCCCAGGGCGAGAGCATGATCTGACAAGCTGATCTCCTTTTCTGCTCTCTCCATCAAAGGAGACGCATGGACGCATAAGCATGAGGCCCACACCGACTCCACCTCACTGTCCCGTACACATCACTGTGTACCTTACGATTGGTTTCCTGGTCTTCATTAAGCCTAAGGAGACTGCAGCATTGGTATAGTTTTTATTTACAAAGCCATACTGGGTAAACTCCCTTTATATCTGTGTAATCTCCTATCACATACCACCAGCTGTTATAATTTTCGCTCCACTAGATGGCTGCTCTACCAGGTAACCCAGGATTTGCTCGGAACTTGGCGGAACAGCTTTCTCCTGTTCTGCGCCCTGGTCATGGAATAACCTTCAGAACACACTACAGCTTAATGATTTTGTCTCTCTGGGAGAGTTCAAAGCTCTGGTAAAAAAAAACGGTGTAACTGAGGAGTGCAATTGTTATTCCTAAGCTGGATTTTGTATTTTTGTATTATGTATCTGTTGTCCCTTGTCTGTTTTCAACATGCTCTATTTTATCATTTTTGTACCTTTGTAATGGTGTGCTATCTTGGCCAGGTCTCCCTCGAAAAAGAGATTTTAATCTCAAGGGATTTCGTGGTTAAATAAAAGTAAAATAAAATAAATAAATAAACACCACAGGTTTTGGCGCTCACGGGAGAGTGCCGGAGGAGATCTGGGTTTTTAGTGCACAGCTTACATTGAGCTTACTTCGAGTTTAGCCCGAGATTAAAGAGAAATCACGGCGAGATCTTCCATTTTCACTGCTGACACCACAGCACCTCCACAGCTCCACGGAGATGCCATACTTTCCAAAAAAGTGGATCTCGCACAGGCCTGGGTCACCATACCCAGAATGCACCGCTTAATATTTTTACAAAAGAAAGCAAATTAGGAATTTAAATAATTAAACTTTTAAACATTTCTACAGCAGCATATTTCTGCAACAGTGGAAAAATATTTTCTGTTCAGTATCTTGTTATAACGAGAAACTTTTGTATTATAATGACATCCTTTTTCATTTTAATGACATACCAACATTTCTTGTTATAACTAGAAAAGGAATTTGATATAACAAAATGATAGACAGAATTAATTCAGCAAAGTCCAATTACTCAGAGAGTAATTAGCCTTTGGTTTGAGATATGGCGAGGTTCTGCAATCTTGGAGCACTTCAGATGATATTGTGATAAGTATGAATTCACTAAGAATAATTCAGAAATGTTTGGGGCTGTATAAAGAATCAGTCTGAAACTGTTTTCACTGAGCATATTCTGTATACCATTTTCGATAAGCTATGTGCATTTATAGCATTTCAAAAAAATGTTTCTCATTTTAGAAGGAGATTCTGAGTAGAAAATATTTTCACCATGGCAGAAATGCGTTTGGCGTACATTTCACAAGTGAAGGCGATATTTTAATTTCAAAAATGCAAGTTTGGCCTTCTTCAGTTGTAGTCACAGTATGAAAAGCAGAGCAAGTTTTTCTCACACTACTTTCAGTTTCTTCGATTAGTGTGACTCACACAGCACTGTATGTGGACCTTTGCTCCTGGGGAGCCACAGGGTCTACTGGGGTCCCCAGCCCTGGTCCTGGGGAGCCACAGGGTCTACTGGGGTCCCCAGCCCTGGTCCTGGAGAGCCGCAGGGTCTGCTAGGGTCCCCAGCCCTGGTCCTGGAGAGCCGCAGGGTCTGCTAGTGTCCCCAGCCCTGGTCCTGGAGAGCCGCAGGGTCTGCTAGGGTCCCCAGCCCTGGTCCTGAAGAGCTACAGAGCTGTTTGAGCTCACAGAGCTGAAACGAACATGAGTCAGTGGAAGACTCTGAGCTCACAGACATGAGTCTGAGGAAGACTCTGAGCTCACAGACATGAGTCTGAGGAAGATTCACTGAGCTCAAACAGACATGAGTCTGAGGAAGATTCACTGAGCTCACAGACATGAGTCTGAGGAAGATTCTCTGAGCTCACAACGTGAGTCTGAGGAAGACTCTGAGCTCACCTCACAGACATGAGTCTGAGGAAGATTCACTGAGCTCAAACAGACATGAGTCTGAGGAAGAGTCCAGGGTTTCCACCAGTGTATTGCAAGCCTGACGGCCCTGTCAACCGTAGAAATGTGTTAACACAGCGGCAAAATCTATATCTAGAAAAGGCTATATCTAGAAATACCATCTTTAGACACAAGCAATATCGAAAAAATCATGAAATTTCTTCTTACCGTGAAGAGTGCCTGACCCTCAACCGTAGCGTTTTTTCCCCAAAGTGCTGCGGAAACAACGATAGATTTACCCAGGAGCCACATCTGTTCGAAATGTAAACAAGTCAGGCTGTTTTCACGGTCGGGAAAAATTTTATGACAACGTAGTCATGTAGCTAACTTAGCTAGCTAGCCAAACAGTCAGTAACACAGATAGGCTACTTCCTTTGTGCCATTTAGGAATAATGTCAAGGAGAAAAGGTAGCCTACTGTAAAAGCCAAAAAACCTTAGGCAGTTTTTCAAATGTTTAAATGTGCCCAGCATTCCAAAGCTTGTTGTATGATTCAGCAGCCAATGAGGACTTGAATACAAGTTTTTTGTAGAGTGTAAAAACTTTGATATTTTTTATTTTAATTAAATTTATTTTGTTGTTGTTGAAATCACAGCATTCCAAGACTGTACATTGTTGTCAGATTCTTTATAAGACTATGCTGTAAATAGTTGTTTATTTTTTTAAATGTGTTGAATAAATGACTTATTTATAACAACATTCACATTACGTAGTCATATTTTCAAATCTCCAGTCAGCTTTTAGCACTGACTTAATGTAGGGCCCTATGGAATCTGTGTTATAGCTTTTTTAAATTCTCAATTCCGCGATTCCGTCCATGATTCTGTTATCACAGAAACTATAGGGCCCTACCTTAATGATGCCATCAGTCTGTCACCGGCCCGCGCCAGGCCCTGCCAAAAGATACTTGCCACTGGGCCTAACAACTTTTCTGGGGAAAACCCTGGACTCTGACCTCAAACAGACATGAGTCTGAGGAAGACTCTTCATGTGCAGCTTGAGCAAGCAGACAAATGAACTGGTGGAACTGATCACTGCTGTACGATGAGATAGGGTCTACTAAGCATACTGAATTCCTCATTCTCTGTGTGCTGCTAAGGCCAGCTTTACACTGCCTGCAGGGTTGTCAACCAAATAGACCATGGGGCCCATCCACACACTGGAACAGTGCCTTAACAGATACCAGACCATGGAGCCCATCCACACAACTTAACAAACCTTAACAGATACCAGACCATGAGGCCCATCCACACACTGGAACAGAGCCTTAACCGATACCAGACCATGGGGTCTGTCCACACACTGGAACTGTGCCTTAACCGAATGAGCTACCCAGTAGTCCCACTGTCTAAATTATTTCTGGAATTCTATGAGGATGGCTTCACATTGCTAATAGCATAAAGATTTGTTGTATGGTTGCACAGCCCCGAGACTGGACGTTGCTACAAATAAATAAACCTTCTTGTATTTTAGGATTTCATTCTAATCTTCTGAGTTCTGGTCAAAATGTCAAATCATTGGTCCTGGTCCTGGTATTTTTGGAGGGCAGTGCATCTGAAGTATTCACATTGTATTTACATCTGTACGGTAATAACCTCCTGAGTAAAATAATAATGTAAGTGCAAAGTACCGCAAGTGCATTTTTTTCCACTCTGGCACATGAATTAGTTAGCTAACCAAAATGAGAATGTTATTAAATGATGAACGAGGAGTCACAGAAACGCAGTGATTATGATTCAAATGACACACACTTCATTCGCAGCACGGGGAGACAAATATCAATTCAATTACCAGGCATCTGCTCCACAGTGAAGAAGCAGAAGACAGGTAATCTGGGACAGGCAGTGGTACACAACAAGAAACACGCACGAGCAACATACTCAGCTGACATTTTTTCCATTGTATTAACAATGTTTATCTCAGTATCGCGTAGCAGAACATTGCACGATTAGGCTACCGTGGCTTTTAATTGGTTGAGGTCGCCTCCAGTTGCTTCCTTTGCCCGTGTAGCATTGCTGTACTGTGAGTAGCCACCAGTGGGCGCTAGTATTTGTGTCACCCCGGGGTTAGTGCTTCATTAAAAGCTCATGCTGAGACGGTAGACAAGAGGAAGAGCGATTCTAATGGTTTCTTTCCAGCCCCTCCACTGGAACGACTGACTGTTGTGACAAACCTAACATCGTCATGGAAACAGGACACACTTGAAGAATCACAAGGTTCTGTTGTTAGTGAAAAATTCAAATATGCCCAAACGCCAGCACGGTCACACATAAGCACTTTAAAACTTGGCATTTGTCAGATGCTCTAACCCACAGCTTACATTCTTTACAATCCATTTATACAGTGATTATACTATACTGTAATTCAGTTTAAACCCTTTTCTCCCCTCAGTCTGTTTAAAATGATTATTATTAAATGCTAGCGTCTAATTTAATTGGACATTGGTGGTCATAAGAACTTAAGTACCTTGCTCGTACAATGGCAATTCCCCAACATGGGAATCAAGCCTGCAATGTCAAAGCTGAAAGCTCAGTTGGTAAAAAAATTAAACCACACTGCCATCCCCAAATCTGAACTATCTTAGTCTAAAGTAAAAGTTGCATCCCTAAATAAGAAGCCTCAAATCTTACCCACTATGCTATAGCTATATACACACACACACACAGGCGTGCGTACGTGCATGTGCACACACACGTGCAATGCGCACATACACACACGTACACAGGTGTACACACACATTCAGTGGGCCTTGCCTTCCGAAGGAGAAGAGAGTCATTTTTATAGACCTTTTAACAATTCCACAGTACCTGAAGAATTGTGTCATCATCTTTGCCACTTAGTTATGCCTTTGTGGAAACCAAAATATTTTACCAGCCCATAACCGATAATTTAATTTGTTTTCTGGCTATCCTGAGCATGTAGAGACACTGTATTGAGTGCATTTAATTTGGGGGGTAAATTATCAACTCTGAAATGGTTTTCACAGTAAAAGTGTTTTTTTGTAAAGAACAGTGGGACGTGCTGGAAAATCAACCAGAGGTAAAACAACACAGAAAAGGGCTTCAGAGTGATTTTTTCTGCTCACAAAACCTTTTTAATCATTCATCTATGAATAAAGAATCCCATCGTTTTTAAAGCTCCTACATCTTACTATGTTTCTTAAATTTGCTCGGATTAAACTTTAACACTTGATGACAGTAGAAGATGAATCCCTCTTGCCCTCTGAAAAGGAGGTGTTTTTTTATAACACATCTTTTAGCTATAAAAAGCAATCATTCTTTATCACAAAAATCTTACCCAGCAGCAATCGTACCTCTTCCTATGAAATTTGCTTCGAGGTCATTGCCATCAGACTTCACAACTAGTTTGCAATTCTAATCTGTTCCTCATACATTTTGCCAATGTAAAATCTAATCTTGACATTTAATAAAAATAATATATAATATAAAATATAAATATAAATAAATAATATAAGAATTCTTTTTTATTTCTTCATCATTGAATTCAGAATGAATGTGTGCCTCCTGGTGACATACAGCACAGATGTTTCCTTCACTGCTTAATCCTTGGTTGGTTCAACAAAGCAAACTTTACACCACAGATTTCTCGCACCAGATTTTGGAGCAATCTGTTCCTTTAAAAAGCTTAATCAAAATCCCCACTTTTGCAAAGCACCCATATGGGCTGCCGTCTTAGGCTGTCTTTCTCTTCATTTTGCGAATAAAGCTTTTGGACTCCAGAGCGTGAAGGCTGCAGACGCAGGCTGCCCTGTGATTGGTGTAAAGCATGCAGCTAGTTTAAGGTGGCTGACTATCAAGCTGCAGCAGGGCTGGGTGTAGGCATCAGACCTGGGTGAATTACATATTTGTTTTGGATTCAAATACTTTTCTACATTTTACTGATCTTGTCTGGTGTATTGGAACCAATAAAATACTCTCAAAAAAGTGCAAACCCCACCTTCTGGTCATATTGGCTGGCTCAATTACACCAGGCAAGATCAGTAGAGCACAGAAAAAATTTGATCCAGGTCTGGTAGGCATAGGCGATATAAGCAGCCACCTAGGGCAACCTCCGTACGGGAGGGCAGTAAATGAAGGGAAAAACGTGAAAATTGAATGCATTGTGTTCATGATAGTCAGTAAAATCCCCCCAGTCCACAATAAATTCCCCCCCAGCCCCCACATCGCTCAACCCTAGGGTGTCACAATGGCTAGAGTCAACCCTGAACCTCAGTTAGTTCTCTGCGAGTTTCAGGTTTGTTTGGAAATGCATGACAGGTGCGAGGCGCCCAATACCCCAGAACCCCGCTGGCAAAGTTCCAGAGAAACCGAGCACCAACTGGACCGCCACCGGTGCCAGCTGTTCCTCCGCCCAGCGTCGGGCGACGGCCGCCACCGCGGGCAGCTAGCGTCACGCGGCGCAACCTGCACAGAGAGGCCTGAGGGGAGGTGCCAGCCTCCGCCTCTTTGGCCCGCGGGCACGAAGTGCCCTCTCTTGGCACTTTTCTTATATTTTTAAAATATTTATTCATTCTTATTTGTGAAACTTTTTGTATTTTCATTAGAGGGCAGGTGGCTGTCCACAAAGAAAAGTCAGCTACTTGTTTTTTTTATTGCAAATCGAAGAGACACCAGTGGGTGTGTCACTGAAGAGACACCAGTGGGTGTGTTACTGAAGAGACACCAGTGGGTGTGTTACTGAAGAGACACCAGTGGGTGTGAATTGAAGAGACACCAGTGGGTGTGAATTGAAGAGACACCAGTGGGTGTGTTACTGCAGAGACACCAGTGGGTGTGAATTGAAGAGACACCAGTGGGTGTGTCGCTGAAGAGACACCAGTGGGTGTGTTATTGAAGAGACACCAGTGGGTGTGTTACTGAAGAGACACCAGTGGGGTGTGTCGCTGAAGAGACACCAGTGGGTGTGTTATTGAAGAGACACCAGTGGGTGTGTTACTGAGGAGACAGCAGTGGGTGTGTCACTGAAGAGACACCAGTGGGGTGTGCTACTGAAGAGACACCAGTGGGTGTGTCACTGAAGAGACACCAGTGGGTGTGTTACTGAAGAGACACCAGTGGGTGTGTTATTGAAGAGACACCAGTGGGTGTGTTACTGAAGAGACACCAGTGGGTGTGTTACTGAAGAGACACCAGTGGGTGTGAATTGAAGAGACACCAGTGGGTGTGAATTGAAGAGACACCAGTGGGTGTGTTACTGAGGAGACAGCAGTGGGTGTGTCACTGAAGAGACACCAGTGGCGTGTGTCACTGAAGAGACACCAGTGGGTGTGTTACTGAAGAGACACCAGTGGGTGTGTTATTGAAGAGACACCAGTGGGTGTGTTACTGAAGAGACACCAGTGGGTGTGTTACTGAAGAGACACCAGTGGGTGGTGAACTGAAGAGACACCAGTGGGGTGTGTCACTGAAGAGACACCAGTGGGTGTGAATTGAAGAGACACCAGTGGGTGTGTTACTGAAGAGACACCAGTGGGGTGTGTCACTGAAGAGACACCAGTGGGTGTGTTATTGAAGAGACACCAGTGGGTGTGTCACTGAAGAGACACCAGTGGGTGTGTTACTGAAGAGACACCAGTGGGGTGTGTCACTGAAGAGACACCAGTGGGTGTGTTACTGAAGAGACACCAGTGGGGTGTGTCACTGAAGAGACACCAGTGGGTGTGTTACTGAAGAGACACCAGTGGGGTGTGTCACTGAAGAGACACCAGTGGGTGTGTTACTGAAGAGACACCAGTGGGGTGTGTCACTGAAGAGACACCAGTGGGTGTGTTACTGAAGAGACACCAGTGGGGTGTGTCACTGAAGAGACACCAGTGGGTGTGAATTGAAGAGACACCAGTGGGGTGTGTCACTGAAGAGACACCAGTGGGTGTGTTACTGAAGAGACACCAGTAGGGTGTGTTACTGAAGAGACACCAGTGGGGTTGATTACCAGGTGTAAGGACACCCCTATTTCTTGTAAATTTCATGTTGCGCCCACATCTAGGTGAAAAATTAAAATCAAAATTAAAATACTGTCCAATGTTCACTCAACTCTCCTGGAGTACATTTTGCTCTGATAGTGTATATTAAGATCTCATAACAAAAATAATAACAAGTTACTCACACATACAAAGCACTGTCTATAACTCATTCATTCAAACTGGCTAAATCTAAGCCTGCTATTAAAAGTATTGATATGAAAATGATGCCAAGTTGCTGTACTACAAACAAAATAGGCTCTCTCACCTCACCAAATTTAAAGAAGCTGTATTCCAAAGCAATGATACCCAATGTTCTCTAAATTGTTTCAAGTCACTATTTGAAACTATATTTGGAAATTCAGCAAGCCTACGGGCACATAAAACATAGATATCCTCCAAATAATGCATCTGAAAGGAAGAAGACAACTAACCATGTGTCAAGGCTGAAGAAGGGATGTATTTCTATTTTCACAATCCCGCTGTTCTTTTTTCTTTCCCGATACGTAGTGGTCATGCTAGTCCGCTTTTCTCAGTAAAGCTTCTTTTTGCAAGTTCTTTCAAAAAAACCTTCATCTTGTGATTTTGGGGTCCTGTTTAAAGACTACGTGATGAGGATGTGTCCTAGAAAACCCTCAGTGTTATGATAACACTCACGACTACATTTGTGGAATCATTCTTAGTACAAAAGACTTTGGTCCAATATTTGCTTTGATATGCTGCCAGCTAGCTCAGACTACTTAAAGGCTCCCAAACCATTAATCAGGTAGAGCATCTGCAATAAATACTGACACTGGCTTCCATTTAAGTGGTTTGTAGGTAAGGGCCACAAATTGAGTAGATATAACTACACACTCAACATGTTTTATATTGGTGAGTTCACACTCCAAATAATATTGATGCCCTATTAGCTGCCTGAAATTTAACAGGTGTATAAATTACTGCAGGTAGCCCATGAGAGATGCTAGTATAAAATGAGCATGAATAAACATTTATGCCATAAAGGAGGAATAAGTAATGACAAAGGACTGTCAGATGTTGTATAATTATGATATGTATCATGGACAGGATATTGCAATGTCATACCATGATGAGATGATCGAAGGTTAAAAAAAGTTAAATTCTTTTTCATTTTTTTTTTTTTTTTTTACCAGAAATGGCCTAAATGTGCTGGCATTCAGAATGACGAAACCACTTAACTTTCCAATTCATTCACAGAGCCCAACCTGGGGGTCTAAATAGGGAAGACCATACCATCAGTCAAGGAAACACACTGCAGAAGTTTTCCACAGTCAAACATCTCCACCGATGCCAAGAGGGGCGAGGCACAATGCCGCCATTTAAAAAAAAAAAATGGTTTCAAATTCAAATGACCCACTTGGTCAAGGTTCAGACACACATAAAAGTTAAATATGTGCTAAACCGGAACAAGCCTAAGTTGTGTGTCCGTTAGAAAAAGGCAGTCAGGTTTCTAAGCCGGCACGACAGCCTTCTCAAGGAAAATAAAAACATCAACTTGAGTTACTTGATAGCTGCATTGGGGAGACTGCGGCGCCTTACAATTGAGGGTACAGCGTTCCATAAACCAAAGAGAGGGCCATTTGAGCCAGTGCAATAAAAACATGATTTTAACAGGAAGAGCGATGTGCAAACAGAATGAAAGGAGCATTGTTTTGAAGGGACACGTCTGCTGTCAGTGACTTACATTTTTCTCATCCGCTAAAACTCCTTTTCCCCGACTGATATAACATTACTACTTACCTTGAATTCATCTTTTTTTTTTTCATAGAAAGATGGTGACTCTTTTTATAAGATTATCATGAGTAATTCTTTTCATTAGTGACATGAATTGTTTTTTTCCATATGATATGAATAATAATAATCTAAACAAAACCAAAATAGATACCTTCTCATTTATTGTAAGTAATTATAATTAGTCCCTAAGAATCTCTCCTTCATGCCTGAACAGATGTTTGGAGTATCTGGACAGATGTTTAGACCAGCTTTAAGGTGTTTCCATCTCAAAGCTGTTTTTAGACATGATTACTGTTACAGCAAGTCTCCAGACAGCCAGTAAAATACTGTATGTTGCTTCAAAGAGCAAAGATTCCACAGCCTCCATCCGCAGAGAGCATATCTAGATTCAGCAACAGAATTAAATGGGTTAATTCCATCTCAATGAAAACAACATTATTTGTGTATGCATAGTATTTGTACATATAATAAAAGCTGTAACACTTGTAACTGTCCTGGTCTTCATCAGATAATATAACATATGTATAAATATATGTTTCTCTTTTTTTAAATGTTGGAATGTCCTTTTGTCTGCACCAAAATTATGGAAATGTTTGTCACAAATATATGAGTAGCTTAATTTGTTACTAATATACAAATTTTCTAGTCTCAGCTGAGTTGCTCCACTGTGAAGCACCTGAGCAGTTTGTTTTCTTGTGAGTAAAATACACAAGATATAAAGTTTACTATTATTATTATTATTATTATTATTATTATATTTTATTACTAGCAGCAGTATGATTGGTAATTTGTACTGATATGAAACTGATGAGTGATATATGATATACTGTATGATCAATCAATAAATTTTTTTATTTGTATAGCGCTTTTAACAAAGGAGCTTTGTCACAAAGCAGTTTTACAGAGAACCGGCCCCCAAAGAGTAGGGCAACAGTGGCAAGGAAAAACTCCCTGACTGATAGCAGGAAGAAACCTTGAGCAGAACCGGACTCAGAGGGGGAACCCATCTGCCGCGGGCAGGCACCGGTTCGTTATGGAAAATCAACAGTAATGATATGATATGATGATATTGAGGGTTGGAAGAGTATATTTACGAGGTGCTGCGAGAGGGAGGACATCACTGCCTCACACACACTGGGGTGGGGGAAGGTGTTGATAGAGCCTGCTCACGTTAGCGGGAGTGCTAATTGAGCTTGATCAACAGCACCAAACTTTATGATTAACTGTGGCGGGATTGCGCGCTAAACGCCTCTGAAATGGTGCAAACTTCCGAGCGATACAGATTGATTGACTTTCCGAGTATATTATACGGTCAGCAAAACGATTAAAATCTTTGAACCTAATAACACATTTTAGAAAGTTGGGATTGGCTGTATTTTTTAATCTTGAAGCAATTACAAACACAGTAGGCCGGGGTCATTAATGAAACAAAGGAGGCAGAAATGAATCAGAATCTCTGAGACTTTGTCTGAAGATAGACTTGCCTAATTACAATTCTAAGACGTATAAAGGCAGTTTCTCACAGGCACCGAGCTTCCCAATGGAGTCCACACTCTCTCACTCTCTCACGCTCTCTCTCTCTCCAATTTCAAAGTGCTTTACAGGCATGACAAATGTAGGCACTTGTGTTGCCAAAGCAGTGACTACAACATACAATTATATACAATGAATGCTAGATTATGAATTAGTTATATATATATATATATATTTTTTTTTTTTTTTTTTTTAAGGCCAGGCCTATGACAAAAATGTCAGTAAGTGATGTTAGGTGGGTGCGTGTGTGTGCCTGTCTGTCTGTGTGTTGTGTGCATGAGTGAATGCCTGTCTGCTTGCACGCGTGTATGCTGTGTGTGTGTGCATGAGGTGGTCACACATTGTCCCTCAGAATATGGCAAGAGAACACAAATTGTGCTGCTAGTATGCAGCAACTTTTTTTCTCTTAATATGAAGGTTAATCTACCTTAATCAGGTGAATCATTCGATTGGGGACATTCTTGAGCCATTTTTGGGTAAAATCTTTGTCGAATTAGGTCAATTTGGTACATTTCATCAGATGGTGTTTTTTCTGTTTCAATTTTGTTGCCACAATCTTTTTTCCCTCCGGCAACCATGATGCCTGCCAGTCTCTATGGCTAGGTGGTGCTTGCTGAGTCTGCACCTCGTCAAGGTGGTTCTCAGTTTTTTGTCAGTAACTGTGGTCAGGTAGTTCGCTACAGTGTACTGTCTTTTTTAGGGCCAGATAACATTTCATTTTACTTCGCGATTTTGTTTGAATTTCCCGGTAAGTGATATAGTTCTAGAAGCCCTTGCGTGCTTTCTCCCTTAGTTCATTCACTGAAATGTTAAAGTTTCCTGTAGAGCTGATTTTTAATCCTAAATTATTGTAATTTGAGGAATGTTCAATGTAATGTGTTCCTAAAATGAATTTGTCTTTTTGGAATGTCAAAATTTTAATTTTGTTAAGGTTTACTGCCAGGGCCCAGGTCTGGCAGTACTGTTTTAGCAGATCTAAGCTTTTCTGTAACCTCTCTCTCTCTCGCTCTCATTTCAATATTACTGTCTCCAGTGTTTTTGTCTGTTCTTTCAGTGTTTATATTCAAAGTCACTTTTCCACGTGTGTTCACTGGGAGACGCTACCAGCAAAGCCATCTAATGGTGACAAACAAGTTGTCCCAGGCCGCAAAAATATGTGGAGAGGGACTATACTATAGTTACAGTCTCTACCCTTAAGCACATGATTTTATGAAACATGACAAATAGACTGGAGGATGGGCATATGCACAGACATCCCCAGGGGGTCCTGAAGACTACACTCCTGCATGCCAAAGCAGAAGACCAGCTGCTGAAGCTCACTTGTGAATCTCTGACTGGATGTGACACAAATATCAAGTCGGGTTGCCATCTGCACTCATCCCACCCCTGACCTGTGTGTGTGTGTGTATGTGTGTATGTGACTGAGAGAGAGAAAGAGACAGAGAGAGGAGCAAAAGAGAGAGGAGGAAAGAGAAGGAGAGAGGAGGTGAGAAGGAGAGAACAAGAGAGGGAAGGCATCATTGTCTCGCATAAGGTCATCTGCCTCATTGTGCTGTCACTCTGTCATGGCTTATAGACCAGTGAGTAGATGTTTTCATGAAAAATTATGAACATTTAATTGGTTTATATGTTTTAAAGGTGAGACTGGCATCCTATTGGTTCTCTGAATTTTAAGCATGCATCATTCCGCTGAGCAGAACTGTTTTCACTATAGCCATTTGTGCCTCCAGCAGTATCACTGAGTCAGAGACTACGATGGTATCTGTTGCCAGAGCCTTAATAATAATGTTCAAGAAATGAAATTGTTAAACCAGTCCTAAGTAAAATACATATTTTAAAATAACTTAATGGCAGTAAAAATTGAAAACACTCAAGCAGACCCCCGAGGGCTTTTAATGAGCCGTTATTAAGCTAAATGCATTAAAGAAATAATTATGTTCTGAATACAGGTGAAAATGGGTAATTGTTTTCAAGTTTGTCAGTAACCTGCAGGAGTTTCTTTTTCTTCTTTGGGCTTTTCAGCTTTATTGGACAGAACAGTGTAGAGAGACAGGAAGAACAGGGGAAGAGAGAGGGAGAGACGTGCGACAAAGGCCGCGCGGTCGGGACTCGAACCGCCGACGTCGCGGCTCGGAACAAGCATGTGGACAGTGCTCAACAGGCTAAGCCACGAGACACCCAGTAACCTGCAGGAATTTCACTGGTATCTGAAGGCCTAACCCTAACCCTGGCAGATAAAGAGGGTGATAGCTGTACAAAATAAGTATTGTACCTTACTGAACCTGTGTTGTCTATGTTGTCTATGACCATGAAATGCACTTTTTGTACGTCACTTTGGATAAAAGCATCTGCCAAATAAATGTAATGTAATGTAATATAATGTAATGTAATGATAGTGTGGTGCCATGCAGGGTGAAGGGCAGGTCCAGTGGGGGGAGAACCTAGCTGGGAAGTAAAGTATCTCAGATTGAGCCAAGCTGAGCTTTGCTCAATGATTTGTCATCCAGGTTGATATTTCTTTTAGGCAAGTTGAGAAGCATGCCAAGACCAATGTATCAGGTGGGGGTGGGGCATTGGGGGGGGGGATGAGAGCAAGAAAGAGTTGTGTATCACCAGCATAGCAATGGCAAGACAGGCTATGGAGATGACAGAACCAAGAGATTGGTAAAGAGAGATGAGAAAAGGACTGAGCCATGGAGAGACACCTGTAAAAGTTTCTGAAAGTGTAACCCCTGCCCCGCATGCAACTTGGAAGGAGTGACAGACGAGGTAGGAAGCAAACCACTTGAGAGCTGTGGCACAGACTCCCAAAGCAGTTAGTGACGACAGCAGGAGTTTGCAGGCGAAAACAGTCAAAAGCTGCATTAAGGTTAAGGGATATTTGAATAGACAAGAGAGAATATTTATATGGCTGAAAAGTAAAATAATATGCATTACTCCGTGGCTTTGATGGACACTAGACTCTGATTGAGCGATCATTATTACTGAGTAATGATCACTGTATAATGACTGCCATTTCCCATCAGAATATATCTCTATACCCCACTTTACATAGCCATGTAGAGTCTGGTAAGAATGTGCTCTCACGTCACGTCTCAAAGTTCATAAAGATGAAAAGGAAAATATAAAAAGCGATCATGCTTCTGCAATGGCTGACATTCAAAACCTAGCCACCTACATTCAAAAATGGGCCTTCACGACTTCCGGTGAACGATGATCAAGATGATCAAGACCCCTTCTCAGCTGTTCCTTAAAGGACAAGCTACTCAGTTCCTGGAACTCCACCAGTTCATATAGCTTCATACTGTATATTATGTAAATATGATATATCTTATAATATCACAAAAATATCATGTTAATACACTCATCATGATTAATTGTGCACAGTGCTTTTCATCTACATCTTGTGGGGGGAGGGGCTTCAAAGTCATAAGATGCTGTCATTCCATGAATGGTGAAAAGTGAGCAAATCACGTGACCTCACTGCCACAGCACACAAAAACACAAATCACCATGGAGACAGCTCAGAGCCAGCCCCCCCCCCCCCTTCCTAATACAGACGGGGAAAGCCACAATTAAAAATGGAGGATGGTTATTGATATTCTACAGGGACCTGCCAAAAGGAAAATCAGGCAGATTACTCATTGTCAGTAATGGGTATAAACTAGGGAGGCAAAATGAAAATGAACCAGCTGGAACTGGACAGAGAAATGAACCAATGAAATCTCAGCCAAGCAGGGGGAGAGAAACAGTGGCGCCAGCACCACCTGGGATTATTTAAATCATGTCTCCAAATTACTAAACAATTGCAGAGGATCACACTCCTCCACAGCAGTAATTCTGACAACTAACTGGAGATGGTGATGATGACGTACTCCTTAGTATTATAACCACCTTAACTATTGTGTAATCATCTCTATGCAGGGACAAACACATTTTAATTTTTTGCGGATCGCTCTCCTGGTGCTTTATGCTCTGATTGCGGCTGTCGGTTGAAATTCAATGTTCCTTGGCACAGATTACATTCTGTTAATGGTACTAATGGTTGTCAATGGCACTGGGATTGTGAGACCATTGACTCCTGTTTTACACTAATTGCCACAAAACCCAGCACCTGATGGAACGCCAACAGGACTGGTAATGACCACCTAGTCTCTCTTTTGCCTCTTTTTTTAAAAAATTCTCGTTCTTATTGCTCCAGTCATTCTTCTACCAAGACTGTATGTATATTTCCAACAAATGAGGCAATATATTTCTAAACACAAAATATACTCATGTGGAATCATACATTTCATACATGACTGAAAGTATATGCGACAAACATGGACATCATAATAAATTTAACTTGTGATAAAATATCTGAAAAAAAAACACATTTTCAACATACAAAAATGGCAAGTTACTCACACATACAAAGCACTATAAGTCATTGACATTTGCAAAATCTAGGCCTGCCATTAAAAGTACTGATATCAAAATTACGCCAAGTTACAAGAAACAATATTGGCTACCTCAGCTAACACAAATTAAACATGCTGTAGCTATTCCAAAGCAATGCTGCTACCCAATGCTTCCTAAATTATTTTGAGTAACTTGGGCCTGTGTTTTTTCATCTTACCATGTGAAGAGAAGGCAGTCATCGAAACAACTATTATTGGAGTGCATATATAATGCAAAGACTGTACGGATATATTAACCACGTAAAGGCATTTTTTCATCATAAACCTCCATATTTACAATACAGAACAAATAGAGATTGCGCTATTAAGACACAGGTTATTTCTCCATCCAAAACAAAAACACTGTTAAAAAAAAAAAAAACTTTTTTTTCTGCAGAAAAGTAACAAATGCCACTGCATTGTGCAGACCTTGGGGGTGAATCCAATCTCTTTTTGTTTTTGTTTTGTTTGAGTTTTTGTACTGATTTAATAATAGTGTGATTTCTCACTGCTGACTGGTGACCCCTCCCTCTCTGCTATACCCAGCCTCTGGGATATAACCGTCCCCTCGGATTGAGAGGGAGACTTGAGCTTTTCTCCCAGCAAACAAAATGGCTCAGACTAGATTGTGTTTTTTCCACCTCTTGCAGTCGTTGCTTTTTTTTACACAGAAAGGCCCCTGTGGCTAAAGTGTCTCATTAGCCAACCCAAGAAAAACAGACCCATTACACCTGGACCGATACATCTCCATTTACCTCAGCATCCTAACAGCCTTGTGGCAAGCTTCACATCACTCCCACACACTGCACATGGACACACACACACAGACACATACTCACACACACTCTCTCTCTCTCACACACATGCATACACATACATAGACATACAAATAGACATACACACACACACATATTCACACACACTTTCTCTCACACACACAAGCAAACACATACACAGACATGCAAACACACGCATACACACACACACATACTGTACTCACACACATACACACACACACATTCTCTCACACACACATGCATACACAGCCATACAAACACACACACACTCACACATACTCACACACACACACTTTCTCTCACACACACATGCAAACACATTCACGGACATACAAACACGAACATTTACACACACACACACACACGCACATACACACACACACTCTCTCTTTCTCACACACACATGCATACACATACACAGAAATACAAACACACATACACACACATGCACGTGCACACACACACATACATGCATGTACACACACACACACCCATACACTTGCACATGCGCACACACACACACACACACACTCATAAACATACGCACACACACAGACACACATGCATGCACGCATGCACATACACACCACAAAACATACACACACTCACATGCACACATATGCACATACATACATATGCATGCACATGCACACACACACACACACACACTCTTTCAGACAGGCACTTTACTTGCACACTTAATACACTCATGTGTGAGAAGAAGCATCTACAAACACAGAAATAATCCAGCACATTTACCGGCTAGCAATGTGCTCTACAGAATATTTATGTGTTGTCAAATTGTCAGTTGCAGTATTGCTGATGAATTAGCCTTAGTGCCCCTGAAAATGCATGGATCAATAATGCCACACAATCAGATGGGGAATGTCAAATAAGGATAAAAACAAAGTTAACACAAAGACACAGACATAAACACACACACACACACGTACAAAAACAGATATAAACACAGTCAGCAAAATGAGGATTAAGTGAAATATGTTTAATTTTCTGAATCCAGCAGTTTTAATCACTAACACCCCCAAAAACAAAACAGTCATTATAAAAAAATGTAAACACATTGGAGGCATTATTACACACTTTTTACAAGCAAAATTCACTGTGAAATGTTTTAGATGTTAATCGGTTATTAGCCTATTTATTCATTCTTCCATACAGGCTATTTTGAACAATGAGATTTTTACATGTGTGGCACAGTATACAGCACTTCAGTTTTACAAAGAAGGCATGCTTATTGCTTCAACAAGTGTGATTACACAGCAGTGGGAAGCTCATTTTTAAAACCGTACTACTGTAAGGCAAACAGACGTTATTTTCTGGCAAGTTCACGATTTATATGTTGCTATTTGATTATACTGTAGCATTCATGGCATTATACACAAAAAAATAAACTGGCAAAATATGTTTTCCAAAAAATCACCAAAACGGGTTTGACCTTCCTATTAGGGTCTAGCACAGATTTTTCCATTGCATAATATTTCTATTGAATAATATGTCAAGAGAGTTACTGGATGCATAAAAATATTTGTATGGTGGCTACACTGAAAATTATCCTAAAGTAGGCCTTTGTCAGCAGATACCAGCCCAATATTTCTTCCAAATACAAATGAAATCTCCGAATCACGTAGCTGAGTGCTCCTCTAAAGATGACGAGTCACCCCGAAACGCAACTTGCCCTGACATCAAGTACATCAAGTACAATTTCTCAATGCACTTGTTGTACGTCGCTCTGGATAAGAGCGTCTGCTAAATGCCTATAATGTAATGTAATGTAATGCAGAATGATGGAAGCTGGTCCTTATGAGGAAAAATTGCACTCTGCTGCCCCCTACTGTCAGAGCCCCGCAAGTATTTCCCTCTGGCCAGCAGAGCTACTCCACTGTAGAGGCAAATGCGTCAAATGAAACCCTAAGCCTCTGTACACATACACACACAAACACAAACATGCAGACACACACACACAAGGCTACAGAGCACTTCCATACACATACAATCTTAGAGTACATTTTGACGCTGATTATAAATTGAACTGAGGCACCTGTTCACTCACTTCGACCTGTGGTCAGGAGGCCAGGAGTTCCCTGCACAGACAGATATTGGTCTACTCCAGCTGGGCTGAACACCAAACAGGCAAAACCACAGCTCTATCAATTACAAACCACAGCTCATTCTCACTCCACGGGCTTTATCGCACCTTCGGGAAATGAACGTACTACTGCTTAAACAGTCAGTCTTTGACATAAACTCTCAGCTTGGAGAAAGCAGAGTTTTTAAACTCAGGCTTTTAGGAAGGAGAGCCCAGTCTCTTTGGTTGCTTTTTGACAGACAGAAGGTCAATGAAGCTCTTTTTATGTTCTCAAGTAATGTTGACTCAGTGAGGTTCAGGATTGGTTATTGAAGTAGTCCACCTTGCTATGGACTATAGATAATGGCCCCCTGGAAGGATGATCATTACGTCTTTAGACAGACTTAATTATTTAATTAATTTATTTTATTTATCTATTCATTTATTTATTTGTTTTTTTTTCTTTTCCCAGAAGTGAATCCACAGAAGCACTCCAGATAGTGGTGTGACGTTTTTAACCTCTACCAATGAGGGCGCAAAAAAGAAAGAAGTGCCTAGAATATACCGGAAAGATCTGCAGAGGGCAATTAAAACAAAGCAGATGATTTTGCCCAGCCACGGAGTCGCAGGGTGACCCCAAAGCAACGGGCCGCAGCGGACAGTGACATTCGCCCGCGTGCCCCCTAATCTTCAGGGGCCCCCACGGCTCATTAAGCATTCCCATCATGCTTTTCTTCCTCCCTTTCCTCCTCCTGTCCTCTGGCTGGGGAGGGCGGTTTCAGAATACACCGAGCATCCACAGAGGCCGACAGCACCCGAGAGAGAGAAGGAAAGATGGTGCACGTTATGGTGTGCGTGTATACGGTACGCACAATTGAAAGAGAGAAAGTGAGAGAGAGAGAGAGAGGGGGAGGGAGAGAGAGAGAGAGAGAGAGAGAGAGAGAGAGAGAGAGAGAGAGAGAGAGAGAGAGAGAGAGAGAGAGAGAGAGAGAGAGAGAGAGAGAGAGAGAGAGAGAGAGTCTGTTTTCAAACCGTGCGCTCTCAAAGATCTTTTGAACTTGAAAGAGATTCTATCTACAGAGGTCCAGTTCACAGTCAGACGGAGACAGTGTCAAATGATGATCTTTGAAAGGAACAACTGAGATCAAACGGCACTAACCTGGGTATCACATCATGATATTTACCTGATGTCATACCAAAGGTCACAACAGAAAACAGAACCTACGGTATGTCAAACATGGCCTCTTATGCTCTGGTCCCAGGCATTTACTGCATTACTGTTCTGCTGCAAAGCAATGGAGAACAGCCTAAGACAGACAGATTGATACGCTTAATTCAGACACAGGAGCTAACTTCTTAGGGACATTTAGTTAGCAACTACTTTAGCTACATCATGATCAGAGGGCTCTGATTGTATATTATGTGTCTGTTTATGTAGCAGAAAAATAAAACATTAGGGAAAAAAGCCTTTCAGCGACACAACGAAGTATACCAAATTGAATCATCCCAACTTTCCTAAGCTATTCACTGTAAATAACCTAGAAAAAATACTAACAAAGTTGGGTGGACACCCTGTATGACTAAATAGTGTGTTAGCAACTTTTTTGCAGTATTACAAATATAAAACAAGGCTATTTTAAGAAGTGACTTTTTTTTTTTTTTTTTTTTAGAAAAATGGCACTTATTGCCTTTCAAATTCTAATTCAATAGAATTCTTATTCATGGGCATGAACTTTTCAGGGATTTAAGTATTATAGTGCAAAGCCAGTTACATCCTGGCCCCCGAACTGGGCATCATTAATAGCAAAGTTCTTTCCAGAGAGAGAGAGAGAGAGACAGCAGTTATGCAGCTATTGCTGCAACACCAAGGACCCTGGCCAGTTCTGAGATGAGGGAAATAGGGCAACTCCTCAACATAATCAGCAGAATAATTGGCTAAGTATAAATGTATATGTATAATAAATCATCTACGATCATATTTTAATTAATGTACATCTAATTATTATACAAATCCGTGTCACTCAATACATGTATCCTAGTGAAACAATTATGACTGAGTAGTTAATAAGAATGGTAAGCAACTGTTGAATGTCAAAGCCTTGGTCTCAACAGAATAAATGGCAGGATCAGAGGGACTCTTTTGGTAGAAATACTGTATTTCTACCAAAAAAATTCCCTCTGATTTCAAATATATACAGTTCAGCTCTTGGTAAGACTGTGGTAGACTATGCCATCACAGACCTAGACCCCTCCTCCATAAATTAATTTATTGTCAGACCACAAACAGCCGTATCAGATCACATTCAAATCAAGAACACAGCAGTCGAACACACATACAAAGCCCAGTAAGCTGTACAACCCCAATCCTTCCTACTGATGGGCTTCAAACAGCCCACAATTACACAATTGGCAGTGATTAAATAAAAACTCTAACAGACACATTCCAAAACACACAGTATCAACCTTCAAAACTAGGTGAAAATCTGACCATAAATTACTTAAATAATATATTTTTTAACGTAGCTACAAAATTCAAGTTAAAACTATAAATAGAAAATGATAAGAAATGTCATGAAAATGGTTTGATGAGGAATGTAAAATGACAGAATAAAGCTAAAAACTCTACTAAACCAAAAACATAAAAATCATAAAAGCCATCATTTACGCCTAAGGTACTGAGAAACACTCAAACAATATAAACAAAAAATAAAAGACTGGAACACATCAACACAAAGCTGAACAAAATTTAAGAGGCAATAAACCAAAACCACTTCGGGGAAACACAGAAAAAACTAAATTCAGCAAAAACAGAAGAGTTATCCATACAAAATGGAAATACTTGGAAAAAATATTTTGAAAACCTTTACCAAAACATTCCACCCAAAGAATGGAATCGACACAATTTGATTTGTGAAAGACTTGAACAATTAAAATCATGTATTAAAGACAACGAAAACCCCCTATAACTACTGGAGAGCTGCAAGACAAACTCAGAGTCCTCAAATCAGGCAGTTGAGATGATAAAACACAGCAGCTTTGAAATGAAGATTGCCCTACTGAAACTCTTCAAAAAACTTGGTAGATCTGGTTATGCAATATACAAAAGTGGAGACAAATTTGACCCTAACAATTACCGAGGCATCTATATGGACAGTAACCTGGGGAAGGTTTTCTGCAGTATTTTAAACGCCTGGATACTTGCCTTCCTTAACAAACACAGTGTCTTCAGTAAAAGTCAGATTGGCTTTCTTCCAAAACACCATACATCAGATCACATTTACACCCTGCACAATAAACATGTCCACTAAACTAACAGAGGAAGTTAGTTTAGTGGACATGTAACCTTTTGGGATGCTTTATAGATTTTTAAAAAGTTTTTGATTCAATTTGGCATGAAGGACTATTTTCCAAACTTCTTCAATGTGGTGTAGGGGTAAAATATATGACATCATAAAATCTATGTACTCAGAAAACAACTGAACTCAAGGGCATGGAGTGAGACAGGGCTGCAGTCCAAGTCCAACATTCATGAAGTCAAATTCCTGCTCTGTGCAAAAGATCTCATCCTGCTGTCCCCATACAGAAGAAGAGTTTCAGCAGAACCTGCATCTGCTGGAGCAGTACTGCCAGACTTGGGACAGGGCCCTGACAGACAACATGAATAAGACCATGATAGGGTCATATCTCAAATAACTCCAAACAATGCATGCAGGACAAAATTAGGCTTTCATCCATTAATTATCTGCATACAAAAAAAGCACTGTTATGTCGAGAGCAGAACATAGAAAAGAGTCCCCTCAGCCAACTAGTCCTGAAGCTCACTGAACAGACCAACACCACCATCAGCTTCAGGACAACACATCAGACACGCCATCAATTAGAGTGAACCAAATTATCAATCATCTCAAAAATTCTTATTTGGACCATTGGCATGCAACTATTAAAACTCAAAACAAACTGGAATGCTACTGGGCCCTAAACAGAAAATTGGCAGAATATCTATTCACCGTTAAAAATTCAAAACAGAGGGAGATCCGGACCAAATATTGTGTCAGTGACCACAGCCTGGCCATTCAAAAGGCAAATCTGGCATTTTTGTTTTTTGTTATCCACATATTGTGATTTCTTGACCTAATTTTTTAAAAAGTAACTTACTGTACCATAATTAGACATTTTGTAAACCTATATCATAAACATATTTGTTTATATTACGACAAATTTTCTTTGCACCTTAATTAATGTTAATTGGGGTCTTTTTACAGTATGTGAACATGTTTCATATTATTATTACTATTATTATTATTATTATTATTATTATTATTGCTATTATTATTGTTGTTGTTGCTATTATTCTTGTTATTATTGTGTTGTGGGTCATACTTGTTGCATGTTGTATAGAGAGAGAGAGAGAGAGAGAGAGAGAGAGAGAGAGAGAGAGAGAGAGAGAGCCCTAAAAAGAGAATACACTGTGGCAGATTACCTGACCACAGTGAAAGATTAAAAACAAGGAAAATATTGACAAGATATAGACTCAGTGAACACAACCTGGCTATTGAGACAGGTAGACACCGGCAGACCTGGCTGCCCAGAGAGGACAGGTTGTGCTCACTTTGTGACATTGAAGAGGTGGAGACAGAGCTTCATTTCCTCACAAAATGTGCGAAATACAGAGATACAAGGTCACTGTTCTTCCTCAAAATGAAAAAAATCTGCCCACAATTTGAGATGCACTCAGATACAGAGAAGCTGCCATTCCTTTTGGGAGAAAGAAGGGAATGTATGGATTTGGCAGCACAATACATTGCCACTTGCCACAAACTGAGGGACAGGGAGTAACATTGACACCAAAAAAAAAAGTAAACTTATTATAGTTCATTTTCATTTTGTATGCGTTATCTTCTAGATGTAGAATTTCATTTCTGTGGTGTGGATTTTATATTTATTCTGGTTATTGTAGTTAAATTGTTATTGCCTATCTGTTATGTTTGTCACGTGAGTGTATGCTTTGGCAATGTAAGTGTACCCTTACCATGCCAATAAAGCTTATTGAATTGAATTGAATTGAGAGAAACAGAAGCAGAGGGAAAGGGATAGTGAGTGAGGGGGGAGGGTGAGAGAGAGATAGAGAGAGACAGGGATGTTGTGAGAGATTGAAGACACTGAACTTTGTTTTCCTCCCTTTGTGTTGTGGTGTCTTTGGGGATCTAATCAAAGCTGACACAAAGACATGGCCTGGAAAGTCAGTGAAAGGAGTGAGTCAGTCCAATTAAGAGGGCCAAACGTGATGAGGATGTCAGTGTAGGGAGTAGTTCAGTCAAGTAAGGAGATCAGAAAGGTGAGCTGGAACAGAGCTAAAGATAAAAGATCATGGGGCCCATCCACACACGGGAACAGAGCCTTAACAGGTACCAGACCGTGGGGCCCATCCACACACTGGAACACAGGGCCTTAACAGATACCAGACTATGGGGCCCATCCACACACTGGAACAGAGCCTTAGCAGATACCAGACCATGGGGCCCATCCACACGCTGGAACAGTGCCTTAACAGATACCAGACCATGGGGCCCATCCACACACTGGAACAGTGCCTTAACAGATACCAGACCAAGGGACCCATCCACACACAGGAACAGTGCCTTAACAGACACCAGAATATGGGGCCCATCCACACACTGGAACAGGGCCTTAACAGATACCAGAATATGGGGCCCATGCACACACTGGAACAGGGCCTTAACAGATACCAGAATATGGGGCCCATCCACACACTGGAACAGGGCCTTAACAGATACCAGAATATGGGGCCCATCCACACACTGGAGCAGAGTCTTAACAGGTTGAATCCCCCAGTGGACTTACATCACTCTTTAAGTGCTTCACCAAGTCACAGAAGCCCTCCCAGAGGAGGCCAGAGGACATCTAATGCTCCTCTCCCTCACCGCCTCCCTCTGTGTGACGTATGAGCAGGTGGCAAACTTAACTTCTCCCTCAGATCTGTTATAGGTCAGGACTCAGGGGAGTTCTGCAAGAATGTGTGTGTGTGTGTGTGTGTGTGTGTGTGTGCACCTGTCTATGCAATTGTGTGTGTGTGTGTGTACCTGTCTATGTGATTGTGTTTGTGCCCTGTCTATGTGATTGTGTGTAAGCCTGTGTGCGTTTGCTTATTTGTCTGTGTACGTGCATGTATGTTTGTTTGTGCGTGCATGTGTGTGTGTGTGTGTGTGTGTGAGCGCAGTGTATCCCAGTGTGTTCATACATATGTGGTTGTGTGTGCATGAAAGTGCATTATTGTGTGTTTTTGTGTATACACGTGTGTATAAGAGTGCCTCCCTGTGTGTGTGTGTGTGTGTGTATGCTTGTGTGTGTTGGTGTGTAAAAGAGTGCCTCCCTGTGTGTGTGTGTGTGTGTGTATTGGTGTGTAAAAGAGTGCCTCCCTGTGTGTGTGTGTTTAAAAGAGTACCTCCCTGTGTGTGTGTGTGCTTGTGTGTGTGTGTAAAAGAGTACCTCCCTGTGTGTGTGTGTGTGTGTGTGTGTGTTGGTGTGTAAAAGAGTGCCTCCCTGTGTGTGTGTGTTTAAAAGAGTACCTCCCTGTGTGTGTGTGTGTGTGTGCTTGTGTGTGTGCGTGCGAGTGTCCTCCAGGAAATGCTCCAGCCCTGCACGGCCCACATTGACAGAGCACAGAGAGAACTCTCCAAGACAGTGAAGAACCTGGGTTACACTGAGCACCACTGTTTTCTCCTGCAGTGAACAGCTGCCTGCTGGTGCAGCGCAAATTTAGCGACCGCCTCTGAATATTCAAAATAATGAGTCTGTGCCTCAGAGTCAGGCGACTTCTGTTCTTGCCTTTGCATTGTTTTTTTTATTGTTTGACAAATGGGATAAATCAACACAACAGTATTAAGAAGTATAGATGTGCAGTGGACATAATTGTATCTGTAGTGGCACTGACGTACGGACAACCATAATTCTTTAGGTAGAGTATTAGTGTCAAAGAGATGCTACAGCATCTAATACGTCTAAAGGCTTGCTCAACAGAACTGCCACTCTCGATCCAGCGCGCCTCATTCATCAGGATAAATAGGAGACGTGAGAAAGCAATATTAGCAGAGGTTCGAGCGGCGGGTTTCTGCCGTCCCTGGCCCTACACATTCTATACACATGCTGAGCACGTCCTTGGTCCCTAGCATCCGGCGAGGAAGAAGTCTGGTTCCATGTCCAGGAAGGGAAAGGGTAGGTATTGGGGTAGACCGGGTGACAAAGAGGAAAAGGGAGACAGTTTTTTTTTTTTTTTTTTTTTTTTTACAATAAAGAGTTTTTTTCAATTTTAATTTTACTCTGCGAAAGGCAAAAATTCCCATGTCCAGTTCCATTTATTTATTTATTTATTTATTTATTTATTTTTTACGCATAACTCGGTTTGGCTGCGAGGCGAAGCCAGGATATTATTCACCTTTAAACTGACGGTAAAGAAAGAAAATGAAGAGGAAGTGACATAAGCACTGAAGATTGCCGCAGTGAACGTTTACTGGCGTACGGCAAGCACTGGCTGAACCTGTCACAGGGACCGGGGAGCCCACGCCAACTTTGACAGCTGGTTGGGCTAACGACTGACCGATGGAGAGAGACAGCGGCCGATTCGCTGTGAAAGGTTACCGTTCTCATCAGCAGCTTCAAACGCTCTGATTTGCTCTGACAAGTGTTAGCCAGCTGAAAAATCAAACGTTTGGCCGCACAGTCCTGACATCAGAAGGCTCTGGAGTCGTATGTCTTCAATTAGCAACTGGGAAAACAGGGAGGAGAAATACGAGCCAAAAACAACAGTGTAAGTAGGGAGCCCGCTACACTGCATTCACTAACGACACAAATGAATACACCTGCCTAACGAAACACATCTGCGAAGCCAATTCAACAAATACTTGTAGTACCTTAAAATGGGGGGACCATGTACAAAAGGTTCTATAATTTCTAAACGGTTCATCGGATATGTATGCAAATACCCTCAAATTAAAGCTGACAGTCTGCACTTCAACCTCATTGTCATTGTGTCCTTTCAAACTCAAAGTGCTAGAGTACAGAACCAAAATAACAAAGAATGTGTCACTGTCCAATGAATTATGGTGCTCACTGCATGTACTCTAACAGTACATGAAATCATATGTAAAGAATGTTTTAGATTCAGGCTACAATAAGTTTTATTGAAGCTTTTCCTTCACTGGAACTAAGGGCAGAGCCCAAACCATGATAAACAGCCCCAGTCCAAAGGGTGTCCAGATCATTTTGGTCATATAGTGTAGGCATTTTTATTTTTTTCCACGTCATAATGGTCTTCAGAAGAACATCTGAACAGGACACATTATTCAAAGCTCCTCGCCTCGGATCAATTTTCCCTGTCTGTATCTTAGCCGTACACAGTAAAATGCTCAGTGTTAAACTCTGTTACAAAGTACATATGTACTCTGTTAGAGTATAAATTATTTTGGACATGTTGTTGTGTATCCATTATGAGCTAAAAGTCTAAACTGATCCTAGATCAGCCCTTGTTTGTGGAGCACCTCGGAGCAGTAAAGCCAAGTCAGCTACAGTTTAAGCAGCAAGAGTCAGCAAAGGCTGATAGCAGATCTCATTCGACGCGCGATACTTCTGTACTGCTTTTACCTGGACTGTGACCCACTGTGCACTGCATTGAAGAGGACTTGTCCTCTTTTTATTGGGGGGGGGGGGGGGGAACTTAAGGTCCCTTTTTCAGTCAAGAAGCTGCCAGCCAAAGTTTGGGTTAAGAAAAGCACAAATCGAATGGCAGAGGGTCACAACAGTGGTAAAATCCAGGCTGTGAACCAGTCAGACGGCACTCATTAAAACCTGACTGCCTTTTTTACAGGCGGGAGGACCGGGAGCAGAGACACCCACTGGCAGCGCTGCTAACACACCACTGCTGTAAATAATGCAAGCGAGATTTAAAACAGAGAAAAACAAAACCTAAGCAAGCAGAAGTGGTGAATGAGACACAGACACTTTATAAACACGGATAAATGAATGTGTCTGTGCGTGCGTGCTTGTGTGTATGTGTGCAAGGAAGAATTTCTTTAAAAATACTTCTGCAAACAAAATAGATCACCTAGGCGACAAGTTTTAACCCATCTTTTTCTCCTAAGTCTGGAATGACCCATTCAACTTTAATCAGCTCTGTTTGGATCCACACACACGCACACACACACACACACACACACACACATACCAAGGAGCGGCGCTTACAGTGTGTTGAGATTGATTACAGGGAACAAACTGCAGTGTCAAAACACTTCCTTCCCTTCAGTATAATAAATAAAATTAATTCATGAATGCATAAACCAATCCCTATTCTGACATGCTGAGAATATCTCTAAAAGCCCAACTGACCACTGGTAATGGTCTGGCACTGCAAAATATTTTTCAATATAACTGAATATTAAAGTAAATGCATTTCACAGACACAAACACACTCATGATGAATTTTTCCAACACAGTTGTTAAGCCTCTACTCCTTGTGCGATCACCTAATTCTCTGGCACGGCTAAGTGCTGCTGTTACAGCTCCTGTCGTGCCGAACGAGGCCTCTCCTCTCCTCTCTCTCCTGTTTGGTTGTTAGAAGGACTCTCACTGGGGTGCACAGGTGAGAACCTCGCAGTTGAGTTCATGATCATTGTGTACTGATGGTTTCGTCTCAAGCACCCGCCCCTCTGGTGTGACCCCAGGTGTCAGCGTCCACACAAAGCCACTCCCGTTCCACCCGAGCTGAGGGCTGCTGAGGCCTCTCCGTAGCGTGTGACAGTGGCCTATCATATACACCAGACCTGGGTCAAATACCTATTTGTTTTGGATTCAAATACTTTTCTGCACTTTACTGATCTTGTCTGGTGTATTATAACCAATGAAATACTCTCAAAAAGTGCAAACCCCACGTTCTGGTCATATTGGCTGCCTCAATTACTCCAGGCAAAATCAATAGAGCACAGAAAAGTACTTGGAATCCAAAAAAAATATGTGTTTGACCCAGGTCTGATATACACTCAAAAATAACCAACACAAATGAAGCAATAATTACTCCATTTCTTGATTGGCGCTAAAAGGGCCTTGTTTCCTGGCAGCTCAAAGCTTGTTAATCAGGCCGTTAATAAACACGCGTTCACTCTTTTCCCCCTGACAGCATCCTCACAGTTTCCTGGCTATGAAAACCGAAACATACAAAGTGTGTACTCATGGCTCAAACTGAGCAAAAGAACCCTACCCCTACCTAATGATGATCAGCTTCCTGAAATAAAACGGTACTCATCGATACCTTCCCTGCGACGTGGAGCCAGACCCCCCCCCCCCAATTTTCATTCCGGCCCCACTTCTTCATCTCCAAAACCAAGAAAAGGGGGAGCAGGTGACCCCACACAGCTGCCAATCTGTGCAGGATGCAAAGGGTACGGGGCTCCAACTGGCATCTGTTTGGCTCTAGGAACAGAGCTCACGTGTGTCTTCTGGAAAAAAAAGGTTGACGAGAAGCGGCTGAAATGTTCACCGGCGCGGCTGCGCTTCAGAAAAACGTGAGATTGCGCCGAGAGAGAGAGACAGAGAGAAAGAGACAAAATGGGAGAGGGAGAGAGAATGATGGGGTCCTCTCCAATGGTGATGTACTGTTTCTCTCCTCTTTGTTTGAAAAGAAGAATATGCACTGGGATTTCCTTAGAATGAGAGAGAGAAAGGGAGATGTGCATTATTTGTGCTCATTAATTCTCACATGGAGCACTCTTCTTTGTTAAAATTTGGTCCTTTAAGGTGAGATGGGTGCGCATGTGTTTTGTAGGGGCTATTTTTAATGTTTTTATTATGTATTTGTGTTTGTAGGAACTGTTTTTTTTAATGTTTTCATGTATTTCAATGCTTTGGCAATACAAGTTTACTTGTCATGCAAATAAATCAAATTTAAATTTGAAGAGAGAATGACAGGGAATGAGAGGGAGAGAATGAGAGAGCAGATGAACACCGGTCTCATGAACACTGTAGATGATATACGTAGCTAGCTACAATGCTCCTTGCATCTTCACAGACTGTTCAACACACGTGTAGAGTTAATGCCACTAATTAAACTAATTTATGCCAAGCTGAATATTTTACACACTAAATTTTTTTTTTTTTTTTTAAAGCTGCAAATTACAACCACGTGGATTCATTATTTACGTTCATTAAAAAATGAGGCCTTTCTGTGTGGAGTTTGCATGAACTGCCCATGTTTGTGTGGTACTCCAGGTATTCTGGCTTCCTCCCACAGCCCAAAGACATGCACGTTAGGTTAATTGGAGAGCTAATTGGAAAGTCTAAAGTGCCCCCAGGTATGTGTAGGTACCATGGACTACAAAAGACACCAAACTACAAAGCCCATATGTCCAACTCAGAGTGACTCATTTAACCACGCCTCCTACCACAGCTACACTACGGGCTTACTGTAAATTTAAAATGCGGAATCTTCAATAAAACAATAAGGTTGCTGTTGTTTCAACACTCTCTGTTCTATTTTCCTCTCCCTGGACTCACCACCTTACATCCATCTCCCTCTTGCGTGAGTCCACACACCAGGAAGAGTTCGCAAGGCCTGCTACCGAGCAAGGCGCAGATACCCTCGGCTATCGGCTACAGTAGGAACGAGGCGCTCCGAAGCTTTGCTACACGATTAGCGGTGGTTGAAGAACCAGGAGAGCCAGGCACGACCGACGTATCCTGCAGAGGAAGTCCCACGAGGCAGCCAAGACTTTCCGGACACCGACACAGAACCCCCCCTCTCCCAGCAAGCTCAAATTAATGACACTCCCTTTTAATTCTGTAAAAAAAAAAAAAAAAATTCCTCCTGTTTTTTATCCCAATTTTGAATGACTCTCTGAATTCAGAAAAATTGGCTCTTACTTATAATACACCGTGGTCATGGAACATGCAACAAAAATATAAAAGATCGATAGCCTGGCTACTTTGGCTGAATTCTAAGAAGTGGAAGCTTAGCCTCTAGTGTCAAGCTGGCCTTTACGAAGCTGACAAACTAGGTAGTTTAGCATCAAGTGTCAAGCTGGCCTATACACAGCTGACACACTAGGCAGCTTAGCTTTGCGTAAAAATGGCATTACGTGTCTGCTCTATTTGCTCTTTCTGCTCTGTAAATAAATAGAACTCAAAAATCAGGAGGGGGATGCAGTTGAGTACATTCTCTCCTGCAAAGTACATGATGACCAGCCATCCCAGTCCACAATTCGAGCCTACACACACCTGAATCTGAGGAAAACTTATAAGCTTAAACCTTGTTCAGGTAGGGTCAAACTGACCTGTTTTCAACTTTTAGTAAAAGAGGATTGACACTTTTGAGTGACTAAACCGTTGTAAATTTGGTTCCTGTTTTGTGTTTGTTTTTCATCGTCTGTCTTTGCTTTATATCTTTTTGTGATATGTTTTTTTTTTAATACAATAAAAAAGATGAAATATGAACCATAAATATCAATAATATACTGCATGAAAACATGGTTTCTTTTTGACTTGCATATTTAAAAGGATTTTCACAGATAAACATGATTTATATCCCCTATGCTTTTATGGGTAGTGGATTTTATTTAAAAAAATCACATCATCACAACTGAAAGACTTTCATGGCTAAATGCAATCAAGGTAAATAGAGACCATTAACTTTATATTGTTTGGTATTGAGATAAAGATAATGATAATGGTATAATGATAAGGCTGAACCTCTCCTTCCCCATGTGATGCAACAACCCATTATGTGTTACCCTGTGGGGCTGCCAGCTTCAGTCAGCCCGGGCACAGTCCGGATTTTATACCAGCAGCAGATGACTATCAACAGTTTTCTACATCAATTTAAACATTGGAGGCATCCAAACACATTAAAATCGAAATATTATTATTTTTTGAGCAGCAATTGCACTTTAGAAGTGGACACATTACAACAACACGTGAAACAGTGTTTGATTGACAGTTTTAGAGCGCTCAAAGGCATCCTCTACGCACACAATTCAAATGAATGTGAATCTCATGCCAGCATAACCGTGTGTGTTTGTACACTATGGCAGCTGTAGATTACCAGGGCTAATCTGAGTAAAGTATGAGTCAATTTCTTCATCTGTGTTTTTCCGACTTTCTCTTGTGTGTCTGTGTTGAATAAACATTATCTGACAAATAAAGATCAGAGCAGATCCACAATGTTCTGGAATGTTCTGGAAATACGGCAGAAGAATATGGTACCCTAAATGTCGGAGACCCAGGACCCAGCGGAACCATTGGAGCTCCGGACGAGGAGATGCATTACATTACATTTATTTAGCAGACGCTTTTATCCGAAGCGACGTACAAAACTGCGCATCATGGTCATTGGAATAACTGCAAAACACAGGTTCGATAAGGTACAGTACTCATTTTGTTCAGCTAATTCTATAGTTCTTCTATAGCCAAGAACACTAAGCTAGTTCTTCTAGCCAAGAACACAGTTCAGTTCACACAGTGAACATTATTCTGACCTAACTTATGCCAAGTTACATTACATTACATTCATTTGGCAGACTCTTTTCTCCAAAGCGACGTACAAAAAGTGCACTTCATGGTCATACACAACTGCTAAACACAGGTTCAGTAAGGTACAATACTTATTTTGTACAGCTATTTCTAGCCAAGAACCAAGTCAAACTAGGGAGAAGAACAAGCTACAATATTAGGACAAAAATACAAATTACAAAAGGTGCTGGTTCATGGGGGTTCACGTAACATGAGATACAGCTGAAGGCCGTACAGATGGGGAGTTATTTTGGCAGTAACGATTTTAGAATGGGGGCTTTCAACATCCGGCCACCTGATCTTCCTCTGCATCCAATCAGTCCACAGCATAGGAGTCCAATCAAGTTCCTGTGTTTGTGCAGGTGTGTGTTTCTGCCAACTGCCCTCCAATAAGCTGCAGACACCTCTGCTGCCACTCCTTCGTAGATTAGACCACTGTAAACATGTCATATAGAGACACAGGAACAGTCTTCCGTGCCATTTCTGAGTTTATCAATAAATGTCAGATCATACAAATGGCTGTATATTAAATGATGAAGAGCAGAAATGGGTCACATCATCCTTGAGGCACACTGAAATCCCTGAACCATTTAGGGTTCCCCTAGGCAGGTGTCCCCAACTCTGATCCCAGAGAGCTGGGGTCACAAAAAGTCAGGGCCCCTGTTGGGGTCCCCAACCCAATCAAAGATCAGTCCACACCCAGGAAACGAGGTAAGGGAAGTTCACCGTGTAATCAACTGCTTTTATTGTAATCGACTGCACTTGCTAATAAAGCGCAGAGTAACCGGATGAAAACCAGCATCGGCTATGTGCTACCAGAGTCGCTCACCCCTGCCCCCAGGTCACCTCTGCAAATAAGGACCAAGTTCTCAGTTTACATGCAAAACAGAGCAAATAAACAAATGAAATCCTAAGCAGCTCCAACTGTCATTGCATATGGATGTCACATATATTTTGAACGCTTACTTAGTTCTACGGTGGTATAACGGTGTTGTTATGACAGTGGAATGACATGAGAATAACAATGGTCACAGCGATGGTATAACAGTGGTATAGCATTGGTATTACAGTGGAATAACAGCGATATTACAGTGAGATAGCTGTTGCATAACAGTGATATAAGAACTGTTATTTTTTTCCCAGCCTATTAAACATTAAAACAAAGCCAATGTCTGTGGCTGTACTGTGGTAATTTACCATTTGTTCTTGCTCAAGTCATGATACCAATGTGATACCAAACATAAGCACAGAGGGAGCGCTGCAGGCAGCTACGTGCCACCCAGTGAGAGAGGGCGTCATTGGCTGGGAACCTGGCAGGGTGGCATATGATTGGCCAGAGGGTTACACAGGGTGGGAGTTTCAGTGTGTGTGTGTGTGTGTGTGTGTGTGTACGTGCGTGTGGATGCACCTGCACGTGTGTGTGAGTGTTTGTGTGTGTACGTGTGTTTTTGTGTGAATGCGTGTGTGTGTGTGTGCTACTCAGTTTACAAAGAAGCCGAAACATGCCAAATCAGAATCAATTTTGTTGCCTGGAAAAATTCCAAATCAGCGAATGCACCATCCAAGATAAGCGTTTTAAGATCTGGTGAATCATGTGAAAGACAGACCCTGGCTCGGACAGCTCCTGGAGTTCTCTATCATTCTGACTAGACACCTCAGACGGGTGCCAACTGTTTTGGATGCAGTAGGTGCCAAAGCAGTCCGAATTAAAATGCTTTTTTAAATAGTCGCCAAAGAAATGTCATAATTCATCAGCCCTGAGTATCCGCTACCGATGCCCATTCATTTGAACGGTTCGCGGTTAAATCGAATTAAAATTCCTCAGGTCAGCACATTTCGTTTTTCACAACTTTTTCATTAATGCACAAAATAAATTTTTGCTGCAATGAGTATGTGTTAAAAAAAGGCTTGTAGGCCATTAGTCAAAATACTATCACCTGAAAGCACAGAAGGCCATAGCAAAGCATGAAGCTTTGAGAATTTTGGCTTTCAGTGAGCAGACAAAGTATATTTTCTCATATGATGTGCTTGGGGAAGAGTTTAATATGTGGCTCGCATACTGAGAGACGGTTATTTGTGAATAAAGTGTGTTAAAGAATTTCTAGCAGTAATGCAAGGCAAACAGTGTCATAACCTTGAGTGGTTGGTAAGATGCTATGAATCTGTTTAAAAAGCTTTAGAATTGCAGAAGTAATTACAGAAGGATGGAAATGATTGTACACAGCCTGAAAAATATCGGTTAAAATCAGCTAAACTGGTCATTTCCACTTTTTTGTGCTTTAAAAATACAGACTTCAGACCAGGTCAATGCAGTAATTGTCTGACAAAAAAGACTGAAATAACCAGCTTTGCAATTCTGTGACCTGCAGTTTTTTTTTTTCCTACAGAATAGAAGTACACTCTGTTCATACAGCTCCTGTTAAGGCTTTATGCATTTCCACCCTAAATTACTCCTGATTTTTTAACCAGGGAAAAACAGAAAGTTCTTCCTAAAAGCCTGTTTGCTGCAAGCTACCGCATTTCATAATAGATGTTAATGCCTGACTAAAATATCTTTCTCCCCTCCTCTCCCTTCTCTCTTCTCCCTCTCTCCTCTTCTTTATTCTTTGCTTTCTCTTCCTCATTTACAAATTCTCTCTATCTTCTCCTCTCGGTCCTCCCTCCGTTCCCTCCTCCCCTATAACTCTCCCTCCTTTGCCTCCTCTCTCTCATCTCCTCCTCTCCCTCCCCTATCCCCTCCTCTCCCTCTCCTCTCTCTCTCCTCTCCTCTTGCTCCCTCCCTCCTTTCTCTCCTCTCCTTTCTCTCTCCCTCCTTTTCCTCCTATCTCTCCTCTCCTCTTCTTCTCTCCCTCCCCCCTATCCCCTCCTCTCACTCTCCTCTCTCTATCCTCTCCTCTCTCCCTTGGCCCCCATTCATTCTCTGGTCTGGCTCCACGCCCCCTCCAGCAGTGACAGGTTTGGCAGCTAGGCCAGTGAAGGCTGCACACTACCCAGATATGCTGTAGGGTTCCTGTCAGTCAGTCACAGAGCTTTCGGGGAGGCACTGTGATGCAATTTCAACATCACATGACTGAACACACATGCCACAGGCCCGCTGTCCCAAAACCGCACGTGTACCAACACTCTCTTTAACACAACAAAAGAATAGAAAGAGGCCCATTACTGCCTTTCCACAGCATGAAAAATACCAGAAAAAACACCACACGCATTTCAGTGAAATGCTGTGTCGATATTTGAATTAAAAAATGATAAAGCAAAAACATCTCTTTAAGGTCCTACCCCCAAAAAAGAAGGACACCTTTCTGCTTAATGTCATGTTTTGAAGAATTTTTTTTTCATAAATCCAGTCACTATCATTCAATTTTAAGTAATTAAAAAAAAAAAAAGTTTTATACCTGCCCAAGATATCTCAAGGATACCTGTCAATGTGGATAAATAAAAAAATAACAAGAAAGCCCACATCTACTCCACAGTTAAAATGTTTAGTGTTAATTCAACTCTTAACAGTGTTTATATGAGTCCACTCTGGCCACAGTGGACTCGTAATTTCTGTAAGGGTTGATTTACAGAATTTGATGAAATTTATCAAATGATTTATGCAAATATATGCACAAAAATATCAGTCATTTGAAATATGTGGCCTTCGTAAGATTGAAATCTAGGTCAGAGTTTCTGCCAATGCCTGAAAAAATATATCTTGTTAAATCAATTTTGTATGGCCAGATTCAAATGCGGCTGTTGGGACAAAATATTATTTTAATTATTACTTATTTTGTTGGATACCTTTCTTCAAGCTGCCTTACAGATTATAATACAGTTGATCAGAATAATATCTATTTAACATTTATGGATTGTTGCATTCCATTGCTTAATGTTATTTAGCAGATTACAAAAATCAGATCTCAGAAGTGTCCAACTAACAAGACATTTTCCGGAATGTTTCAACATTGCAGTTAGATTCCCATCTGGTACTGTGAAAAGAATGGTCCCAAATCAAACTTTTACTTTTACAAACAAGTTAAGACACACAACAATGTTTCCTGGTATCTGACACAGTTAGCGGCAAGGGCTCCTGGCATCATTTTTTTTTTTTAAAACATGGAGCATGTATGTCAGAATCTATTATGCTCCATTTTGAATGTAATTACTGTCCTCACTGTAAGTATTGATATCCTAGATTGTCTTACAGTAGCGATTCCCTGACAAAATGAACACACTGCCATCCACAATTCAAAAACACTGTAACAAAAAAACCCTGAAAAGCCTTGTCAGTTCCTCCAGACATAAAAAAATGTTCTTTGTGACATAAAAATTTCATTCATGGGACATGTGGGAATGCTGTGGTTTGGGCAGGGTTGAGCATTCGCATTCACTAAGTGTGAGCTCAAACCGTACTTGCTCACGGTCACTTAAGTGCCTTGTCTATATCTCATCACATTGCTGAAAACCCAGGATTGCTCCAAATCACATGAAGCTCAATAAGGCCGCACCACTTAGCCACCTCTTTTCTTTCAATTAACCTCTGATTGGCTTGGATAGACCTATCCACCTGTGTCACAACACAACAACCAGGCCGGACAGGCTAGTCTAAGTGTCCAATTTTGATTGGCTAAGCAAAGCTAACGGCTACAGCTGTCAAACTCTCTACCCAAAAGACTAGCTTCTACTTTAGCCACTAATAATAATAACTTCATTTGTACAGCACCTTTCATACAGACTGCAGCTCAAAGTGCTTAACAGGAAAAATAAAAACAAAAGGCGAAAAAAGGTCTAGTAACTAGTTTCACACAAAAGAGGTTACAAAGTTCCTGACAAGTAGACAGTTTATTATAATGTCACTACTGTCAAACGGATAATTGATTTGGCAATCAATCTGTGAACTGATTCACATGATGTTAATGAGAAAGCAGTGCACCGGGACAACTGATTGCGTGTTCACATTAAGAACCCATGCAGTGTGACCGCGTATCGCTCATTTGCCATTTAATTCATGCAGCTCATTAATTCAGTTGTAGACTTTTACTTGATTTGTATTGTACTTCCTTCTTACAACAGAAAAAAATGTTGATTGTTGTGGGTAGGTATAAGAAATAGAAATGCATTACCGGTAAATATATATATACAGTATTGGGACGGCAGGTATGCCATCCTGTCAAGTTACACCTTGGCGGGGCAGCATGCCCCATACCTATACATCACCAAGAGTTTGGAAATTTTCAGGGTTCCCTACAGAAATAACCGCAATGACACAGTCTCTCAGCCATTACAAACATTAATTTATGTACCTTCTGACCCCATTTCAACAGACATAATTCACAAACAACTTCACACATCTACACAATAAAGCCCCAAACAGGGTATTTTTTTTTGCATTTTTTCCTTCTTCTGCCTGATTACATCATCACAAATTCTCCAGGCCCAAAAATAATATGTCTTCTCAGTGGACATTTAGGTACATCAGCCAATAAAAACATCGGATCCATACGCAAAATGGCACATATAGAAGTGCACTCGTTTAAAAGAGCATAACTTTGCTGTTCCTATGTCTGCTTCACTAGTAGCTCACTGGGTAGTGTGTCCACCTGCAACATTTTTGAATGAGTGACAGGCTAGGATCCAATCCCCCCTCGGACTTATGAAAACCTCTCACTCATTACAATGCCTTGCTGGGAAAAAAAAAACATTTAAACTATTGCTTTTGCATCTGTATACTCTTTGCAGGAAACACATTTATATTTCTGAAATACAATTAAAATAAACGCACACTTTAGAGAGTTCCACTTTCAGCATTTTGACTGAGTCTAACGTTAGCCATCTTGCCAACGAGACAACAGACCAAGTGTATAACATTTTTAGTGCAGACGGCTGTGAAATTAATAGGCACAAAAATCAGTGCGCTTGAACTTTGGTCTGAGACAATGACTTCTTCAACTCAGGTACGTCGATTTTCTTAAAAAGCTACAATGTCAAACGGACCACGCTGCTGCTTCTACTGTTCTATACTTTTTCACTAGGCTACTGCTGCTATCCTCCAACGTCACATTGATAAATTAATGTTAGCTAGCCCTATATACTGTATCCTCTACCAACATACAATTAGTAGGTCTGTCATGTACAATAGCCCACTAAAAACACTTCCATTTTAAAATATGACTTTCATTTATGGTAAAGGGAAAATTATTGAATCCGTGCCTATGTGTTTCTTTCAGCTAGAATGTGTGTTAGCATGCATGCATGTGTATGAATGTCTCTCATAGCCTACATTTATATGAATTACTATCATCAGTAACTCATAACAAACACAGTACAAAAATAAATTATATCTCATGAAAAACACTTAGGAAACATTGGGTAGCATTGCTTTTGAATACAGCTTGTTTAATTTGTGTGAGCTAGATTTGATGTAATGTTTTGTATGTGTGAGCAACTTGGCATTTTTGTACATTGAAAACATGTTTTTCATCAGATTACTCCTAAACAGCCTCAAAGTGTATTTGAAAAAAGTTTAAGCATTTTTACATAATAGTAAAAAAATGGTTTTACATAAGTGTCTTGGATGACAACACATTGCAGTGAAAATATTTTCAAAAAAGTATTATATTTTTATTGAATCCGCCTTGTAGTGTTGGTTTTGGCATCGCAGAATTTTTACATAGTTTTTCAGATTAATACTTGAGACTCCAACAGCGGACAAAAATGAATAGCTGGCTCATAGGGGGATAGCAGCAAATAAAAATATGGCAGCCTGCAACTCCATGCTGTTTCTAAGAAAACTGCCCTTGGAGTTGTGAAATATGCTAATGCTTATGTAACATTTATGTCTGACGTACACGCACAAATGTATTGTATGTATGTGTCATTTTGGTCTCTAAATCATTCTACATCAGAGAAACAGAAGAAAAATGTGTGTTTTTGCTGGTTTTTTTTCTGTCCCGTTCAGAAGTTTTGTGGACGTTCTCTGTTCTCAGTTATACAATATAGAAGCTGAAGGTAGGAAATTTAGTCCAAGGTGACCCCGAAAAGCTTTTCTCTCGGAGATGATAATGAGCACTTTGCAAAATGGTAATGTGAAAGAAAACAGCTGACATTTCATTTGCTGCTGTCGGCACTGATCAGCACAGCTACTCCAGAAACACACGACTTGGTCTCCTGGAGGTTATAACAAATGCACCCAGAAATAAAATTAAATTCCGGAAACAGTTCAGATTAAATGACTTGTCATTTATTGTGAAAACAAACCAAATACTAATACAATCTGTCCTCTGCTCACCAGATTTGGCATCTTGTTTCCAGGTCAAATGGTTAAGAAAAACACAAAAATGTTAAATGAAAAGGGGGGACTGTGGACATTTATGGAATACATGCAGAAACATATTTACCAGTGTTTTTTCTTTGAGAAAGAGTAATGATTACCAGTTGGTAAGAATACGCCAATCAAACAGAAATGCCTTCTGGTCATGTTTGATGAATACAGCCCACACACACATACCGCTGGTGCCACAGTCGCCCGAGACTGCATTTCAATAACAGCACGCATGACCTTAAATCTTCATGATTCATTAATCTTTCCCCTTTCTCTTGGCTCATTGCTGAGCCATTATTCAGTAAATGTACAGAAATGACACATTGCAATTTGCATGGAGGCATGGAAAGAGGACTCTGGTATGGGGGAAAGAGGACTCTGGTATGGGGGAAAGAGGACTCTGGTATGGGGGAAAGAGGTCTCTGGCATGGGGGAAAGAGGACTCTGGTATGGGGGAAAGAGGTCTCTGGCATGGGGGAAAGAGGACTCTGGTATGGGGGAAAGAGGTCTCTGGTATGGGGGAAAGAGGACTCTGGTATGGGGGAAAGAGGACTCTGGTATGGGGGAAAGAGGACTCTGGTATGGGGGAAAGAGGACTCTGGTATGGGGGAAAGAGGACTCTGGTATGGGGGAAAGAGGTCTCTGGTATGGGGGAAAGAGGACTCTGGTATGGGGGATAGAGGTCTCTGGTATGGGGGAAAGAGGTCTCTGGTATGGGGGAAAGAGGACTCTGGTATGGGGGAAAGAGGACTCTGGTATGGGGAAAGAGGACTCTGGTATGGGGGAAAGAGGTCTCTGGTATGGGGAAAGAGGACTCTGGTATGTGTGTGTGTGTGTCCAGGTGTACAGTCGACTCCAGAATTACTGACATCCTTCTGAAAATGACTGTATAAAATAAACAATACCCATGATGAATAAAAACTCTGTTTTTTGTCAGTAATAGAAGCCTCCCAATATAAAAATATTATGGACTGAGAGACCTACAATAAAACAACCTCTTTTACCCCCATGTTGTACACTCTTTATCTAGCAAAGTCCACATTCTCAACACCCATGTCTCTTTTTACTCTTTGAGGGAGGTAAAATCTTGGCACACCATCTTGGAAGAGAGCCAAAACAGTGGAAGCCATATTGTTTGTACAACAATACAGGTTTTAAAAAAATTGCACACAACTGTCCTGTTGTAGCCATCTATACAGCCACAGAATACAAACTGTCATGAAATTAGTTTGTGATTGAAGTCAATGTGCCCGCAAAGAACAGATATACATCGATAGAATTAAACGAAAGTTCACACTATCTCTCTGTCATTTGATGATCCTGCTCTCTGACCCACCACAGAGTGTCCTTCTTAAGAAGCAACTCACAGGATGATCAAGCCCCCTAGCTGACACTAAGTCAATGAGTCTCCCCCACACACACACACACACACACACACACAGTGCGTGCATGCTCAGCAGTGAGGAGCAGTTGATTCACACACTCCTGAAGCTTATGACAGAGATAGGAAAGCAGCAGGTCCAGCACACAAACCCAGTGCAGGTCCTGGACATCACAGCCAGAAACAGTACCTGTCTGCCTTTCTTCTTTACCCTCCCCTTTTCCCCGGGTCTCCTTCGTTCACCCCTTTCATCCTCCCTCATTCCTCACCTCGCTCCTTCTCTTCTTCCTCTTTCCTCTTTCTCTCTTTCTCTCTCTCTCTCTCTACAGTTACTGAGTGAATTATGGCAGTGGCTGGTCAGCTGGCCTTATCTCCTCAGCACAGCTGTGGAGGGTCCCCCTTTCCCTCCAACTCCATCAAACACTCACCAGACCCAGATCAAACTCAAATGCGAAATGTATGTAAGAAAATCACAGAATATACTTTACATAATATGCATGAAATTAAATCAAATGTGTCTTCACTGGGCTTCACAACATACCTAAACCAGGCTTTAGAACACACCCCTGCCTAAACCAGGCTTCAGAGCACTCCACTAAACCAGGCCTCAGAGCACTCCACTAAACCAGGCTTCAGAGCACTCCACTAAACCAGGCTTCAGAGCACTCCACTAAACCAGGCTTCAGAGCACTCCACTAAACCAGGCTTCAGAGCACTCCACTAAACCAGGACTCAGAGCACTCCACTAAACCAGGATTCAGAGCACTCCACTAAACCAGGATTCAGAGCACTCCACTAAACCAGGCTTCAGAGCACACCCCCGCCTAAACCGGCTTCAGAGAAAAAGGAGCATGTGATACCGCAGTGGGCATCGTAATCAACTCTGGTAAATGGAGCTAAGAGCTATGTACACTCATAAATTTGAGGAAGTGGCGTAATTCTCTACGGTGTAGGGGGCAAATGTGTATGTCTGCTGGTAATTAGACCTGCCAGTTATTGCTAATTGGTTATCATCTGTAGGTCATGCTAGATGACGAAGACTGAACTAATCAACATCAACTTGATGTATTAACTCAGGTAAAGATTTAAATTGTTTTTGGTATTAATTGTTAGGTTAACCTGAGGTAAAATACGGTCTGGTGCTAGTCGATAAAATATGTATGGCAACTGTGATTAATTCTAACTATGCTGGTTAACTACAATTAGTGATTGCCAAAGCACAGATATATTTACAGACATCACAATAATAAAACAGAATTAAAAGAAAAAATTAATGATTCAATAAAATAAATCGCTCTCTCTCCCTCTCTCATTCTAAAGTAATCCCAGTATATAAGGTTCTTTCTGAACAGAGAGGAGAGATAAAATGTATAGCGCCAACAGAGAAGACCCCATAATTCTCTCTCTTCTTATTTTCAAACAGATGAGAGATAAACAGTATATCAGCACTGGATAAGACCCCATCATTCTCTCTCTTGCTCTTTCTCTCATTCTCTCACTCTCTCTCTCCATCCCTCCCTCCCTCAGGCCAGAGGCCCTGATATCACTGAGAATGGCAGCATGAGAAGACCTTGCACACATGCTTACACCCCTATTCCATAGCTCACAGTTCCATCTGGAAACATTATTCAACAGCCTACAGAAAAACAACCAAAATTCATGCACGGAAGGACAATACGGTAACAATAGGAAAATGTACAGAACTACAAAAACAGGAAACAGGATAAAGGATTTTACATACCTTGAGTCCACACAGAAAATAGCAAAAAGTTGGTCAATGCTTTGCTAGCATTCATGGTACACACATTGTGTACATAAAAAATGTTTTAAAAATCCTTTAATGGCTTTAATGTACCGTATATACTTGCTCTACTATTTGTGTGACAACAACTGACAGAGTTGCTGTATGTTAACTGCTGTCACATAGCTAAGCAGTTACGCTACCATGCTAGCGGCGTGTATGTCGGCTAAGCCTACAGCAGTAGCTAACTAGCGTCAACTGTACCTGTGATTGTCAGCTAGCTTGCAATTTCACTTTCCAGTCAGTCACATTTAGCTAATAGTCTCCTGGGCTGGCCCACCCATATATTTTGGCTGAACCACCACACCCAGCTGTGAATCTTTCTGACAATTCATTTACTAACTGTCTGAAATACGGGAAAGCTACTACCCCGTGTCCGCAATCGCATCTCCCATCTCTTAAACCGTACTGGAAACACCCCTGGTTCAGTAATGGCCTACCTATTATTTTCAGGCCCGACTATATTGGCTGTGCTGGCCGACGAACTTCCCTTGTTCCGACACCCTGTCTAGGGCCGGCTGAAAGGGCCAAAATATTTCCTTATGCAAGAGAAAACAAACAAGAAAAAAAAAACAGTCGGCTATCAAGGGCATACACAGGTGAGGACAAGATCCCACGGACGGATAGTCCGACGAGAGCTGCCGATCGTTGAGTGCATAGACGTGCATTTTATGTGATGAAATATTTCATTTAATAAAATTTTATTTGATGCAATATTTCATTTTGTTGCATTTTATTTGATGGAATCAAATTAAATGCAATTAAATTTAATTGCAATTTAATTGATTCAGCGTTTCATTAATCATTTTTGCTACTTCAACCCGCATACATCCCCAGCATGTTTTTCACCACTGGAGTAATAACTGTGCAGATATCTTCTCATCAAATAACTTTTTTTTTTAATTTTTTTTTTACATTGATACTTTTTTTTGTATCCATTTTTTTAGAGCCAAAATTCAAAACTGATCCTAGATCAAGGCCCATTACTCATAAATTGTCTACATTGCTACTTATTATCAAACTTGTGTGCATAATAATAACTTGTCTATCTACCATCAGCAGAGACATTTTCCTGGAAAACCAGAAGAGAACATGATCAAAGCTTTGGCCCCCAAGCTGACCTCACTTGTTAACATAACTATAAAATAAAAACTTTGAGGCCACAGAGTACAGAGAAACAGTTGGGAAAAGGTCATGGGATTTGTTTACACGATGTGTCTGCAATGTTATGGCGACTTCCCCCTGTCTAATGTTGCACACACTGAAGAGGACAATCATGGAGTTGCCAGAAGAAAAAAAACCTAAGAACCTAAAATTATCAGGCCATCAGGAGCCAAAACCCACATAAAGTTGGTTTAAAAAGTGAGGGCCCATCACACGATATTGTCTGAACGGTGGAGTAAGACAATTGTCGGCACGGAGTCCGCTAAACGGGCTGAAGTGCGAAATAAAAACAATAAAAGCATTCATGAAAAGTGCTCATTTTCAAAGCAAGCAATTGAATTAAACAAAAATGAATGCACAAGTGAAATAAACCTAGCAAGGCTAATGCCCTTCAATGTGGTCTGGCAGCTTTTATATGCAAATAATCTGCAATTATCCATCTGCAATCAACGGTTGTTTCTTCAGCACCCTTATACATTATAAATTTATTAGTACCAAAGTGGTTTTCTGCAGTTGTTTTACAAGTGGCACAGAGATATGAACCATAAAAAGAATGTACTACACTGCAATCGATATTACAAGCTGTACTACACATTAAATACATGCATTCAAATATATATTTCAAATGCATGCACTGTACATATATGTGGTAGGTTTATTATGCGAGTGTGCACAAATACATGTCAGCAATATTAAATCTGGCAACCTAAGTGTGTGTCACCACATTGTGTCCCAAAGGGACTGCTAGCAAACCTAAGCAGAACACTCAGCACCCATCACCTGTAATGGGGGATTTATTTTGTCAGGTGCACTGTGGGACTCAAATTGGAGACCAAGGACCCCCCCCCCCCCCCCCCCCTTGCAATATCTCTAATCTCAAACCTCCCCCTACAGGCCCACAAACACCACCTCCATTGGTAACTATGGCTACATCCAATGTACGGTTGCTGAATTAAAACACCTTGTCACAGAATACTTCAGTTGCAGCATGGAAGGTTCTTCTGCTTGGAATACCGTTTCACCTAAAAGATTAGCCATTTAAAAACTGTGTAAAATAAACAATGGGTGAGCTAGTCATGAAATGTGGTCAGTCCAGCTATGCTATACTGTATATATATATGCTATAATTGTAAAGCACTGCCAGTGGCAACCGTAGTTTCTTTCCCAAACTTACTGAATCACAGAAAATTCTAACTCTCCAATATTTCACTAAGTTTTGACAATCCAAAATCGGACATTGTAACCGGCAGCTGACCGACGCAGCTGGAAAACTGCCGAGGTCACGTGACAGGGACACTGAGGAGTTCTCAGCCGTAGGGCGTGGCTGAAATGTTTGGGTGACCCGTTCATCCACGAGGAAAAATGTCCCCGGTGTTTCGTTTACCAGGAACGCGGCAGAAATGAAGTCCATTTCCTGCTTTCATAGCTGTCGTCTTGTCGAAGTTCGAGCCTTCTCAGCCTCTCTCAGAACATCTGGCCACAGGCAGGGAAAATTCACTCTTTGCTGCTGACCCTGATTCGCGCTGTTCCGGCAGTTAAATCATTTTAATGATATACATTTCTCCCTGCCAGCACAATTCAATAAAATATTAATGGGAAACCTTTCCTTTTGCGCTCGTGCGTGATTTTTTTCTTTTATGTCACTGGAACGACAAAGAACCAAAATGTGGGTATTAGAAAAGAAGAAACAGCAGCCTAATTGATGGTCTGGTCCAGTCATGCCTCTCATGTTTTGTGTTGCAGTTATGTATGAGTGAGTCTGGGGGGGGGGGGGGGGGGGGGGGGGGCGATGCTGGAAGCCTGGCCCTCAGATATGAAACAAGAAAAATGCAGACCCGGGGCCCATGACCAAGGGTGATGCCCAGTCCTGCCTCCACCATGCCACCCCTGCACACATCCCCCTCCCCTTCTCCATCCCCCATTTTAAGTTTTATCTGAAGAAAAACACGTTTTCAACGTACAAAAACACCATGTTGCCCACACATACAAAGCACTAAGTCATTAACACTTACAAAAATCTAGGCCTGCCATTAAAAGTACTGATATCAAAATTACCCCAAGTTACAAGAAACAATATTGGCTACCTTAGCTAAGGCAAATTAAACATGCTGTATTCCAAAGCAATGCTGCTACCCAAGGCTTCCTAAATTCTTTCAAGTAACTTGGCCCTGTGTTTTTAATGGCAGGTGTTTAATTTGCAAGTGTTAATGACTTATAGTGCTTTGTATGTGTGAATAACTTGGCATTTGCGTACACTGAAAACGCATTTTCCTTCAGATATCATTTCTTTTTGCAAAGCGTTTGTTATGAGAAAATGATGACAGTAATGCATGCACTTTCTGTTATTTCGTCTGGGTCCACTTTTTGTTTTATGAGGTTTATAAGGCATTTGAATACGCTCAGCTATAGGTAGGACTCTCCTTTGCTGTTTTCCTTAGGTAGAGCACTGACCTTACGTGAGAATTGGAGAAGGATGAGTAGGTAATAGTTGTGAGAAATAGAACAGTTGGCATTGGACAAGAGCATGTGCAGACATATTTCCCAGCAATCTTTGCACATGAGAAAATATGGGCATTTATTCTGCAGAATGGACGTTTAGGTGAAGTTTGACATGATCACAGACTATAGTCTGACCATGAGCGAGATGAGTGTCCTCATTCAACAGTATATAAAACAGATGGTATTAGTAAGTGGTTGTATATATAGCTGTTCAAGGAGTGGGTGAAATTGCGTATATAAACAGATGTACTTTTTCCACATAGACTACTAGCAATTGTACTTGTGAATGAGTCATGTTTTTAAATGGAATGTGTTCAATGGGGTGTTGCAGACACTAGACGTAGTAATTGTTTGTATGTGGGTAGATAGAGAACAGGGCGAGGTAACTTGAATGTAGAAATGTGTCGTTTGCTGATAAGAGCATCTTCTACAGTAGCCAAGTAAAGTAGTTAGTATAGAAACGCCACAGTAGTCAGCTGTTGTAACTGTTTAAGAAAATCAATGAATGTGCCGTCATGAAATGCATATGGGTGGCTGTGCGTGACTTCAGCTGAACACATGCATTGAAGATTCAGTTATTCTGAGAACTGCAAAAGCAATATTTTAAAAGCAATAGACAATTATTAGTTAGCAAATAAGTGTACAATAAATATTAAATGAAGTAAATATTAATACAATAAAGTACATATTTGCACGAGGCTGAGGCAGGATTCAAGCCTCCAACCTTGCAGTTCTTCGGCAATAGGCTTACCAGTGAGCCACCAAGAAAGTAGCTATCTAAGGTGTGAAATGTCTTGGTGAAAAGTGGCTGTGGTTTTACAGAAGGCCTCACTAGCCCGCTAGAAAACATTCACATTGAAATTGAATGTAGCCGGTTTACTGAGTATACGTTCCATAAAAGACCGGCATGATTTGATGCAGAAGGATCCAGAAGAATTATGCAGTTGCAAAAGCAATAGTTAAAAAGTAACAGAGAACTGTGAGTGAACAAATAACCCTTAAGAAATTAGAAAATCGGCAGAGTCTCAGGTACGGAAGGTACAGAAATGAATGTTTTTCAGGGCTGAGAGCCGGTGGTCATCATGGTTATTTCTGTAGGAAACCCTGAAAAGTGGCATACCTGCCATCCCAATTAAGATAACTTTCACCATTTCTATTAAAAATGTGTTTTGTTTTTTTCGCAAACCCTATTTTTCCGCATCATATTTAATGGCTACCATTGGGAGACTTGCCTTGACTGAGGAAAGGGACTAGACTGAAATGGACAGAGAGGGGTAATGAAAGAGTAGGGGGGGGGGGAGAGAGAGAGAGAGAGAGGAGAGAGAGAGAGAGACTTTGACTTTTAAAAAAGAGAGACTTTAAAAAAGAGGGCATTAGAAATAAAAAAAAAAAGAAACCATACTGAGAGACTTATATCCCACCCAACTGAGCCACCCCCAAACACACCAACCCCCATACCACCTACAACATAACCAGAACATTAAAAAAGCAAGGAGAAAAAAAACAACACACAGACCAAAATAAACAAACCAAAGAATATAGAAAAGTACCAAACTTTGCTTAACACATAGTTACTTATTCTCCTTCCCACACTTTGCAGAGCACTCCATTTATAGCCCATTAGTCTTTAAATTCCATCAGATTGTCATTCATTTTGTAAAAGGCAAACTCAAGTTTCAGCCGAGCAATGATCAGCACTCTAAGGATGTGAACACGGTCCTGAGTCACTTGCTGTTGCATCATCCCTTTGTGGCTCTTATAAATGGCCACTTTTGCCTACCATAATAAAATTAATCGGAGCGCATTGTTGTCGGTATTTCCTGGAGTACCTTACTCCATACACAAAGGCCGCCTTGGAAAAATGAAACCCTAACTGTGTAGTCCAGTCCTCCAGAACCCTGAGCACAGTGTTTAGCCTGGAACACTCTGTAAACAGATTCCTACTGCCCAGCAGAAAGGGCATCTTTTGTCCACTGTATTGTCAAACCGACTCGCATTGCTGTTGTCTGGAACAATATTGTGGAGGATCCTCCACTGTAAATCACCGACACGCTTCGGAAGCGGACTCTTGTACATTCATTTCCATGATGGCCCATACTACTGTGTCGCCAGCTAGGAGGGTCCTCCATCTCACAGCCCTCTTCCTTATTTGCTCCCCGCAAATGAGCTTCATACACAACATATACAGTGTCTTCTTTGTTGCCCTCTCGAATAAAATCTCTCTCAGCCCTCCCCAGTGTAACAAACTGCCATCCCTCCCACTATCCTCAGGTTCTGGAGGATCTATCCTTAACCCTGGAAATCTGTGAACATTTGCAGAAGGGGCCCCAGCAACACCTCCCTCTGTAAGAAACCTGGGAAACATCACAGACACGGGTTCTCCGAATCCACCCAAAAGTAATTTTTACCCTGCACAATGAAAACCACTGAGCTAGCCTAGCCAGCTCTTCCTCATCCCTCATCCATATTGTGAATCAAACAAATGTTTTATCTGAGTGACCCCAGCTCTTACAAAATTCCTCACCACACTTTGTGATGGGGAAACCTGGCTTAGGAAATAGTGGGTTAAAAAAACATGGGCTCCTCCACCAAAAAACACTGCCCACACCGTCGCAACTGCAGAGTAGAAGGCAGGCCAGCTTAACTGATTAAATTTCTCACTATCCAGCAAGAATAACTGCCGTTCAAGTCCTAACCCCCCCCCCCACCGGTCTGAGCAGTGAGCAAGCAAAAGCCATCCAAGGAGCAGTGCAATTACCATGCAGCAGTTTTTGGAGTGTCTGAAGCCTGAGAGCCACCATCCTGCTCCCCATACTTATCAGACCCTGCCCCCCCCCTCAAACAGAGGCAAATGCCAATACGCCAGCCTTTACACAGTGGTGCCCCCCCCCCCCCCCCAGAAAAAGAGAGAGAGAGAGAGGGGGGGGGGAAAGTAGAAGGGAAAGGGAGAACGAATGGAAGTGAGAGATAGAGAGAGGAAGTGAGGGATATAAAGAGAAAACAGAGGGAGACAGAGAGAGGGTCCAAGGCAGTGATCCCTGTCTGGACCAATCTGCCGCGCAGAAGTGCAGTCCAATCTGGCGGCCCGCCGTGCTGCCCTGCCCTCGGGCACGTGTCAGTGTCTGACAGACTGAGTCAGAGAACACGCAGCAACCGGTGCAGCTCCGTCAGCCATCTCTATCTCTCTATCTTTCTCTGTCTCTCTGTCTCTGTCTTTCTCTTTCTTTCTCTCCTTCTGCCTCTGAAAACTCAATTCAATTCAAAGTGCTTCATTGGCGTGACACATTTCAGTATGTGTGTTGCCAAACCATTACTAAACACATTACAATGCAGATAAACTGCAGTGCAATGTCATGAATTCTAAACAATAAATACCTAAAAAAAAATACATGCAAATACTTATTTGCTGTAGAACAAACTAATAAAACAGCAAATGACAATTTATTATAATTTATTAACCTTAAGGTTAAATGTGAACGTTACATGCTGCTAGGGAAATGTGCTCGGTGCTGTATAGGTTTGGTGCATGCCGCCCCACCAAGGCGCAACTTGGCAGGATGGCATACCTGCCATCCCAGTTATAACACTGAATATTTACTGTTACCATCTATATGAAATCATTCATGTTGCTAAAAATGCCATTTTCAATATCTCTGACCACCTCACCTCTTTGCTTGACATTTTGCTTGTAGCACTCAGCGGTGTGTCCTCAACAGAGGTGTAAGTGGGGCTTACAAATACACCGTCTACAAGGGCCACACAATCCTACACAGCATACTTTTAAGCTTGATGAAAATGAATTACGTTTCATAGAACATTTTTTCATTTAATTTATAGCACAACAGCGGTTTTACTTCTCCCATTTGCTCTGCTGATCAGCTCTTCATTTTCAACAAAAATGGCTTCATTTCAGTGACCAGGTTTCAACGGATTTTACCTGTCACCTCTAATTGAATCAATTAAAAACTGGGAACCTAATTTTGACAGAAACATTTATCATATACTGTACAGAAGTGCAGAAAATGACAGCATTAGTTGACCTGACTGATTAGAAGTCCTGGGATGTGGATGTGAGGCATTTATCCTTCATTGCAAGCACAGACACTTCTGACATAAGGTGAATTAAGAGGGCAAATTATCCTTCAGCAGGTATTATTGTATAATTAAGAACAATTAACATCTTAATACAATTCAGAGGTGGCAATTATGGTTGGAATGGAAACCAGCATACACAGTGGGACCCCAGAATAGAGTTTAAACACCTCTATCATATGGATTGACAAATAAAATTAATAAAAAATCATGAGCATGCAACATTGTATTATCAACATTTTGAATACGTTTCTTTTATATGATTCGATTATTTGCTTACAGACAAATTTCACTGAGCATTCTCAGGGAAGTGCTCTACTGATATCTGAGTGTTTAACCCTTTGAAGAGTAGGTATTTTGGAAGACAGTGTTCTAGAACTCCGTTGTTTTCAATTACCAGTAGTGGTTGTTGCATCAGCATGTTAAGATTAGAACGTTCTTATCACACATTTGTGATCTCACACCTTAAATGATCTTTCTAAAATCTGTCTGACCCAAGTCTACAGTGCAAGCTGTTAACAAAACCAAATGGCCCTGTTTTCATATTTCATCTTTGTTTGGGGATGCACACTAATGATGTCTCTGTGGTAGCTAGTCTTTAAAAAATAAACATTTATAAATTTCACTAATAATTTCAAGATGTCTTTTATGAAGATGTTCTGTCTCTATCTATCTTGGAGCCAGCTCTGCAAAATATCCCCAGGCTACTGAAGAAAACAGTCATTACCTCCTCCTCCAAAGATATAACTGCATCCAAAGTAGTGTAAACTATACAGATATAAAATCATTAGATTGTTGGAAAGCTAAATTTAATTTTTGTACAAAGAGTCTGATCCAAAAGTCCATTGTGAATAGACAAACTGTACACTCAGGAATGGATTGACTGCCAGAAGTTTTACAGTCTTATTGAAAAAAACGTATTCAAAAGAATTAAGGTAAATTCCAAACATATATCAATTAGAGATTTGAGAAGTGATATTGGTTTTGCTTTATGTTACATCAAATTGATGGCTTAAAAATCTAGATAAAAATGGATACTTTTCAGTTTACCTCGTATGACAAATTTACATTACTCACCACCTTTTGAAAACATAGTTCCCACTGACAGTAGGGGCTAAACAAAAGCTCTAGAAAATGATAAATGTATTATTCTAGTAAGACATGCGTACATATGTTAGCTGTCATGAAGACAAATACTTTGGATTTTCTACAGCCCAAGCCCTGACCTTTCCCAGACAATAAGTGCTTTACTCTTCGACTTACAGTATCGGTAGACTGACTGCCATACTGAGGAGGATGTTCAAACCGGTCGCTCTCTTTTGATTGGTTGGGCAAGGTAGCAGGTAGGCCATCACAAATAATTTCATTTACAATATATCTTGTACATTTCCTGAAGAAGATGAAGAATATATATATATATATATATATATATATATATATATATAGTGGCGTGGATCGGGGCATGCCCCCGCAGTGCCCCTCCCAGCCTTATATGCATCAGCTCAAACCTGCCACCAGGCCAGCTGTTCAGGACCCGGGACAGCGCCACTCTATGAAGCCCAGCCACAGGACCCTGGAGAGCGTCAACCTGGAAATTCCCCAACTCCCTCCTTTGCACTCAACGCACCTGAAATCAATGAGGAGACACAGCTGCCGCCACTCCAGGGAAATGGGCTGGGAGCTTAAAAGGAGGCCTTTGTCTCCCTTGAAAAGAGGGGTTTTTTGGCTGCAGCAAAGCTGTTAATACATGTTTGTAATTTTTTCCTATTTTCAGAATCCGGTGGAGACGCAGGATCACATCCCTCTTCCTGCTTTGAAGAGGGATCCCCTCAGCTGTCTCCCGGTCGTCGTTACCCCTAATGTCAGTTACTTTACTTTAATTTAATTTAGACAAGAAACTTTAGTTGTTGAGTACGGTTTTGTTTTTGTACATAATTTTTGTTAAATAAAAGGCCCTGTTGGGCTATTTTTCCCCAAACCTCTGGTCTGTGTATTTCTGTGCCGCCCCGCCTGCACCGTCACGCCCAGTGCGGTGCCACAATATATATATATATAAATTTCATAAAAGTTTCATATGTTATAAAAGCATTTGTAACATACATATAGTCATAATAATTTAATAAAAATAGACCATATAATACAAATTATTACCATGCATTTTTGCATGCATTAATTATATATTTTACAAACCCATTTTAACAGGAAAAGGGCACCTATTCATGCATAATTTTCATATATCTATGTTTCCCAAATATGAGGTTACTTTCTAATATACTCATTGAGACTAAATATATTTTCAAATATATTTTATTCATATTTATTTAGGTATGGACAACCAGGAGCTGTGGCTGAGCTCCCCTAAAGTTTCCATAGTGACCACATCCAATGTGGTTTAGGATTACATTTGGAAGACAACCTTCTCCATCAACTGGCCCAGATGATGTACTCAAAGAAGGTTATTCGGCTTGAGGTATAAGCTTCTCCCCCGCATCAGGAGCGGGACTCCACTGCAACCAATACCCCTGAAGCCTTATATCAAATGTAGTGAATCTAAGCTGAACTCAGAAAGTTGTTTTTTTTTTTTTTTTTTTTACCTGGAACATTAGGACAGTTAGGGCACCCTGTCCAGAAATATACACCCCAGCACAGTTTTCATGAATAAACAACCGTCAGGGAACATTACCAAGAGGTCTGTATGCAAGACATATCAGGACTGCTTTTCTGTGACTTCGACAGAACTTGTTTGGAACATGAAAAAGTTCTAAGACTGTATCATGATAACATTATTGTACAACCAAATCACAGTTTCTTTGGAATGTTCCCCTACAACAACTGTTTGCAGAAGACATTTATAACCAGCAATAACACAATAACAGGTACAGATGAAACGTGTGGCTGGGACCACGCGGGGGGACTTTTATTTAGGATCTAAGAGAACAAGTAGCTTTTATGATTTTAATGGATTCTGTGAGAAGATCAAGCCTTTCCTTAAACACATTAAGTAAAATTTCAACACAATGGAACATTAAACATACATATTTTAGCAGGGAAGCTATGAATGTCATATATGAAGTCAATTTGCATGGCTGTATGAGACTATTATCTCAAGGGACACCCCTATAAAGAGGAAGATTCATTACAAAAAGCCTTAGATCATAATTATGAAACCAGAGCTTTCACTGCTACAATGTCACTACCAGAAGATGTCTCACTCACACAATCCAACATAATCATTATTCCATTCAGCACTAGAAGGCTATAATCAATCAAAGCCTTTGTAACATGAGACTACATTGTGCCGTGTATTTAAGATATGCAGGAGAACCAGGCGTACAGGCATCTTGCCTGTGGCTCAACAAACAAAAGGTAATTTACCGCTTATCTTCAAACTGAGCGGTGCTACAGATCCAGGGTGTCCAGTCTTATCCAAAAAGGGCGAGCGCGGGTTGCCGGTTTTTGTTCTGGCCCAGCGCTCTTTACCGTTAGTTTGTAATGAATTCATGTCTCGCCCCTGGTCTGCAAATGTTTCCGATAGCGATAACAATAGCAACAACAACCCAAGCCCCGGTCCTGCCATTGGCTCTAACACCTCATTCACGATTAAGCTTCCCAGCTGTGCATGTTGTCTAGTTTTGACTAATTCCAAATATAGCGACAGTCGTGTGGCTGTACAGGGCATGTTCCACTGAGCTCCAGAATTTCAGCAAGGCTGTGCTCCAGTACTCGCCTACCCGAGAAACGTTTGGTAACACTTCATTTGACATTATCACTGTGACACGGAAATGACAGTATCATTATCGTGACATAATACCTGTCCTGAAGTGCCCTGTAAAAGAATATAAACCTCTTGACAAGGTATTTTTACATGAAGTGTCACTATTTGTCAAGCTGGCACATAGTGGCATGGCTCTCAATTAGTAACTGGCACAGTCATTTTCAAATGTCATGGTGAATCAGTGTTATGTTAGCCCTGTCACAATGAGCCTTCGATGCAGGGTGCTATGTTAGGCGTGTCATAACTGCAAGCTACATCGTAACAACATTATTATACATATTATCACACGTCTTACACATATTAACAAGACCAGGCCTAGTATATGGCTGGACCTCTCCGGCCGACCAATGGTGTAACTTCATAACTCAGTCACTCAGTCACAGACATTCGCGTTTGTAGGGCTGGCCCTGCTGTTGCGGTCCAGCCAAAAATACAGCTTATTGACACATACATACGAATTGACACATACACACTCGCCAAAAGAATCAAAGTGATTTGAAAACGCTTGTAAAACTGCGGAGGACACGGGCGCTGGTCGTACGCAAACACCGCGAAAGCTGCCTTGGTGGTCACCTGCAAATGGCGGCCATTTTACAGGACTACGCTGGGTGACTGGCTTAGATAGGTTTCACTGCATACAGAATATCACAAATACTATTACAAATGTCATGTAGAATATCACATATATTACAAATATCAAGGATGAACAATATGACAAATTATTCCTCCCTATCGTGGAGGAGCTGGAATACTTCACAGATTATTCCTGAGAGATGTGTGAAACCAGTAACCCTGGGAGAGGGCTGGAACATTTTGGGAATGAAGCAAATACTCAGAAAAGACACCCAGTTACCAATGGATCAAGGGGCTGCCAGGCCGATTCAACGCTGTGTGGCGTAGACAAGAGTAAAACGAGACTATCCTAATTAACAGTTATGCAAATACAGCCTGACTTTGCTGCATAAATTGTAAATGACACAAACAATGATGTTTTTCTGCGAAAATTGCAGTAGTTATTTTAAATGATACAAACTCCTCAGTTTGTATGGAGGCAAACTTTGTTACATTAAACGACAAAGTAGATAAAGCATTGCACAATCTATTTAAACACATAAATTGTGATATACATATGACAGTTAACCCACCCTGCACAGAACGTTGATGCACTTTTCTCCACACATCATCATAAATCATTCTCTGGAACAGATCTCATTTTTACCTCATGATGTTCAGAAAAATGCAATAAAGGCTGTCTTTTAGCCAACTATCAGCACTATCCTGCACCCCAGAAAAGCTACAAAGAATGGGACTATAAAACAATGTATGAAAGAGGACACATTACACATGTATTATTGGATCTGAAGTGCAAGCAATATGGAAAAAGAGCATTACATTACATTACATTACATTACAAGAACATTACAAGAGCAAACTTCCTCCAGATCATTTAAAAAACCGTGGTAGCTTTCTCTCCCTGCACACTTTGTTAGCAACCAGTCCAATAAAAACATTTCACCACTTCAAAAAAGCATATTCTGAGCTATATCAGCTATTACAAAAACAACTTTTTTGCACTGGATACCCCCTCTTGGACCATCATATAAGAAGTGAGGAAAACAAAGCAATATAAACATTCTTTTTTTTAAAACAGTCTTAAAAAACAAACTAGTAAAACAATATCATCATCACTAGGGACCAATAGTAGAATATCTCTGTTCAATCCAGACACATTATTTCACTACGTCTATCCAGGTATAAGTGTGTAAACATCAATAAAAACAGTCAACTGGTGGTGGCAGTGGGGGGGGGGGGGGAGCAAAAGCTGCATACAACTTGGCCAGTTCTTCTTTATAACTAACTGAATACCATGCTGTAGCAACTGGGGGGGAATATAATATATAATTTGCTGGTTCCAAAAACAAACAGGATACCACGCTGTAATTGAAGCAGTTGAAGTTCTGAGGACTGACCATTCTTCATTGAGCAGAGCGCAGGGATGCATCGTTTGCTGGGCTATGGTTTGTTGCTGTGCTTTAATCAACTTGTCTGGAAGATCAGGTACGGTAACCTGAAGTCATGACTGCAAGTACAGCTCACGTTTATGGAGGTGCAGTCAAATCTCTTTTCTTCTCCAGTCCAGGTTTCAGTGGACTGCGTTTTCCCTATTTGTACTTGGCATACAGCACTCACTCTGTCTCAGACTGCCATTATACAACAAAAATATATTTAGCCATATATGGAGATAAAATATACTTAAGACACTTTTGAGCACCACTAATTTGTACTATATTATATCTGATATATCAGAAATGGGCCATACATTTCAATATTGTGCTATTTGTTAATTACAGAGGGTAACATACAAAAGTACTAAAGATACTGATTTCTCCCAGGGATTTACAGCCAATTATTGTCTGTCCTTCTCCCCTGAGTTCAGAAAGGTAATTTCCTTGGTTAGAGAGGACATCTTCTGACTCTTCAAGTGTTTATGCCATCCAATACTTTAAAGCAACAAAACATTCTCTTAAATGCAGTCACTACATAGTGGGCAACCATTCAACCCACTGATTTTGGCTTGCATACATTTCAATTGATGGAATTCCACACCATTTTAGAACAAGGCTTCATTTCATACTTCATATTCTCTCATTGGCTCATAGACTTAACCATTCATTGAGGTTAATTAAATGCTGTAAAGGGTAATTACAAGCTTGATGACTTTTTAAAGCTCTAATCGTGTTGATATGCCCACTTTATAATAAAAAACATTTTAATCCATGCTGTTCTTTCAACATTTCTAAAATAAAATTTCTAAAATTCACTATTTTAAATGTTTTTTAAGACATATTGGAAAGTATTTGCAAATACATGCAAATGCTCCTTAAATGTATTTATAAAATACATTTTGTAATTTAAATACTCAGTATTTGTATATGCTGAATTTCATATAATTTCTAAATATTAAATTTAAATATTAAAATTAAATTTCAAGAGCAATAGTTTGGGATGTGCAGGATTCAGACCAAACCAGATCACACATCAGACTGACGTTTTCAAATGGTGGAGACAGACTAATAACCTCAAAGGTGGGATTCGGAAACCACCACGGCAATAACATCACAGTACGTTCATTTACGGTAATATTCAAATCTATGTTGAAAGCAGGAAGGCATTTTTAACATTTTTAACCAAATATTTGACGGTAAACTGAATAATCCCATTAACTATTTGTGTTTGTGGCCATACTTGCGGTCTCAATAGATGATATAATGATAGCATAGCTTTTCCAGACCTTGGGCAGTCGTGTCCATAAATGAACCAGAATCGCTTTGGGGCACTTACTCAGTGCTGATCAATGAATATCATTAACTTCAGTTCCTGCTGGCTGAAGGTAATTGAATGAGTTAAGGTGGACTGTTTGCTGGTTCTGACCAACTACATGTCATCTTGAGCACCTGGTTTTGTTTAGGATAGTGAACAGAATTTTCTCTCTCTTAAATGCCCTGCTGTCTTCATCAACGCCATTTCCACAAAACATTTCATGAACGTCTTTCGTTTGGTGGCACTTCTTGCCTGGGCACCTCAGCTGAGGCAGTAAGGATAAATGCCACCCTTATCCGCCAAGCCCTGATTCACTGTAGATACGAGCCACCTTTGTACGTACACTTCGCACATTAATTTTGCTCATTCATATTTAATGAAGCAGTGCCATGCCGGTGGGGGCTTCTCTCTTTGGTTCTCCTTCGCTACCCCCACACTTTGACTCCCTCCCTTTATCTTCAGCCCCCCCCCCCCCCCCATTTCAGCTTGGTCATCCTCTCATCTCCAGTCTCCCCACCTGCTCCTCATCCTTCCCTTATTCTTTTTCCTTCCCTCACTCAGTGGTTGGTGCAAAAAACATTTTTTTTTTTTTTTTTTTTTTAAATGAAGAAACATTTTAAAATTGCGATCGAATCACCAGGGCCCCTTGGCCATCATCACTAGGAGATGAGAGGAGGAGGGCGGAGGAGTTATGGCTACAATAATGCCTAGAAAGCCTGCAGACAGGTTCCTCCAACTTCCTCCAGCACCAGAGGGCAGGACGATGAGACAGGTGGGAGGCTGGAGTGGGGGCGGCATTCTCAAAGTCCTCCCAGAGTGGGCGTACTTAAAAGCATGCGATGAGGGATATGGACCCCCAAACACTTCAGCCAGATGCAGCATTCTGCCACCAATCACAGGTCACTGCAATAACCACCAAGTGCCTAGAGACCGAGGCCGAGGCGGGAACATTACACTCCCTCCCAGCTTCACTGAACCCCACCCAGCCTCCCGCTCCTTTTGTTTGTCTCCTGCGCAGAAAACACCAACACACGGATGTTAAACTTACAAATATGCCACTATGATACTGAGCACTGTGTTTACTGAGCACAGTGTTACTCACATACGTGCCACTATGGCACTGAGCAGAGTGTTAAACCCATATATTTGGCAATATGATACTGAGAAGTGTTTACTGAGCATAGTGTTAAACTCACAGATATGACACTATGATACTGAGCACAGTGTTATTCGTACAGATGTGCAACTATTTTACCAAGCACAGTGTTCACTGAGCACAGTGTTAAACTCACAGTTGTGCCACTATGTAACTGAACTGAGCACAGTGGTAAGCCCACAGATGCACCACTATGGCACTGAGCACAGTGTTAAACTCTCAGATGTGACACTATGATACTGAGCACTGTGTTGAACTCACAGATGTCCCACTATGACACTGAGCACAGTGTTAACTGAGCAGTGTATATTTCAAGTAACATTTGCCACACATCCTTACCACAATATGCATAGGTAAATTATTTTTTAATCAACAAAAATAATTTCATAGATTTTTATCCCTCTCAAATATTGGTGAGAGGCTAACAGCTAGAGGCTGTGGAATTCATTGGTGCAGTGGATGGCGATGGTTGAGCTTGTTTCTCTGTCTTATGCCTCTCAGCTATCACCTGTGTTCAGTGAAAGGTCTTGTCTTTAGTGTAAGGATTTTACATAAACTAAAGCCAAATAAGACAATGCATCCAGATGCATATACCCAAGGGTACTCAAAGATTTAGATGAGAGCATCTTTAAACCACGGCAGGTACTCGACAAGTTCTTAGAAACTTGTCATGAATGAATTGGCGCTCCCTGACAACGTTAATTATGCGCCCTTAATTATAGGCAATACAATATGTATATCAGACGCGGCCAAGGGAAAACATTACTCAAAGTCCTCCAACAATAATTCACAAGAAGAGAAGAAAAATAAAAGGTAATCCACAAAAACAAGGACATTATCTCTTAATTCCACTTTGTATACAAAAAATTTAATTGGTCTCACCGCTTTGGAGAAACGTACGTCTCCTTCAATCCATGCATTCCGTGGGAAATCCGTCAATAATCCAAACAAGTGATTCCAATGTCCGATTCCAAACGAAGATTGCAATGCTTTCTTTAAGGCAACTATATAATCGCCATGCACAAGAATAAGCTATTATTTATATTTATTTTAACAACAACGCAGTGTACTCTTTCAACTCCGGTTTGCCGCCATAGTATTTCAAAACGGAACAGCTGATCGATCACGGGGCTCCTCCCGTAAAGCTAGTGCCACCCCCTATATCACTTCTCGTTTTCTGAACGAACATCTCTTAAAGACACAATACATCACATTACAGTTCAAACATAACGAAGAGTTAAGAGTTAACAAAAATATCAGTAACAAAAATATAAATAGGTACATCTGAATGAAGTTTTATGGTGCATGACTGATGACCAGTTTACCATTATACATTTTAGATGGGCAATATTGTATCATAGGAACACTTTGTCAACAGATAAGTGTTGTATGTGTTTTGAGCACATAATATGAAGAAATAATAAAGACAGTTTATGTGGCGGTGTCACATATTTATAAATAAGAGACTTAATTGAGTTTAGTTGAAGCAGGCACAGCTGCTTCCCAGTAGAGTATTGTCCTCTGTCTGGCACCATGAATCCATGGAATGGACAGCACCATATAAATAACATCAAGAAAAGTTTAAATCCACTGAATGCAGCGGCTTCCACTCTACACCAAGAACTTTCTCGGCTGCTGTGAGTTCAGCCACCCTAACATATTTCCGATGCAGTGCAGGGTCAAGACCCAAATTGTCATTCAGCAGCATTGCAACAGGGGTACAAGGAATGCTTTGTATAAAATATTGGATAAGGTTACAGAAATCTGAAGCCAGAATTGCTTAACCTCGGTACATTCCCAAAATGTGTGCATGAAAGTGCCGACGTAGCCTTGGGAGCAAAAACTGCATTCGGGGGAATAAGAGAGCTTCATAATGTAGGGCTTTCTCTGGGTAACGTAAATCCTGTGCAAAAAGTTATTGTGTATTGTCTGATATTATCCCAACAAAGACAGCTTCACCTGAATGATCTCTACTCCACATGAATTGAGCAGCAAGATACTTGTAAGAAGCTTGCAAAAATGGAAATATAACTATGAAACTAAACCTCTTGAAGTTATCCCCCTATTTAGTAGTGTATAAAGTGGGTGTACTGGTAGTGCTGTTCCACATGGTACCCCATAGGCTGTAGCTTAGAGCACAAATGAAGGTTAAGAAAATGAGAGCCATTTGATAAATCATAATAAGCTTTTAAATCTGAAAACAGGTGGAGACCTTCTTCATCAAATATGTTAGCTAAAACATGTATGCCTTGATCGCTCCAAGCAGGGAATTAGAAAGGACTATTATTAGCGAGAAGCACGTAGTTATGAAATATCGGGGAGTGTAAATGCCATTTAGAATCTGTATGTCAAATGAGCCACTGTGTTACTGCATACTCAGACGTGCCACTATGGTACTGAGCACAATGTTAAACCCACAGTTCCGCCTTTATGGTACTGAACACAGTGTTTTCTGAGCACAGTGTTAAACTCACAGATGTGTCACTAAGGTACTGAGCACAGTGTTCACTGAGCTCAGTGTTTAACCCAAAATGAGCCACTATGGTACTGAGCACAATTTTCAATCCACAGATGTGCCACTATGTTACTGAGCACTGTGTCAAACTCACAGATGTGTTAATACGATACTGAGCAGTGTTAAACCCACAGTTTCTTTCAATAACTGGGTAAGAAGTATGCACAGCTTTTCAGACTCACGGATGGACACCAATGTGGAGTGGTAGAAGAACAACCAAGTACATGATCAGGTCCAGTTCCTGATTTCACTGCACACCCTCCGTTGTTTTAAACATGTTGCATGCTTTATTCATCCACAGTCATGTTATAAGCACCACCATACAACAAACTGTCCATACCATGAATGAGTGAGTGTATGCATGTGTGTGTCTGTGCACATGCATGCATTTTTGTGTGTACCTGAGTCCCTCTGTATGCGTGTGTGCATGTGAAAGTGCATGAGTATGTATGTGTAACGGAGTGTGTGTGTGTGTGTGTGTGTGTGTGTGTGTGTGTGAAACTGAGTGAATAAGTGTGTGTATGTACGTGTGTGTGCTTATGCATATGAGAGAGTCAGTGTGTATGTGTGTGTATGTGCAGGTGTGAAGACCAGATGAGGCCTTTCTCTGCCTTTTCAGCTCTGGTCTTTAAAGACCCCAGCGATAAGCACCTGACCCCCTCGATCAATGCCAACGAAAGCCATTTGTATTCCTCAGCGCAAGCCAGGCGCTGCGTTTCGGGTTTGCGGGCGTTCTGACGCTTCCCGCTGAGTGCGTATCGACCCGTCCTGTCAGGCCAAATATCACACGGCCTCGCTTGAGGGCAGCAACCTTCACACCCCACCGAACCTGGGGCATAATAAGGCCTTAAAGGGATATTTCACGTTGGCATAACGCAAGTCATTTTGTGGAGCGTACCCCATCGTAGTCGCGTAGCATGAACACTAGCAACGTCAGATTTTTCTGTCCCCGTTTTCTGTTAACAGCAGCGACGGGCCTCCCGGTTTTCCGGTTCCCTTTTACTTGCGTTCATTTTCGCGTCCTCTCCGAAATTAATTGCTTTAAAACAGAAACTAACTACAGAGGGTAACAGGTCGAGTACTAACATCATATAGCCTGTAGTTTTTTGAATATCTGGACGCCTTATTGCCTTATAAAGAAGAAGAAGATCCGGAAAAAGTGTTGTTTTAACGAAGCAAAGTACCCTTCAGCATGATAACGCATTCACAAGGACGCATGCATTTTTAAAAATGTAAAACTACGGTACAAACTACGGCTTACTGTATTCCTACGCAGTAACCAATCTGAAAATAGTCAGCTCGAAAAACCTTGGACCTTATGACATTAGTAGCCCACTCTCTTTTATCGACTTATCCTCGGAGTTAGTTTCTGTTTTAAAACAGTTAATTTTGGCGAGGCCGCGAAAATGAATAGGAGTGAACGGGAGAAAACCAAGAGGAATAGTGTTGCCATTAATGGTCAACAGGGACATCTGATGTTGCTAGTACTCATGCTATGCAAATACGATGGGGTATGCTCCACAAAATGACTTGTGTTATCCCAAAGTGAAATGTCCCTCTGAACCGAGGGGCGAGAGTCAGCCAGACACAGTGGCAGAGCGTATCTCAAGCTGGAACGCTCTCGAACCCCTGCACAGTGCGTCCATCCACTGTCTCTGGAGGTAGTTTGGCCTCACAGCGACTGTGTGATATCAGCCACTTAATTCAAAAAAGGTCCGCATGACCCAGCCAGAATCCAGAATTGTTTATTTGGTTTATTTGCAGGAATGCACGAAACCTCCCACGCACCCTTGTGTTTTTGGTTTTCTTTGGCTGTGTTTGGCCCTGCTTATGATGGAAGTGGGCAAAGTCGGAATGTCCTAGGCTCCACGCCAAAGTGTATCAGCGACCACAACGCTGTGACCCCTGCTAGCTCTGAAGAGGTCAGCGAGAGTTTGGGTTGGGATGCAGAGGCCACAAACATGTGAGGTTGAAAGTGCAGATTTTCGGCTTTTGTTAAAGGGTATTTCTTTATCCATTGTTTGGGACAAATGGCTACACAGGTGTTTCTGATTAGTCAGATGTGCTCAACTGCTTCCTCACTGCAGAGCGAGCTTTCAGCACCTCGTCTTGATTTTAGGCTTCTGATTGCCTTTGGAGTTTGTTATTGACCTTTGTCAACATGAGAACCTGCCAATGGCCACCAATGACCATCGAACTTAAAGAGGACATGGGAAAGGGAAATGTTAGGCACGTAGCTATGCAGGGTCTCTGACAGCTGGGATGAAGTCCTGTGTCTTCTGGTTTGTTTCTTCTGAGGAGGTGAGGAGGTGAGACCCATAGATTGTCTGCCTACATTAGGGTACTAGTGGATTTTAAATTGCCCCAATCACATTTGCTTTGATGCTTGTGACGGGGAGGCACGTCACATTCTTATTCACTGTTTCCCTCTCTAAGGCCAAAATCTAAACACTTAATATCCAACAGGGTGCTTTTGGGGACAGGGACAAAGGACCATTGTAAATAATCAAAGTTCTTTGTATGACAAAAAAGGTAGTAACTGTGGTAACAGCCAAGATGTGTTATTTCCAGATTCAAAAACTAAACGATATTCAGTCTTACGGTGAGTCATGATCATTTGGCCCACCAGAGCTGAGTGTCGCCTTCTGCCGACAGCAATCTTCACAAAAAAAAATGTCTAAAAACATAAACACGTCCATGCACTGTTATTTCACAGTTCAAAAAATGAACTGATCTTTTTATCTGATGCCTGTCAATATCAGTTAAGTCTGCGACAACTGCCTTTCCCCAACCCTCATCCAAAACAAGAGGACAAAAAAAATGATGAGAACTCGGAGCCTGAGGCTTAATCCACAAAGCATCCCCTCACATCTCCTTCATCTCCTTCAGTAATTAACATATTATTTTCTCTCGCCTCTTATCGCGACCTCTCGCCAAGGCTGGCCGGACGACATGGAGGATAAGAACAGCGTTCAGCCCATGGAGCGGCGTTCAGATGATATCGCCGCGGGAAGCAGCAGGACTGCCTCCCCTCCCCGCTGGAGCCCGGTGCGATTAACACGGGCTGATAACACAAGCCACCGGGAGGCTCGGTGGCTTTAAATCTGTCCCTCGTCATCACAGAGGCTGCTAGAAGCCGAATTACCGCAGCCAACTGATGGGGGCCGCTCTTCCATCTGCACGGGTGCCCAACTTCACCCTCAGATACACACGCGCACATGCAGACACACAGATTCACACCTCAGATAGTAACCCCCAGTTCCTACACTGTCTTATCTCCAGGCTATGCTGGCCGAGCACTTTGAAGCTTCCTATGGCTGAGAATGGCCAAGTGGTGAATTACATGTCTGACATACCCAATGCACTATATGTTCCTGTTAGTCTTTTACACCCAATGCACTTTATGTACCTATTCATCTTATATACCAAATGCACTATATGCACCGATGAATCTTACATACCCAAAATGCATGTACAGTACTAATGTACATAAGTATTTATGTACATACACTACATGACCAAAAGTATCTAGACTCCCCTTGGTCTGGGGCTGTTTTTCATGGTTTGGGCTAGGCCCCTTAGTTCCAGTGAAAGCAAATATTAATGCTACAGCATATAGTGACATTCTAGACAATTCTGTGTTTCCCCAACAGTTTAGGAAAGGCCATTTTCTCTTTCAGCATGACAATACCCCCATGCACACAGCAAGGTCCATATAGATCATAAAGAAATATAGAAATATTGAAACCATATAGAAATGGTTTTGTTGAGAACGGTGTGGAAGAACTTGACTGGCCTGCACAGAGACAGAGAATTTGACTGGCCTGACCTCAACTCCATCTAACACCTTTGGGATCAGTTGGAAAGCCAACTGCAAGCCAGGCATCGCCTGTTGCAAAAAAAAAAGTGCAGTAACTGTGCTTTACACGATGAGGCCAAAAGAAATAGGCCGTAAACTGAAGATCATTTCCCACTCATTTCTCTCCTCCAGAGAGCGAGCCAGCAAGCCTTGATGAGGCTGGATTATAAAACAATCTCAGCTTCGCCTGGCTACTATCAGCCATGATTACTCGGGGTGGAATCTTGGCCAATCCGCGAGAAGCACCACAAAAACTCAATTACAAACAAAATGGGGGATGGCACACTCAGCTCCACAAGTGGGACACAGTTAAGGCGCGTTTCAGAAAGGAAGCGAGCGATATGTTCTTTTTTAAACGGTGCGGGGAATGGAACAAAGTGCGCGATTAGCACTTCAAACAGATGGCTAACGAACAAACGAATGGCGGCGATACGTGCACGCGCTCAGCCTGGGACGCAGCGACAGCCAAAAAAAACGTTTGGGCTCATCCCGCCATCCTGCTCAGCCAGGGAAACTCAAATTTAAAGCCTGCCTTTTGAAGCCACGGCAAACCCACTTCAGTTCAGACTCCGCCTCACCAGAGTACAGCTGGAAAGAACCTTCTTTTACATTTTACATTACATTTAGGCATTTAGCAGACGCTCTTATCCAGAGCGACGTACAACAAGTGCATTAGTTCAAGGTGCAGAGGTGCAGAAAAACACACTAGAGTGAATTAAAGATTGTAGTGCCGGAAGTGACCACAGATCAGGACTCCAACCCTGTAGGGAAACCTGTTCAGCAAACAAACAAACAATCCTGCCAAGTAAAAAACTAGCACTGAAATCACATTTGCCTTTTCTTCACTTGAGCTTGGTGATATATGTAATTGACACCCAAGTAGAGGTGCGTTGGCGGCCCGTCTGGGTGATCTTTAGGGTGTCAGCTGGTGTAACCTGTCACAAATGAGCATCGGCGGCAGGGAAGGCGAGTCCTATCAGCTCACGGTGCGTCGAAGGAGAAACGGGAAAGAGAATTACATCATCTCATCCATCACCGGAATTTCACAGACCAGAGGAGTCGTCAGACCAGGAGGTCGGGCCTGCTGCAAATCCACCAATCACAAAGCCTTATCTTCAAAACGTTTCAAAATGTCGCGGCATGGCAATAAGAATACCGTCACAAGCCTGTAAAGCCTGGCAAATATACCCCTCCCACCCACCCCCACCCCTGCACACGTCGACTCACGTCAACAAAATTACCCCCACCTCCCCTGCTCTGCTCTGCGCAGCATCTGCCCAGTGGGAGCAGCAGGCGGGTGTCCTCCAAAACGGCTTGACTCTGAACCCAACCCCAAGCTTCACCACTATCCTCTGGGGATCGTTGTAATTGATGGGGACGTGTCGCTAACAAATTATTATAAATTCAGAAAAAAAGCAGAGAGCGCAAGCTCTGCGAAGAGTAGAGATTCAGTGGGGAAAAAATAAACAAGTAGCCACCCTACAGATAGGAAGACGGTGCGATTGTGTTGCATCATCAACAACATGACATTAACAGCTTTTATTAACCCATCACCAGCACTGCATACTACGGTAAATAGAGCCGCCTCCACCAGCCGTTTCTCCCACTGTCTGTGGACCGACTGGCTGCCTCGTCGCACTCCTTGAAGTTTAATTGGCCAAGTAAGGACACTGAGAAAATGAGGGGTTGGGGGGGGGAGGACAATAGACACAATCCAACCTGAAGCCCCAATTCCAGGAAACCATCAGGGTTTCACTGACAGTGGAGAAAACAGCCATTTTGAAGGACAGAAGCCAGAGTGACACCATCGCGCTTTGGGGACTTTGTAATGAAAATTACTCCAACGCCATAAATGCCACGTCCTCCTTTTTCCATCCATCCATCACGTCCATCCATCCATTATCTAGCCTATACCTGCTTATCCTGAGCAGGGTCGCGGGGGGTGCTGGAGCCTGTCCCAACGTGCATTGGGCGAGAGGCAGGAATACATCCTGGACAGGCCGCCAATCTATCGCAGGGTTCCTCTTTCCATGACTTTCCTAAATATTTGGACTTGAACTGCATTTTTTAAATTTGAAAGAAATTGACTCAGTCAAGAAATACATTTTGAGCCATTTTCTTCACAACACCCCCACCCCTCCCCCCAATACACAACAACAGGTGCTTTTACTCAGGTGCAAATTTGTCGCTGTCTACTCCAGCATACTGTTCAGCAACTGAATAGCCAAAACTTTATATGAGTTTCCAGACCTGGGTCAAATACACATTTAAAGTATTTTAATTACTTTTAAATATTTATTATTTAGGAATTATTTGAAATTCAGCATTTACAAATTACAAAATGTATTTGAAAAGAAAATTTGAAATGTAAGGAGCATTCACATGTATTTGCAATTACTTTCAAATATGTCTTTAAAAAACATTTCAAATACAAAGTGTTTTATTTAATGGAATAATTTGAAAATACTTCCACAACAAAAAGCCAATTGAATATTCTCAGGGCCCCTCTCAGGGCCTGGGAAGTGGGACCCCCCCGCTCCGGGACACACTGCCTCCTCTCCCCTCCTTCCCCCGTCTAAGGCCTCCGATCCGCCCATCTGCTTGGCTCCTCACTCCAGTCGCAGTAAAAGAAAAACAAGCGATTCCCAACAACGTGGGAAAATCGCTCGAAGAAAGGCAAACGATTGGCTTCATTCAATGGCTGGCTAAGCCCTTCAGGTACAGTGTGATGCCAGAACCATCCCAATCAAAGAACACTGAGCTCCATTTGATTAATGCTTCTCGAACTCCCCACACAGAGTCACTATTATTTACCTGTAAGTGGCTATAATTAAATTATAACTTTTTCCACTGAATCGTACCCACCGGTGCATTTAAAGGAAAAAATAAAAACAGAAAGTAAGTGAAGGAATGTCCCTAGAAATGCAATTAAGAAATGAAGAAAAGCTGCTGCTGGTGCAGGAAAAAGGCTATAAGTTCATCACAGCCATGTACCGAGAAGAAAAAAAGCCTGTTTTTCAGTGTTGTTTGTTCCCAATATTCATGAATTGTTTTTTTTTACAGAACGTTAAATTCAGGGGCATTTTAGCAAAGCTTTGGAGTCTCTCCCTTGAGCAGAATATACAGAGAGAGGATGAGAGAGAAAGAAAAGATATAAGATATAAATAGAGTTCTCTCTAACAAGGTATTCAAAAATCACCATAACAACACAACGGAACAGTGCTGGAGACAGAGTCGCCCTGCTCCCCGGGAGGCCTGCAGTGTGAGCTCGGACAGAGGGTTATTTTTAAAGGGAGAGGCAGAATGTTTATCCCTCGCTCCTCTCCTCCCCTCTGCAGTTATCCACCACTGCTCCCGACTTTTCCTCCAGCCAGGACGGAGCAGTGGGGCACGGGTGGCTGCTCTGTAGTACAGCACGGCCAACTGAATAACAGCTGCTCTGTAGTGAGCACAGTCATCCAAACAGAAGCTGCTCTGTGGTACAGCACAGCCGTCTAAAGAGCAGCTGCTCTGCCGTACAGCACAGTCATCCAAACAGAAGCTGCTCTGTGGTACACCACAACCATCTGAATAACAGCTGCTCTGTGGTACAGCACGGCCATCTAAAGAGCAGCTGCTCTGTGGTACAGCACAGCCATCTGAATAACAGCTGCTCTGTGGTAAAGCATGGCCATCTGAATAACAGCTGCTCTGTGGTACAGCACAGTCATCCAAACAGAAGCTGCTCTGTGGTACACCACAACCGTCTGAATAACAGCTGCTCTGTGGTACAGCACGGCCATCTAAAGAGCAGCTGCTCTGTGGTACAGCACAGCCATCTGAATAACAGCTGCTCTGTGGTACAGCACAGTCATCTGAATAACAGCTGCTCTGTGGTACACCACAACCGTCTGAATAACAGCTGCTCTGTGGTACAGCATGGCCATCTAAAGAGCAGCTGCTCTGTGGTACAGCATGGCCATCTGAATAACAGCTGCTCTGTGGTACAGCATGGCCATCTGAATAACAGCTGCTCTGTGGTACAGCACAGCCATCTGAATAACAGCTGCTCTGTGGTACAGCATGGCCATCTAAAGAGCAGCTGCTCTGCGGTACAGCATGGCCATCTGGGTGTGTGTGTTGGAAACCGGAGAGTCACAGGATACAGGAAGGAGCACATGCAAATGTTCCTCATAAACTGTGTAGCCTAATGAAGCAAAATATGACTTAAACAGGACACACTTTCTGTTGTTCCATAGATTGAAAAATAGCATCAAAATTAGATAAATGTAGGAAAATCGACAGTGTTTCATAGCCTAAAGAATGTGCTTCCAGGCCAGTTCTCCTGGAGTCCAACCTGCAGACACATTGGCCCTCCAGAACAGGAATTAAGCAATCACTAAAAAAAACACACAAAAAACGATGGGAGTGTTTCATTGCTCACACGTGCAGGAGGTCATAAACACGCAGTATAACTGAATGGCCAAGTCAGGATGGAGGGAGGTGGGGAGGGGAGGCTGCTCAGTTATGTGTGGAGTGGAGGGAGGAGGGCAGGGAAGGAGGAACCGCTCTGTAAATAACCAAATGTTAAAAAAAAAAAAAAAAAAAAACCGGACAGGATGTGAGAAACCCTGTGCAGGTTTGGCCTACTTGATTCCGCTGTGCCTCTGTTGGATCTCATGAGGAAGAACGTGAACAGCGACGGAACTGATATGATCTGAGCCCTCGGGTCGTTCACCTGTTTCAGGCCACAGAACAAAAATCAAAAGAAAATGGCGGGAGTGGGCCCGGTCCATCTGCGACAAAGCAAACACCCGCCAAGTCCAATCTGCTGATATGCAGCTCCGGTCCTGCAAATATATAGTGTCTGTCACTTCAGCTCCTGGGCAGTGTTACTTCCCTTATTAAAAAGTGTGCTGTGTGCTAGCCACACCGCTAACACCAGACTGTGTTCTGTATGGACAAAGCACAGAGGCACACACTTACACAAGCATGCATGGACACAACCCGTACTGCACACAGTGCACACACACAACCAAATTCCATATAACATTCCAAATGACATGCAAAGGTTTACGAACGTGCCGAATTGCACAAATGCACAAAAATGTTCAGTGTTAAATCAACTCTAACGGAGTAAATGTGGTCCTGCTCCGGTCCATATGCATAGACTCATATCCACTATGTAAAAGTTGAATTAACACTGGACATTTTACTGTGTATGTATGCACACATACAATTGCACACACAGTATGCATTCAACTTTAAACAGCAGACACAGAGGATCTAGCTAGATAATGCTAGCGCACATAAAAATAAACATATTTGTTTGCAGTGCTCCTTCCAGGCCTTCTCAGTGGTGGGAGCAGAAGGCACTGCATGCTGCAGCCTCTAAGTGATTTCTTCTGCTTTTAAATGCCTGCCTCGTCCCCTCTGCTTGCAAACAGTGAGGCACCAGGGGGATATGGAGATGGAGGTGGGGGGGGGGGGAGTCTGGTATCTCTTAAGGCCCTGTTCCAACGTGTGGACGGGCCCCATGGTCTGGTATCTGTTAAGGCTCTGTTCCAGTGTGTGGATGGGCCCCACGGTCTGGTATCTGTTAAGGCTCTGTTACAGTGTGTGGATGGGCCCCATGGTCTGGTATTGGATAAGACACTGTTTCGGTGTGGATGGGTCTTCCTACCATTGGACCCCACTGAACTTCAGATTTGACCCATCTTCTGAAAATGCATTAGGTGGCATTGCCAACAGCATGTGCAGTAACGTCCTGTACTGCAAAATAGCACCAGAAACCCTGTTATCTGCCATAAACTCCTTTGGATAAGAAGCAGAGAGGCTGGAAGGAATGCTAATGCCAGACGTACTGTCTGGTGACCTTGATATCCACTTTTTGTATGTCGCTTTGGATAAAAGTGTCTGCTGAATAAATAATGTAATGTAACGCAGGAGCTGGATTGTCCTACAGTTGGCATTACAGCTCATTAGTTTGGCTTGGAAGGACGAGCCAAAGATCGGGAAAGTCGCGTTTCTATCGGCAGTTTTGAGACATCTGTGGTGTACTGGCTGGTGGCTGGAATAAGAACTGAAACAACTCACAAGGTGAAGTCAACTCACTTGGCCTAAGTAACCGTGGGGAACTTTTCTCTTAATCATTCAGAGGATATTTTTTCCACAGTGCTAAAGAACCTAATTAACTATAGTCATTTCCCCCTCACGAGTTCTAAAAAAATGGGCAGAGGACTAATTCACCAACTCATCTTCAGCTTTTTAATACCTCCATCCAGAATTTTCCAGTGACGGAATTTCTATTTTGTGCATCACTTATTTTTCTGCGCAGGTACACTGTCACGACACAGCCATTGCATATCCACCCTCCAAAACACCATGGCAACCCAGGTGCTATGGCAACCACACTGAGTTCCAATTAGGGGACTGGTATCTCCTCTGAAAAGAGCCTGAGTGGGACATGAGATTGCCAGAACATTAAAACTCCATATAATGGCTGAACCAAGACAGCTGTCAAATGATTAACATCTCTCTCTCTCTCTCTCTCTCTCTCTCTCTCTTTGTGAGAGAGGTTATGATTGCGTGACTCTGTGTGTGACTTTGTGTATGTGTGTGTCTATGTGTGATCCTGTGTGTGTGTGTGTGTGTGTGTGTGTGTGAGAGAGAGAGAGAGAGAGAGAGAGAGAGTCTGTGTGTGACTGTGTGTTTTGCATGTGTAAGAGAGTCTAGGGAAACTTTGGGGACAGGCAGGTCAGAAATTGAAAAGGGTAGGGGGGTGAAGACTTCCCAAATGGAAGCTGCCAAGGCTTCCTATAATAGTGTGAACATTAATTAAATCTTTTAAAAGCAAAATGGTACTAAGGATGGCTTGGGACAACGGGGGGGTGAGGGAACGGGAGAAGTTTAGAAGTAATAATCTGAAATGTCTTTGTTTAAATGATAGAAGTATAAAAAATTATTTTTTGGAACTTGAGGCTGCTATGAACAGGGGGGTTATGACATAGTTGGGATTACAGAGACATGGCTTGGAGATGAGGATGGGGATGAATATAATATAGAGGGGTACAAACTCATTAGGAAGGATAGATCCAGTAAGAGAGGTGGGGGATGTAGCTCTCTATGTAAAAGAAAATTTAAATGCGCAGAACATAAAACATAAAACATATTAGGCAGGATTACTTTATGGGAGGAACAAAAGTGGAATGTGCTCAATTTAAAAAAGACATGGGAGTAATGGTTGATCAAAGACTTTCAGGTTATAGGAAATGTGCTCTAGCAGTAAAAAAAAAAGAAAAGCTGAACCGGATGCTGTGATATATAGCTAAACGTATCCAAGGAAGTTATACTTATCTTGTACAATACATTTGTTCAACTGCACCTGGAATACTGTCTGCAGTTTTGATAAAGAGGCTCTGGAAAAGGTTCAAAAAGGTTCCTGGCATGAAAGATAAAAGCTGTGAGGAAAGACTGAAGATGCGCAATCTTTTTAAGCTAAGTAAAATTAGACTTAGGGGTGATTTGATTGAGACTTTTAAATTCATAAAGGGGATTAACAAAGTGGACTACAAGGGATTTCCCTGAGTGTCCGGGCCATGTGGCCAAGGTAGTAAAGGTAGGTACATAAGACCACTGTGTCAACTAATCTTACTCATTTCAAAGCACAGGAAATACTCATAAAAATTGCCATGGAAACAGCTGATGGAGAGGCACAGAACTCCTCAGGCTTATTCTGCCATTCTACACCCTGCAGAAAGCACATGATAAAAATAAAGGTAAATGAACACGCAAACACGAATATTTCAATTTCAGTACTTCAAAAATTGCACGCATGAGTAAGATGCTCAATCAGAATCACTTCAGGAAATATCCAGTAGGTGGATATTTATATCTCACTATTACTACAGTAAGATATAAATATACTGGATGGTGCACAACAGTGTTGCTCTGGATAAGTGTGTTCGGTTGTTAAAAAAGTTAACCCTGAACACATCTTCTCATTTCACAAGAGATGGCAATGAAACAAGTCAGCAAATCAAAATGCCAAAAAAAAGCCATCCCTGTGACCCACAGTAACCTCGTCTCAACAAAGGAGGCACATATGCTCAAAAGAAAAAGAAGAATAAAAACTGCCCTGGAAATTCACACAGACCGAAATTTTCCTATCAACTTTCCCGTGACCAAAGCAAAATTCAAAGGACATTTTTTTTTTTCAGTTGAAAGAGAACCATGACACCTTTACTAAATTCAATCTGCGAGCGAAGGATCAAAATGTGGGTTTGTGTGTGACGGTCAGGTACAATTTTAGAATGGCTGCTGAGCATGAAAGAGAAAAATGTTCCTTCAGCCAGGAGCTCTTGCTGGAGTTGGACTGTTGAAAGCTCACCTCTAGCAGGGAAGAGCTGACACACACACACACACACACACACGCGCGCGCGCGCGCCGTGCAGGGAATGACAATGCGAAGCAGCCTTCACACATTATGTGCCACCCAAAGACAAATTTTCAATACACTGACTTAAAAAGGTTTTTTTTATAGTTCTGTTTGAGGTTTTTTTAAATCTAAAATATCAATACTAATTACACTTATTTTGAAGTCCAGAAGATCCAATTACAGGACTGTGATGGAACAGAAATTTAAATGGGTCCCTAAAAAAATAAACAAAACTGAAAAAGAAATATTATCATGGCATATTATCACTACAGAACAATATACTGAACTATATCATGAAAACATAAAAATATATATATTACACACACTACAAAACACATTAATATTCAGTTCATTACCTAAAAATTATATCCTCATCTTAAAAGGCTATAGGATGTACACAGTTCAAAGTTATAGTACTAACTAACCTATGAAGTAAAAACTTTTCATGGACAAGCAGTAAGAATCATAAACGCATCACATCATAGAACCACGCAACACACTCTGCAGCCAACATCGATAAATCCTAAAATAGATCATCATACTCAGACTGCTCAGACTCATGACTCAATGCTCATGCCATTGCTGCTGAGCCCTGTACGCCTTGAGCATCAGTCTCCAGTCCAGTATGGACACTGTGCCTGCAGGTTTAACTCTGGCCCTACAGGGGCCGCTGTGTCTACAAGTTTAACTCCAGTCTTGGAATGCCGCAGTGACTGCAGGTTTAACTCCAGTCTTGGAGTGGTGCTTGTGCCTGCAGGTTGAACTCCGGTCCTACAGGGGGCGCTGTGTCTGCAGGTTTAACTCCAGTCCTGGGGGACTGCAGCATCTGCAGGTTTAACTCCAGTCCTGGATGGCTGCTCTACAGGCAGGTTTCACTCTAGTTCTGGAGGGCTACTGTGCTGTGTGTTTTTCAGGTTTTCTTTCAGTCAGAAGCTATTTTAAACCCTTGGAAACAAGGGGCTCATTCCAATCACTCATTTTATCCATCTTTGTCTCTTCGGTCCTCACCTGAAATCAGTCAAGGTCCGTCATCTTTAACCCCTTTGTGCAATCCTCCTAGTGGTCGGCACGCCGGCGTGCCTAGATTGCTCAACTCAGACATGCATTGCTCCTGCGACCAAACTATGAGTTGAAAACACAAACTCCGTGTTCTAGTTTCATTAGTAGACGATACACTACAACTATGCCAAATATGGAGTTTCACAGCACCACCATTGTCGTGCCGATCATTCATTTAACACACCCCCTCCCTGCAGTCTCATCTGCTACTACACCCCCCACCCATGACACACTGGACAATGGTGTCTATCTGGGCATTGATAAAAATATTCTTTCACCACTAAAAAATAGCATTTCGTCATAGCAACAAGATAAACCCGACAATAGCCCTAAGATATGTCAATACAGCCGTGAAAAGCTGCTCACTGACTAACGAAATAAACAAGACAAATTTTTCTAAAATTATACCATGTCATTCTACTGTCATTATCTGGGATTAAATATGGAATAAATATACAACCTTACCATTGGTTTTACGTGTAGAGATGTCCGTTTTGGGACCGAGTGGTCATATATTGTCTTGGACAATCAGTTTTTGAAATATATGTTCATTTGTGACGCCTGGATACCTTCCAAAATAGCTGTGCGTAATACCACACATGTTGTTTAATACAGGTTGTAATACGGATTCTGGGTTGCTTATTATTCCAAATAAATTTTTTACAAGTACTTATTTCTGGCCTCTGAATGTGACTTTTTTTCATTACCCCAGCAGTTTTAACCCCCCCTTCAAGCCCCCACTATCTGTTCTGCATCCTCTTTTGAGGATGATGTAACAGACAGCACTCGCAGCCGACTGTTCAGACAGTCCCTTTGAGCTCTGTTTCACTGCCGTCCCTGGCTTGTGTGAGCTCCATGAGATCATTTCCTCATTCATGCTCCTGAACTTGCTTATTGGACTCAATCTACGGGACAAATGTTTCATTGGATTTACATCAACAGACAGAAAAGGGCCATTTATAACATTTAATTTCAACCCTAGATGCACTCATTCCAAACTCTAGATCATTACCACACTGGAAATTGCTCTTTTGTAACCAAGCTAGAGCTCCTTAGCATACTTTCTATCCAAAAATAACCTTGTACACAATAAAGTACACCTGAATCCATTTCTGAAAAGGGCAGCGGAAAATACAAATACATAACTCAGCATAAAAGCAAAAGATCTCATCCATATTTCACAAAATTGGTAAATTATGTTCTACTCAACATGAACTTTACATTTTTGGCACTTAGTGTGCTGCCGATGGGTATTTTTGCAAAGCTCTTTTTTTTTTTTTATGTGGCCTAATGTCCGACATCAGTGCTTGCAACAATTAGCACCTTGCCCACAACGTGAGAAGTTTGAATCACTGGGAGCACTGTTTTGAGCACGTCAACCAATGAAGAAAGAATAAATGAGCAGCGAGAACACCCCTCAGACCACAAGCGTCATGTGACCTGTCATGCCCCTCCCCTCCCCCTGGCACCACTAGCACTGCGGGCCAGGTGAGGGGTATAACTCCTACATCAACAAAAACATGTTTTCAATGTACATAAATGCCAAGTTACTCACACATACAAAGCACTGTCTGTAAGTCATACAATTTGCTAAATGTGGGCCAGCCATTAAAAGTATTGATATCAAAATGAGGCCAAGTTCTAACAAACAATATTGGCTATCCTTGCTCACACAAATTAGCCCAATTCCAAAAAAATGCAACCCAATTTCATTTCATTTGGCCCTGTGTTTTTGCATCTTCATTTGTGAGTTAAGACAGCCAATATTGTTTTTTGCAACTTGACCTAATTTTGATATCACTGTTTTTAACAGCCTAAATTTAGCTAGTTTTAATGACGTTTACAGTGCCTTTGGAAAGTATTCAGAAACCTTCACTTTTTCCACATTTTGTTACGTTACAGCCTTATTCTAAAATTGAGTAAATTCATTTTTATTTTCATCAATCTACACACAATACCCCGTAATGACAAAGTGAAAACAGGTTTTTAGAAATTTTAGCAAATGTATTAAAATAAAAAACTGAAATATCCAAGAAAGCCATTATGAGGCTGAGAAATATGAAACATATTACATATACAAATATGAGACATAGGCCAAACCAAATGCTAACCAAAAGCAAACTGTTTGGAATACCATTAAGAAGAAAGAAAGCCCTGGTGAACTCAGAAATCACTTTATATGCGTGTGTTTAATTTTTTTTTTCTTCTCCCTTTTCTTCATTATTTTGTGACTTTCCCATCTGAAACCCTTTGTAGCCCCTCTGATCTCTGCAGCTGAAGCGTTTATAATTGATTCTCGGAGGAGCGGGCTTTCTGGGGAGGGTTTGTAAATCCTGCCGCTCGGCGCATTATCCGGCACGTCGCTCCGAGGGGCTGCGGCGGGAACGGGAATACCGCGGATTAGAGGGATCCTTCAGAACTCCGCTCCCCTTCGTTTAGATCCGCCCTACGCCCCTGGCGCACGTTACACGGACTCCTCCGCCAGCTCCCGTCCCCTTTCTCTTCTCCACCTCCCACCCCTCTTTCTTCTCTCCCTCGCTCTAACCGATACCAAAAAGTCAAATATTTTATGTCATAAAATATGTTTGTAAAACGTGTGTTATTCAGATGAAACTATATGGGATAAAGCTCATATTAGGAATACGTGAGAAAGTACAAAAAACCTGAAAAAATACACTATAAACTATCTGATGTAAGAAAAATGTAATAATAATATGCGGGAGCTGATGCTTTTATGGAACATCCCTCCATCCATATTATCTGTACCCACCTATCCTGGGCAGGGTCGTGGGGGGTGCTGGAGCCCATCCCAGCGTGCATTGGGCGAGAGGCAGGAATACACCCTGGACAGGCCGCCAATCTATTGCAGGGCACATACACCATTCACTCACCATTCACACCTGTGGCAATTTAGAGTCTCCAATTCACCTACCTGTATGTCTTTGGACAATTGGAGGAAACTGGAGTACCTGGAGGGGAGAACATGCTAACTCCACACAGAAAGGCCCAGGCCGGGATTCAAACCCAGGACCTTCTGGCTGTGAGGCAACATTGCTACCCATTGCACCATCATGCCGCCCAATAATATATTTATATATTGACCTCTGAACCTCTGAAATACATGTGCATTTTAAGAAATATAAGTTTATAAGTCTACATGCTGGAAGTGTAATTCTATATGATACAGAAAATTCTTTATGGTTAAAGACAACTCAGGAGGGAACAGAGATTCCCCTATCCTCCCTTTCATCTGGAAGTGCACTTACTTTTTGCCTGGAGTAGGCTAGAAAGAGTAGAAAGAACAGTGTGGACTTACTTTAGTCTGGAGTAGGATAGAAAGAGTTAATGTTAATGTTAATGTTAATGTTAATCTAGGTTAGGATAGAAAGAGTAGCCAGGACAGTGTGGCTACTCTTTCTCTTCAGACATTTAATAGTCTGAGTGACCACAATGTGCTCAGATGGCAAGATGAAAAAACACAGGGCTAAGTTACTTGAAATAATTTAGGAAAAATTGGGTATCAGCATTGTTATGGAATACGGCATGTTAAATGTGCGTCAGCTAAGATAGGCAATATTATTTATTGTAACTTGACCTAATTTTGATATCAATACTTTTAGTGGCAGGCCTAGATTTTGCAAGGGTGAATGACTTCTAGACAGTGCTTTGTACGTGTGAGTAACCTGGCATTTTTGTATGTTGAAAAGGTATTTTTCTTCAGATAAGATTGGACAGCTATGGTAAATGTTATCTGAAAAGGGCCATGGCTGGTGCAGGGTTTGGTCTTAGCCTAGCACTGAAACACCTGATTCTGCTTATCGAGGTCTTTATTGAAGACCATGATTAGTTCATTAGTTGAATCAGGCGTTGTAGTGCTGGGCTAAAAACAAAAGCCTCCACCAGCACAGGCCCATTTCAGATAAGATTAGACACCCCTACTCTCAACCATTCAGTAAAAGGAGCTGCAGTTTCAAAGACTGTGCCTCTGCTATTTGTTTCGAGCAAGTCTTAGGTGCCATTATGTAATAGGTGGTTCAGTTGGCTCAAATGCCACCTCTAAATGGAGCCATACCTACCTAATGTCATCATTCATCAGGAGTAACTAACCAAAGCATATCCCCAGAAGCTTGACCCAAAAATTTAATTAACTTCAACTTCATTTTCCACACTGTTCCAGAAATGTTTCTTGTTAGCTGAGCATGTGTTTATGAATCCAGATGTTAAACTGGAGCAAGACACAGAAATATGAATAATGTACATAGGACTTTCAAATGTATCAAAAAAAAAAAAGAATAAGTTATCTCCACGCACTCTCGTCTGTGCATCGACATTAAACAGCACGATCTCCGGAGTTTCCCACTTCAAGCCCAAAAGTCAACACGTCCTCCTAATGCTCACTCCCAGGATAAATGTGCAAGATTCCCAACTGGACATTTACTGTGGCACTTTAGGTTTGGCATTTAACTTAAAGGCATAAACACAGCACTGCGGTCTAGGATTCAAACCTACAATGTTCTGCCTGCAAGACCCAGGTCTTTAGCCTCAACAGCCACATCCCTGTTTGGGCACCCAGCCATGTGCAAATACCAGTATATAGCCCGTTATCATCAAGAGCAGGGAAAATCAATCCCCTGTGTCTAGAAATAGAGGGATGAGTATACATATTAAGCATTGCAGACCTAGAGAGAGAGGGGGAGAGTGAGTTGGGTATAAATGACGAGCCTTGCTCCTCAGGAAGACCTCATTTTTTCATGAGGAGGACATTCATTATTCAGCAACTAGGATCTAATTAATCGTTGTCTTTGAGCACTACGGTAATAGAGAATTGATTGATCCATCTGAGAGGGAGACTGGGGCAGGGGGTGCAATGCACAGGCTCTTATAAGTGGATGAGTCCATTCAGCAAGGCAATAGGGGGGGGGGGGGGGTACTCCACAAGTTTAACTGAGTGGGTGAATGCATTCAGGAGGCAGATGGGGAAGGGGGTGCTACCCAGGTTCAATTGAGCAGATGAATCCATTTAGGAGAGAGGTGGAGGACTGCACAGGTTCAAATGAGTAGATGGACCAGTATACATTTACCGAATGTGAACATTCTGCAAATCACTAACTGCATCTCATTTGGACATCTGAAAATGTCCAACTTCAGGGGGAAAAAAATTCTCTCACGCCAAGCGAGCACAGGTTCTTCACAGGGCTTTTATTTTGTCGTGCGCTGGTGAAATGAAAAAAAATGAAGACTGGGCACTGTCAGGCTCCAGGGGAAGGAAATGTAAAAGCAGATGCATCTTGGTTGTTAAGCAGCAATGTCGGGGTTCCTTGGGGGTTGCCGTTATTGATTAAAATCTCATTACTGTAATCCCTTCATATGCTGTAGATAGAGGAGCCAGGGGAAGGCAGTAATCACGGCAACGGCCTCTGCAAGCATGTGACGGGGGGAGAAGAGATGAATCATGGGATTTAAAGAAACTCTTCGAGTTTAACGGGGAGAGTCTTCCTGTAGCTCGTCATATCACACAATGTCATATTCATATCCACGGAGCCCAAACAATGGCAAGGCAGAAAACTATGAAGGCACAATACGAGGACAAAGCAACTTTATCCAGTCTGTGCTCATTTCTATCCAACCACATCCTGTTATTTCATCACTTTCATATCCCAGAAATGATCATGGCAAATGATCATCACCGGGTGAGCCACTGAACATATTATTTTTTAAATCAGAAGTTTTCTTACTTACACAATGAAAACACACTGAATAATACATCTCAATATGGAGGCACTCTAACTATATTTTCCAATACATGCAAATATAATATTGTCATATAAATATAATATTTGACCATATCTCCAAAGGTGGTATGTATGTATAGTACTCAATTATTCTTCAAAGTTATGTTCTTATGAATCTTAGTTTTGGTTTGAACTTTGGTAAAATGAAAACTTGCAGCACTATGATCTCCAGGAACAGGGCTGGGCCGCCCTGGGTGAGGCATGGTTTTCAGAGGAGACATGAAGTGCAGTTCCGTCAGGTGATTCACTGTAGGACAGATGATCGTTATGCTACTTATTTTAAGAATTATTCAAATACCCTCTTCCTTCAAAGCATCTTTATTTTAGGTCCTCAGCCTCAAGCCCTTCTCTGTCACTCTTACATACATAATAATGAATAAGATGAAGGTTCTTATGTCTTCCTCTGTACTTTTTTGATATTGAGTTTTTCCCTGTGTAAAATGTTTGTGAAATTGACATGAAAACCAAGCAGATTTTCCTGTGAGGGATTTTAAAAGCTTGCTATCAATGATAGGCTTTCCTTTATTGACCATTTTCATGGAAAATTCAATTTGGATGGATGGATGCAACCGATTGCAAGATAATATGAAGACTGATAATTCATATCTGTTTTTAACTTTGACTTACTCCAAAAAAAGAGAAGAAATGAGCTGCACTAATCACAGAGTATTACAGTGAATTTTGGTAACCTCTTGATAACTGGTTGATACTTTCAGGCTACTTCCTGCTTATCCACACTGAGATCCTGGAATTATAGCCAGAATGTATCCACCAGTCAGTGCTGGAATTCTATTGGCTGTAATGTAAGAGACTCTGAGATTGGGGGAGATCTGCAGTTTTTTCCGCAAATAAAGTGTGCAGTTTTTTTTGTGACTGAGCTACATGTACTATGCCTTTATGTCCCCTTTAAATTAAATACAGGGGGCCTCCATCACTGGCCTTGTCCATTTCTGTCAGTATTTATTGTTTTTTTTTATGATGTCCTGCAGGTTTGCCATTTGAGTGCTTGCCAAGCAGTTCATTAATATTAATCAAGGCTAATTCTCCTTCTCTGCTTGTGATTCATTTTCAAGTATGACAAGGAGGATGTCAAACACAGGAGATTTACAGCTGTTAGCGAGAAAGAGAGCAGAGAGAGAGAGAGAGAGTGTGAGAGCAGAATATGTTCTCCAAACAATCATTGTTTACATGTCAAATAATACAGTGTGGTTAAAGCACTGATGAGATAGTGTGAGAGAAGGAAAGAGACAGAGAGAGAGAGAGAGAGAGAGAGAGAATAGACAGAGAAAGGAGGAGGGAGATGGGGGGAGGGAAAAGGAGAGTCTGGCATGCTGTGTACATTTGCATACACAGAGCGGTGGTCTCCCGGGCTCCAGTGAAGATGCTGTTCTGCTGGAAGCGGAGAGGTATTGATATTTAGCTCACTGGCACCCAGCTCCGGTCCAGAACAGTGCTGTGCTGCCCTTTGCAACAAGTCCCGCAGAGCCAGCTCCTCGGTGTCGAAAAAAAGCCACAGCATGTCGCCAATTACATCTCGCCGCGCCCCACGATTCCCTGCAATTTGCCTAATGCAAAAATCACTCCCTTCCTTGAATGGAATTTACTGCAGAATACTGTAAACAGGTGGACTTTTCTGAATATGCAAGGACACATATATTACACAGCAATTTAGTTCAGACAGCTATTTCGTACTATATCTGAAAGAATCAATCATTTCTATTTTGCCCATATATTGTGAAGTGTTGAAATATGTCGATGATATCTTTTATTTTTATATTCCGTCTCTGTAATTACCTAAAACTGGGCAGAGAAGGAGCCACTGGCCCAATGATGTCGGTGCAGCTATAATTGAATAAGTAATCAGTCTCATAAATTTACTTAAATTATCTAAAATATCCAGCCATAAATTTCAATTTTCGATTAATAATTATAATTACCAATACTAGTAGTCAAATATAATTAGATCAAAGATTTACTAGATAACCTGAAGGATGAAAAGAGTTACTTGAAAGACTGATTTGACTTGGCTCTCATGCAACATCAAAAAGACACATGTTTAATAAAATAATTCTTTTTACGAACATATTCTAAAAATAGAACATACACAAAGTAATATAACCAGGAAAGATAAGAGAAAGGTAGGAAAGTGTGTTATGAGCGTGTGCGAGTGTCCATGCGTGTTTGCATGTGCACATGTGTCCTTTGTCTGAAGGAGAAAGGCAAAGTGGCCTGGTTGAATAGCTTCATTTTTAGCTACAAAGAAATATCGCACCCGACAGTACTGAAGAAAGAAGGGCAGCTTCAATTCATAAGCAGTAGGTAAGTGCAACTGAGCTGGCTATTTGCCCAGTACTGACCATACTGATATTGTTAGATTGTTAGTCAAAGAATCGGAAGGAGTTTGAGTTAGCCGGTAGGAGAGACCACGTGCGGTTGCACTGCATGTTGACGACAAACCGATTCACGTAATTACACAACTCACTCAAATCCAAAACCTCTCTAAAAATGAATAAAATTGTCCATTATAAAACATTTTAAAAAGCACATAAAGTGATATGAATTCTAACAAAGCTGGCAGCTCTGAGTTTGTATAGCGGCATTGTTGCCAAATGTACGCCAACAATATAGTTCACGTGTACTCTTCACATTCACGTGTGCTTTTCGAACACGTGATTTTTATTAAATGTATTTAAATGTATTTATTTTGTAAGGGTAAGGCCACTGATTGTATGTAGGGATGACACGCTACAGTCCAATTCTGGCATTCAGCCGATGCTTTGAAACCTGTGCAAATACATTTTAGATGACAAAGAAACCATCTAGAAATACATAGGACCCATTTTCCCTTTTATTTTATTTTCTTTTCTCCCTATCCGGAGTTGCCAGTTCAATTCCTAAGCCCATCCTATCGACACGGAGTCTCCTGTCAATTCAGCCACGCGCAGACCTGTCATGGCCGAACAACTTCCCATCAGCCACCTCTTCCTCTTACCCAACAGCTGAGCTGCACAAGAACCAGCCATTTAGTCATTTCCGTACAGACGAAAGGGCCTGTCAGTTTCTCTGAGTGCAGCAGACACACGATCAACCGGACAAGTCTCCTTCCCGCAGTGCAAAAGGGGACTGTTCTGCCTTGGCAACACCACAGCCAATTATGTTTAAGGGAGCCGGCCAATCGGCATTTGATGCCAGAACCCTTAGGGAACGCCACTGCATTAGGAACAAGTACTTTAGTAGGACACGCCACTCAATCTCCTGATTCTTCAAATATTTGACCAGGAGAATATCTATCAATTACTATAAATTAGGGGTCCCCAACCCTGGTCCTGGAAAGCTATGGCATCTTCTTTTTCTTTTTTTTTTTGTTATTCTGAACTTTAATCGAAATAATTTAAGGTGAGAAACAAAACCAGCAGACCCTGCAGCTCTCCAGAACAGGACTGAGGACCACTGTCATAATTAATACTCAAGTGCTTATTAACAAGAAACGAATAAGTCAATATAACCGAAAGAGAGTCCACATACTCATACCCAGAATATTAGTCGCTGATATCATTAATTTCCCTGCATGGAAAAGTGAGTTCCTGCAGACCTGTGTGCAATTAGTCACTATTTACCCAGAAAGCACTGGGACATCATGCAGGAATGATATGGAAAATGGCTTCGGGACTGCTGAACCTAGGTAGCCGCAAAACCGCAGTATCGTAAAACGGAAAACCCACAGCCCTGAGGCAGGCGCTGGGGCCGACACCTTATTAATTCAAGCAGCCGTCTATCTGCCGAGGCGGGTCATAGCTCAGGGGCGCAGAGAGCATGGGACGCCCACAAATCCAAACCCGCGACGGCAGGATTATCGGCTGAGCCCCGCAGCCGCCGCACCGCCCCTAGCGCGTCGCCCAAAGCAGAACGTTGCGGTCAGGCACCAAAGCCGCGGGCTACAACAACAACAACAACAACAAAAAAAAAGACGTCACGTGACTCCAAAACTCTGTTAAATTGATTTGATGGAGTTTTCAAAGCTTGCTCGATTGCTCCTGCTCGATTGCTTGTGTCTGACACGCGCTTCCGTGAGGAGTGCGGCAAATGGAAATTCAATATGGCCATATGTAAAGTTCTGCATGTGGGAAATAAAAACATTAGGCAGGATTACTTTATGGGAGGAACAAAATTGGAATGTGCTCAGTTTGAAAAAGACTTGGGAGAAATGGTGGATCAAAGCCTTTCTGGTTCTAGGCACTGTGCTGTAGCAGTAAAAAAAAAAAAGTCCAACAGGATGCTGGGATATATAGCCAAAAGTATTGAGTATGAATCCAAGGAATTTATACTTATCTTATACAATACATTTGTTAGACCACACTCTGAGTATTGTGTGCAGTCCTGGGGACCATACTACAAGAAAGATATAGAGGCTCTGGAAAAGAAGAAGAGCAACAAAATGTATTCCTGATATGAAAGATAAAAGCTATGAGGAAAGACTTAAGATGCTTAACCACTTCAAGCTTAGTAAAAGGAGACTCAGGGATGATTTGATTGAGGCTTTTAAATACATAAAGCGGATCAACAAAGTGAACTACAAGAGATTCTTCAGGTTGAGTTCTGTTAGTAGAACAAGGGGATATAAATGGAAATTAAGAATAGGTAAATTCCATCCAGACATTAGGAAGAATTTTTTCATACAGAGTAGTCAGTGTGGGGAGTAGCCTGCCAGGTCACATAGTAGAGGCAGAAACTCTGAGGATTTTCAAGACTAGGCTTGATATAGTGTTAGATGCTATCTAGTCTGTAGGTAATCAGAGAACTAATTTAGGTAGGAAAATGGCGAGCATTGTTGGGCTGAATGGCCTGTTCTTGTCATTATATTATGTTATGTTATGTTATGTTATGTTATGTTATGTTATGTTATGTTATGTTATGTTATCTTTCTCAGGCTGGAATGACTCAAACAATCCTTTCAGCTGTCAGGGAGTGTGTTTTCATCGAGTTGTTATCGTATTTCTTTCTGCACATTAGAAGCTGTAAATGACTGCACTAAATCATCATGGGAAATATAATTCAGGAAGTGTGATCAGTAATTATCTCCCTGTAATGAGATCGTTTCACATCTTTTTCATCCGACACACCATCACAGAGCTGCTGGGAAACGGAGACTGTCAATCTCAGGTCCCTGGAAATTTTGTGATCATAGCAATTTTCCCCCACATTCACCAGTCCCTTCATTAGGTTAAATTATAAGGGACAAAGGTGGAAGGTGACTAGTCTCAGCAGGTAGGGCTGTGTTTAAGGCCCCATATGACAGGCTGTCCAAAGGACAGATGGACAGGAAGATGGGCAGAGGTCTTAACCAACCAAACAGCCAGCTTCCACTTCTAACACTGAAAAATCTGCTGTGTTAATGTCATATACTCATGTGAGTTAAGGTCCTTAGTCAAAGGCAACAGGTATTTACGGAGAAAAGCCACATAATCTGTTGTGTTCAGATAAGTCTCCGTAGCGATAACGGCAATAGGCATTCTGTGAGCCTTTGAATTTCAGAGTTCTAGAAGTCTCATAGCCTATTACATGTTTCTGGGTTACAGGATTGGTTCCCTTTAACCAAGATGTCACTCTGGGGGAGGTATTGTTCACATCCTTGCATTTCCTGTGGAATGTAGGGAGATGTAGTTCCGTTGTCCCTGCTCAAGGCCAATACACATCAGCCAAGTAAACTCCATATACACGACCTCATATTACGTGACCCCATAATGAATCAAATTTACTCTAGTGGTGTACTCTGTCAAAGTCTATTTAAAAGTGAATATTTTTAATTCAATTATTTGTTGTATGGAGTGCTGGCTTATTGTTCTGTGTCTTGACTATTTTTCTTTTAGGTGTCCATCTATCCTACTGTGTTCAAAGACCCTAGGGAATCATTTTCCATTTTGTTTGCCTATTTTAGCTTATATTAGTGGGCTTATTTATTTAAAAATGCTGACTAAATCTATGGGGAACTCATTATGAATGTGCTATACAAAAAAAATATTGATTGATTGACTGAAGGCTAGAGCCAAATGGATGATCCACGATTATTGTTTATTCATTTATTCATAATGTTCACATGAAACAGAAAAAGGAGTAAAGTTCCAAACTTACAGACTGTGGGCACAGGTGATGTACAAGATCCCTTTTTTACGCCATCACACATTCATGACATGACACATTGACATCATTTTTCACACATTATAACCATTTACAGGACTGCATCAGGCTCATCATATTTAATCACATGGCTATGGCCCCCTGGTTTAAAAAGTCATGATTGCTTCCTTAATACTCATAATAAAAACTGATATTCTAAAAAATTCATGTCCCTGTACCTGTGCAGAAAATGAACCTTAATTTTGAAAATATTGAACATTTAGCAATCTCCATTTGGAGCAGAGTAGGACCTTCCAGAGTTTTGCCCAGTAACAATGACACTATTCTGCTGTCTTTGTTTTTCATTTCCTGTGGAAGATAAATGAATTGAAAGCTACTTTGTTTTAACAAACACAGTGATGTAATTAAGAGTCTATGACTGGAGTTGTGATAAGTTATTATTGCAGGAGGTGCTAATAAACTGGAATTGAAACTTGGGGGGGGGGGGCAATGGAAGAATCAGCATGAATAAATGAGATTATCTTGGACTTTTTATTTAAACAGTAGCTGAAAGGTCACCAGGTTCCGTGCTGAGCAGACACTCGCGCGTACAAGGCTGAGTGGTGCTAACCCTCTTTTTTTTTCCTTGTCGATGGCACAGCTGAGGTATAATGCGCTTGGGCTGACTGCGAAATCATCTATGCAAAATGACTCTTTACACACCATTAGTGCTCTCTGCTGAGCTGTTTCCCGGGTTCCACAGCGTTCTTTTTCATCAGCAGAACTAAAAACACGGACCCCATCAGCACATTAGTGCTTAAGAACACGCCGCGCTGCGTTTCAGAAGGCTACAGAGGGGAAAAAAAGAAAAAGTCATGTCGGGAGCGGCCTTTAGTTTATTTTATTTTTTTCCACAAGAGGGGCAGCAGCTCTGACAGAATTTGGATACAAACGCACTCCCCCCACACTGAAGACAATAGTCACGGACTGCAAGAAGGTCTCTATTGGATTATCCCTTTCATAAAGAAAAACAATTCATTGTGTGTGTGTTTGTGTGTGCGTGCGTGTGTGTGTGTGTGCGCAAAAATAAATTAATTAACAAAGACAGGATGTGTTAGCCAAATCTAATCCGCGACTAGCTCTGATCACGAAAAGATGCAATTTTTAAAAAAAGAACCGAGGGACTCAGTTTATATGATGCTGGCTCAGATGCAACACGTTTGAGGATAAGAACTTAAGAGGTTTTTAATAAGAAACAATGCCTCTACAGTGCAGCCACAGCTAATGGAACACGTCTGTAGGCGATTCCTTTGCTACCCCACTACATTAGCGTCACCGTAGATTAGAATTCTGTTTTCTTTTAGAACGTCTATTTTCTCTATGGTGTGAAGCAAATGATTTACGGGTATATGAAAATGCCAAGTAATATGAAATGATCACAAATCATGTCCTCCACCGGCATAGGGGAGCTTATGAATGTGCGCACACGCGCATGTATATTTCTCATCATTTTATACCTCTTTACACAGTGAATTTGGAAAGTAATCGGAGCACTCTCACACACACACAATTTACAAATCATTTTCTTTATCGCTGCCACTCCTACCAAGCCTTTATCATCAAAACACACGGACCCATTTGGGGTTTTCTCCGTTGTTTCAGGAGGAAAATCTGTGGAATTTTTTTTGTTATTGGAACAAAATATTGTTGCTCCAGAAGTGATAGACAGTGATTTGGTACTTCAATCGATGTGTTTTTTGAGCAAATAGGGCTATGCTAAATGTGTTCATTCAAGCTGAGAGGACCACCACAGTGTCACAGGAGGTCAAAAAAAAATCAATTTAGTCTGAAGCCTTTTGAATTTGACATTTTTAATTAAATTAATTAAAAACTCTCAAACTGTGAACATTTTAACATTGGGAAATACTGACACATCGAAGGTGTTTTGGACAGACATACTTCTGTTGATTTGGCTTGGCACTACACAATTTTAAGCTTCGTAATCAAATGAGGCACGTGTGGCTAAAGTGCAGATTTCTGGATAATGTGGGCACCCCTGCCGCCAATGGCCTGTATGACCTGTCACTTTGGGCCACAGGATGCTAAAGAAGTGTATGCAACTTGCATGTAGGATTTGACCTGGACACCTGAAGCATGTCGAGCTGCCCCTACCTGTCTATTTTATTCAATGTGTCATTTGTTTATGCCAGGAAGTAGCCTACTAGCCTTTGGCAAGTGCTCATTTCCCCCCCCCCTTAATTATAGTGGTAAGGATTTGGCAAACATCCAAGTTCACCTGAGTGGTACAGGAGGGTCAAAGTTCTGCAATACTATGTAGTCTTGATTCTAGGCTTTTCATTGCAATTGTGAGGCTGAGAAATAAGAAAAAACAGTCACAGACATACTCCAAACCTTAGGCTCATCAAAATTAACTGTTTGGAACATGATTAATAAGAAAGAGAACACTGGTGAGCTCAGCAATTGCAAATGCCCCGGTAGGCTAAGGAAGACAATTGATGACCAAAGAATTCTCACCATAATGAAGAAAAAATCCAAACACCTGTCTGACAAAGCAGAAACACTCTTCAGGAGGCATGAATGTATCAGTGACTACTGTCCGCAGAAGATGTAACTAACAGAACTACAGAGGTTATACTGCAAGATGCCAACCGCTAGTCAGCCATAGAAACAGGATGGCCAGGTTGCGGTTTGCCCAGAGATACCTAAAACAGCCTAGAGAATTCTGGAAAAGGTATTGTGGACAGGCCAGACCAAGATTCACTTGTATCAGAGTGATGAAAAGATCAAAGTGGGGAGACCAAAAGAAACTGCCAAAGATCCAAAGCATACCACCACCCTCCCCTCCACATCAGTGAAACATAGTGGTGGGGGTGTTGTAGTTTGGGCATGTATGGCTGCTCACTTGTCTTCATTGATGATGTAACTGTGATAACAGCACCATAATGAAATCTGAAGTGTTCAGAAGCAGCTGATCTGCCCGTTTCAGCAAATGCCTCCAAACTCATTGAACGGCACTTCATCCAGCAAGATTATGATCCCAAACATACTGCTAAAGCAAAAAAAAGTTCTTCAAAGCTAAAAACTGGAAAATTCTTGACGGGTCAGGTGATTTTCCAGATCTGAATCCAAATGAACATGCGATTCATATGCTTAAGTAAACACTTAAGGCAACTAGCCAAAAGACTAGCAGTAGCTAAAGATACCTACAGTACAGACCTGGCAGAGCATCACCAGAGAAGGTACTCAGCACCTGGTGATGTCCATGAGTGACAGACCTTTCATTTTCATTACATTGTTATTGGCGGACTGAATCTTACAATCTTGATTTCAAATACTTCCTTAATTATGATGTAATAATACGGCCCGCAGCAACAACTGACAGAACGCCAGCTTCATTAAATAAAAGCTTCACCGAAGATGACTCTTTCCCCTTAATGACTTTTAATTTAGATCCTTTCATTTGTTTCTGCTGGCGAACATTACCGATAAGTTTAACCATTGCCCACGAGCAAGATTCCACCAGCTTTCCTTCTCAACCGCTGAAACGCAAAATAACATAAAACAAAATAAACAAATGCCAGCCTGTGGAGATTCAATACAGCTACACCGCAGCAAGCCACCCGTTGGCCAACCGTGACGGTCAGCACCTGCCAGCCCAAATCAAAGCACACCTAAACGGTCAAAGGTCTCCATGGCCGGAGGTGTTAAAAAAAGGGCCTTGACAGCCGGTGGCTCACCACGTCGAAGTTCTCGGCGCCGCACTCCGTCCCGCGGTAGTGGCAGGCCAGGAGCATGTCCTTGATGTCGTGGCCCGCGCGGTCATAGAACTCGAACATGTTGAAGGGGCGGGGCTTAAAGTTGTGGAAGTCGGCCTTGACCTTCAACGTCTCCAGAACGCTTTCCTCCACCAGGTGCGTGTCCCGGATTTCATACCTGTGTGCCGAGTAGAGAAAGTATCGATTAGAGGTTCACCAAAGCACTAGGGTTCATTATACTACACTATATATTCTACTATATTACACTGAGCGCAGGTAGCAAAGGTATGAATTTTAAACAATCTGCCCAGTGGTGCATACATTTTGTTTGAAGTACAATAGACATTTACAGGGCTGTAGCAGTTGTCAAAGATCTGTGCTGATACACCTTGATGGAGAGCATTTGGGTTGATTCATTTAATATGCTGTCTTTTGAGGCTTTTGACAAATGCAAATATTTCACATTAACACATTTTTTATATATGCATTCACAGCAGTCAAACACTACACACCACACACTGTGTTGCTTAGTTAAAGTGTAAATGCAGTTTTAACAATGTTTTGTGTGGGAGTGTCTGTGTGTTAATTTAAACGATGCAGTGTGTGGTGTGCAGTTTTGACTGTGTGAATGTCAATCAAAAGTCTGCATATTTATAGTTTTCAATACTTTTTTTCCATGTGTATTTTGTGCCCCATCAGCGACTCGCAATCCCTCTATGATAAAAGCAATGCTACATCAAACAAATCACTACCAAGCACAGTGTGTTCCTTGGGGTAAGTGAGTGTTTGATTGATAGGTCCGTTCAAAAGTAGTCTGGTCTGAACATTAGTGTAAGACAAATGGTTCATCACAATAGCTGCAGTTGTAGTTATACCTTTTTGTTCCTGAGACATGGTTTGAGACCTACAGTATGGTCAATATTCAGTTGCAGTTCAGTTCAGTTGGTGATTATCACTTATGCCTGCTCTCAGAATGTCAAAAGTAACACAGCAAGGCTCAAAGTCAAGACAGAAAGTGACACTGGGCAGGACAGGAAGTGGGGATAGGATGTGTCTGAGAAAGAACAGAATTATTTATTTCCATTTATGTTTTACAAATAAACATATATTTTCTTTATTAAAGTTGTGGCTATGAATCAAAATTATTTACCGTTGGACTTATAGCAGTGATGTTGTAAAAGGCTTTTTTATGTTTTAGTTATTTTTAAATGCTTTATCATTGCGTATACAGGTGATAGACATCCCACAGCTGTCAACGAAAGAAGAAAATATGCCTCATCATACAAATATAATTTTCTCCTTTAAAGTCCAGTCCGGTCTAATCTCACACCTCAAAACGAACGTCTGTAGTTTTAATGGATTCTCTAGATTTTTAATTAACTTCACTGACAGACACTGAACACCTCTGAACTGCCTCTGAATTTGAAGAGGCAATTAGAAGAAAAAGGGAAACTGAAAAGTCACAGTGAGCATTGAGCTGAAATAAGGATGGTCCTATTTTTAACTTCACCCTCTGTGTAAAAAAAGAGAATCTAAAAGCAGACTCGAGATACATGAAGCTATGGTCATAAAACTGCCACCATCGAGTTGTTTGCCCAAAGACCTGTGACAGAAAGGGAGCAAAGGGGTTGCTTTTTATATTAAAGAGAAACATTGAGGTCTAGTTTGAAACGCTGAGTTTTTAGACACGCACGGCCAGTGTATCTGAATTTTTGATTGATTGGGGAGGGTTGTGCCACTCTCAAGGGATGAGAGAGGAGAAGAGCCAGGGCTGCAAGGAGCGGCTGTCTGGAACTGGAAGAAGATGGGACAGCCAGCTGGGGGAGAGGACGCTGAATGGAGAGGTCTGCTTGCCTGCTGATAGGAAGTGGCAGTACTATAGTACACAGCTTGGTATGCCAGTGTGAGAGATCTGAACTGAATGTGGGCAGCCACCGAACCTAGTTAAGGGTGTACAAAAGTGGGGTGTGAATTTTGGCATGTTGATGACCAGGTGGGCAGCAGGCAGCACACACACACACACACTCACTCACACACGCACACGCACGCGCACACACACACACACACACACACTCACTCACACACGCACACACACACACCAACAATGGCAAGCGCTGGCAATGCATCATTCTGGTTTACCACTCTCCCTCTCTCTTTCTCTCTAGCTTTTTTCTTTCTTCCCATCTCAACTCAGTTATATTCAATGGCATTTTATTGGCTGGACAACCACAGGAGTTTTTGCCAAAGCACATACAAGTTTTACACATGACAGTGACTTTGACAATATATAGACATAGCCTTAATGAAAAACAGCAACATTGCTATCACCATCTCTCCATCCTTCCCTCTCTCTTGGCCTCTATCTGCCCCCCCCCCCCCTCTCTGTTTAGCCCTAAACACAGCTTACACCAAGCTGTGTTTTTGGCTGGACTGCAACAGCGGGGCCAGCCCTATAAACGCGAATGTCTGTGACTGAGTGACTGAGTGATGAAGTTACACCATCGGTCGGCCGATTCGGTCCAGCCATATACTAGCTTTTGACCTGGTCTTGTTCAAATCTAAATTATCTGCCATCCCTTTCTAAAAACTCTTTGTATGCATCTCTCTGGACACAGAGAGAGCAGACGGGACAGCGGAAGCCAAACCAGGTGAATCGTTATCACAACAATTAAGGAAAATATCAAAGACTAGAACACAGCTTTTTCCCCCTTTACAAAGCAGTCAGTCTGAAAAAATCACGAGGTTCACAAATCTATCACTGAACCCTTCTAACAACCAAAGCTCATCCCGTAGGTTTTACAGAACCCCAGCACTGCTCAGTATCTGCACAACTTCCCTGTAAACACAGCTTGGTGGACCCAGGCTAATTCTGACACATTACAGGGCTGTGTTGCAATCGATTAACTTTCGCTAATCGATCAGCTAAAAAATGTCGGTCCGGCATCCTCTGCTGGGATCCCAACTCTTTACGATAAGCCAGATGAAAGCAGTTTTAGGGTATTAAACTCGCCGACCTTTTGGGAACAATCTTTTCTAACCAATTACATCAACGCGGCGAAAGCGGCGATTAAAACCAGCTAATCAAGCATAAACAATGAGGCGCAGGGGAAGTGGCTGAATTGCCTGTGTGAAATCTCTCACTATTCTGAGCACCTTTTTTTTCTTTTTCTACTCAATACATTATTCATTTTATGATGGCCCAACATTGAAAATAATGTACTTTTTCGTGCTATCCTCTTTTAAGTTTCAGCGGTAGCTAATTAAACACTCAGCAGCAGATACGCTTAAAAAAAATTGAAGACAGCTGCTAAATTACACAGGCGGTCACTCCCTGCAACTGTTCAATACCATTTCTCTTTTTGCGGGAAAACGAGCAGACTCAAGCCAAGTAACTCACGAACCAATTAAGGCTTGGCTGCACGTACATAAACAGGAGTTCTAATTTCCGAAGTATCCGTTAATTCGTTTTTTTGTTTATCTTCTTTTTAACCATGAAGCTGCTGCGAGAGACAGTATTTTTCGAGAGAGACCTAGCCAACAGAACATGCTTGCAAGTTTTCAGTACAAAAAAAAAAAAAAACAACTCCCATGTGTTCCCAGCGAAGTAAAAATGAGGATGAAAACCAGAAGTGAAAAAACATTTAACTCTATATATAAAAGTAAACTAAAACTACAATTCCACGAGGGCGACACAGTGGTGCAGCAGATAGCAAGTTCAAATCGCCACCGAAGGGCCTTTCTGTGAGGAGTTTGCATGCCCTCCCCGTGTTCATGTGGGTCTCCACCAAGTACTCCAGTTCCAAAGACACACAGTAGGCTAACCGGGGACTCCAAATTGCCTGTAGGTATAAACGCGTGAGTGAATGGATTGTGTGCCCTGCAATGAATTGACAACATGTCCAGAGTGTATTCCTGCCTCTCACCATCTGCATGCTGGGATAGGCTCCGGACCCTGACCAGCATTTTAGACGATGGACTGATAGCCTGCTTTAAACTGAAACTGAAACAAATTGAAAATATAAAAACTAGTATCAAGGTTATTTCAAATTTATTCAGGTTAGTTAATGTAGTTTAAATCAATAGCCCATTCAATATTAATATACTATAATATCAATATAATAATTGTATTTAACCACTTTGTTAATGAGGTCTGTAACTACTGTAGATTTACTTTGATAAACAATAAAGCATTCTAAACAGAAGCATCTTCTGCATATGCCTTTACGCAGGCTTCCAATGACACAGATTTTGATATTGTTGTACCAAAGAATAAATTCAGATTAGAAAAAGATTACTGCTGAAATGTTTGTAAAACATTTGAGAATACAGTTAATGATCAAATCTGATCATTAACGTGTTTCACAAACGAGAGCCATCATGAAGCAAACCATTAAGAATTTTGGTTGTAGCTATGAATGATCACCCAGCAAAAAACGTTCATCAAATTTAACAAACAGCCAATACAGTGGCTTTTCTTATCAAGTCCTAATCTAGAGCTCACAAAAAATATATATTATTAGCAGCTTACAATCATTTTAGTGTGCTTATGGATATATTCCATATTTCTGTCATTTTTATTTTTTTAAAGTTCTGCACAATTCCTTATCTTAATACCCTTTAAGAGACCTTGGGTATTGCAAATACACGTAATTGTGGCTCATTCAAATCCTATTCTCTGGTGGAGCTCTCAGAAAATTAAAAATTAAGTGTGTCTGCAATAACTTCATTTTTACACAACAATGCCTATTCACTGTTTTAATGCACTTAACCTTTTCCTTACTTTCCTTTTTTAAGACAAATATAGAAAAAAGATTACATTTGTCATCTTTGAACTTCGACATTCTTTCAGCCAGTCTTTTTTTAACTTGGTACACAATTTAATGTCTGCCAGCTTATTTCCCATTGAGCCGTATTTCTGAATTTGCATTGTAAGTTGCCTTTTCTGTCCAAATCTCCATAATGGTTTATTAAATTGTGTGTATATCCTTTTCTGTGGATATTACTTATCATTTGAATAATACATAATATCAGGCTGGAGCCAGTATATATGTAAGCAAAAAGTGTAATCACGGCAAAACTTTATTTGATAAATGCCAGTAAATGGTTTCAAATGATTTTTTTCCATATCTAGACAGACAGCCTAACAGCTGGTGAATACACACTAAATGTTTGGATCTGATTAAGGTTTAAGGACGAAATTAGGGAAAACCACTCAGCCCAGTGTTACCACAATCCCTGGGATTTTGGAAAGCGTTCACACCCTGACTAAAGTTTAGCAGCCTTCCCAGAATGCACCGCGGTCTGAATGAACAAAAGGGAACATTTGGGTTTCCAGCTCTACCGACTGAGGAGGGCTAAGGTTTGAAAGGTTTTGATGTGCAAAGCGATCTCCATTACCATTAGAATTTGGACTAAAAAGAGGTCTGTTTCCAAAGTAACACTTTGAATTTCTGTACATTTAACCCTTCCCCTGTGATGCTGGATTGGAAATGGACCTGGGCCCTGTTTCACAAAGCAGAATTACTGAGTTAGCTGGATAACTGCAGCAAAAACCTGCAACCTATATTTGGAACATGAACTGTAGTAAAAAGAGCTACTCTGGGTTTTACTCAGTGCAGTCATCTAGCTAACTCGGTAATCTTGTTTCATGAAATACGCCCCCAGACAATGTGGTATGCATCAGCAATTGAGGCCTAGCTATATTGTTTATGTTACCAAGCCTAAGAGAGGTAGAGACTACAGCCTCGTCCAAACAAATGATTGATATTCAACAGTACAGTTGCGCCATGGGTCTGGACGGTTTCGTGCTTGTTTTTCAAATAATGAATCACATACTCCTGTCCTCCACCCCCCCCTCAGTCACAAAGGGGGACTAAAAACAGCTGAGCCTGTAGAGCAGAGCCACTGCAGTCTTTCAGAGTGTTCTCGGGCCCTTCTCCTCCACTCCCTGCACTCCCTCTTCACTCCCTCGATTAACAAAACAAACGTAATTGAATTGTAGCAGGGGGCCCGAATTCTCTCCGGAGCCACCGAGCCGCCGCGTCAGGAGAGCACTCGAGGGCGGCGGCGCGAGCTTGCGCGGCGTCCTCGCGTCAGACCGTTTGGCGGAAGCTGATATTGCCGCCACCGTATTTGTGGGTTGTTTTTTACATCGCCCGCCGCTGCTCCCCAAAGCAATCACAGCAAACATTGTTGAGAGGAAGAGAGGGGAGAGTTTCAATTGGATTATAGGACCAGGAGCGCTTTCATTTTTCAGACAGAGGCGAGGAAGTACCTGCAGAGGGTCTATACTTTGCCGTACAGCATCAGGGAGTAAATGATAGAAGAATAAATATCATTTCTGAGAGGCTCTTGGATTGTTTTCTTCTGTGCGGTTACCTCCATATCATCCATACTTCAGCCTTGTGTGCCCAAGGTTACACCCCTCCACTCTGAACCAGGGGAAAGTGGCCAATCAGAGCCACAAACCCCTCCCACTCTTTTGGGGAATAGCCAATGATTTCTAAACAATAACACCAACTCATCAAGTGAAGGTTGCTAAGAGGTTCACCCTTGAAAAAAGCCCCTTTGTGAGAGAGTCTGACCAATGGCTAAGCTGTTCTGAGGATCAAAAAATGATTCTCTGGGAAAACAGTTCCTTCCCTCACCTCATCTGGTGTTGAACAACTGGAATTACCCTGTAGCTGAATGTACAATGACACTGCAGCCTCTCACATCCTCTCAGTGTCCACAGACCTGCCACTGCATACTTAATGTTTCCATGTACAACCATCCCAACTCTTCTGGCAGTGAAATTTTAATTGCAAAAGCACCAACCTCCCTGACAGCAGAATGCAGGATGTTACGATTAGACGGAGTAAGTTTCTTTCGTCGCTCTTTTGATCTGTTTAAAGACGTTAACAAAAATCTTCCCTGTTTAAGACTCCAGATGCCAGCTGCAACAACGTCCCTCTGTGACCATAAAAAAGCCAGCACATCAGAAACGGCTGAAGATATACTGTGTACTCTGCCTGTACACCACCTCTCCTTACTTCATTCATTATTGTTATTAAACTTTGGATTTCACCTTTTGGTTCTGAATGTTCCCCTATGTTCTGGTCCATTCCTGGTATGATTTTTTTCTGCTTTCGGCTCTGATGATTAATGATGACAGATGATTGAAGTTGGATGATGGATGATGATGGATGGATGATGTCAATGATCAGGAGGATGATGATGATGACACATTTATTTGAAGATTGTTTTGCTTACATGGTGGGCAAAGCCCTTCACACAATAAAAGTAAAGTGATTGAAAAATAATGTAGAATAAAGACAATAAGCATTACATAAGCATGAAACAAAACAGTAAAATAGTTACACAAAGTTTAAATGAATCGAAAATGGGATTTAAAATTCTGATTGAATCTTAAAAGTCAGAGCCCTGATTATTTTCAGCAGAATACTCCATACATTTGGAGCCCCATCCAGGAATGCTTTCTCACTCCTTGTTTAAAAATGTGTCTGGGAAATGAGATGTACTTTTATTGAGGATCTAAGACAGCAGGTTTGAGTTACATTATGATTGTAAGAGATCTGCAATGCATTCTGGGACTCGGAGTAATAAACGTATTAATTTGGATTTGCCTCCTTGTGCAAATGTGAAGACACCGGTCTATGGAAGACACACACAAATGCATATGGCAGCTGTTCCAAGTGTGATTTCTCTTGCTTACTACTGGTCGAAGCACTACATCGCCATAGAAACGCCCAGCCCTCACACTCAAATCCATCATACCTAGCAAAAGCATGTACACTGTGGCTTGTGATAACATAAACTTGCTATTCTACATTTAAAAATGTTTATATATTTACGAACCCTGTGGTAAAACACATTAAGTCAAGCAAAGTAATCTAAGCCCACAGGTTCATTGAATTATGCATTTTCCATAATCTTATCTATCTATTTATTTACTTCATTTTTCAGTTATTAAAATCATAGTAAAACAGATTAAGGAAAACAGATTAATCCTAGATTAAGTATACCAACACACTTCCCCAAACTTGCAATGCATGTCGGCTTATTTCCAAAAAAAAAAGGAACTAAGCAAATACAACTCATGTTGCCTACTTGATGCTGTTTACCCATAGACCGTATAGTGTTTACCACACTTCTGCACAAAGCAAGAAATTACCACATGTCAAGATTATTGTATTTCATAAGCAAACAGCTATAAAACTAACCTCCTAAAACCAAAAAGGGTTCTTCATTCACCCCTATATGTCAATTTTTGTCATGTAGAAACCATGACAAAAAGGTTCTTAGAAGAAACTGTTCTATGTGCAACCCTCTGTAGAAGGTTTTACAGTACATGCAACTCCTCTGTGGAATCTTTATTTCTATTCAACCATCCACAGAAGGCATTACACATAAACAAACACACATACACACACACACACAGAAAAACAAATACACATAAACAAACACACATACACACACACACATAAAAATACACACACACAGAAAAACAAATACACATAAACAAACACACATACACACACACACACACACACACACACACACACAGACACACAAATACAAATACAAATACACATACACACACATACATACATAGTGTACACATAAACTCAAATATACATATGTACATGCACACTTTAGGAAACATTGGGTAGCATTGCTTGGGAATACAGCTTGTTTCATTTATCTGAGCTATCTGACATAGCCATGTAACAATTTTGATATCAATACTTTTAATTGCAGGCCTAGATATGAATGAATGACTTATAAACAGTGCTTTGTATGTGGGAGCAACTTGGCAATTGGCACAGTTTCTTCTAAGAACCACAAAAAGGTTCTTAGAAGAAACTGTTCTATGTGCAACCCTCTGTAGAAGGTTTTACAGTACATGCAACTCCTCTGTGGAATCTTTATTTCCATTCAACCATCCACAGAAGGCATTTACTAATGCAAGATGTTTCCTCAAGTGAACTAGGATCAACACAGAACAAAGATCCCTTCCAAAACATCCGCCCCCCCCTCCCCCCCCCCCCCCCCCCCCCCCCCCCCCCCCCCCCCCCCCCCACCACCACATGGTTTTTATTATCTTCACAGCAGTACATAAACTTTACTAAAAAGCAAAGCATTCTGAAAGTGGACAAGCGGACAAGGTACAGTGCAGAACCACCATCCCTATCTAAGAGCCCTTTTTTATTTATTTTTTTATTTATTTATTTTAAAGAATGCCCAGGGTTACATGAGGTGGAAAGTGACAAATGATAAATCATTCAGGAGAAAAGATTCTATTTTGGTGATCTTAATTCCGGGAAATTGCATCAACTTTCACACCTGTTAAACCACGATAAGATTCTGCAAATCAGTAATGATGAAATAAAATGGATGAAACAGCAGTCAAATGCAGCAGAGGTGTTAATGAGATTTCTGTAATCCAGCGTGTCTGTGATCAGCTTGCCAGTGCAAAAAAACAATTACGAGACGAACGCTGAATAGAATCCAGCTATTCATGAGGATCCCTAAATGAGTCACTGTGGAGTTTCACCAATCCAAAAGACTATCACGACACACACACACACACACACACACACACACAACATACACACACACACACACAGATACACAAACATACACACACACACACACACACACATAAATACAAATGCACATACACACACACACACACACACACACACACACACACACACACACACACACACACACACACACACACACATACACACACACACACACAGATACACAAACATACACACACACACATACACACACACACATAAATACAAATGCACATACACACACACACACACACACACACACATAAATACAAATGCACATACACACACACAGATACACAAATACACACACACAAAAAAACAAATACACATAAACAAACACACATACATACACACACACACACATACAAATACACACACACAGAAAACCAAATACACATAAACAAACACACAAATACACACAGACACAAATACACATACTCACACACAAACACACAAATACACACACACACACACACACACACATACAAATACACACACACAGAAAAACAAATACACATAAACAAACACACAAATACACATAACACACAGACACACAAACATACACACACACACACACACAAATACACATACACACAGACACAAATACACATACACACACAGACACACACACATACACACACACACAAATACAAATACACACACACAGAAAAACAAATACACAAACACACAGATACACATACATTGCTTGGGAATACAGCATGTTTCATTTATCTGAGCTAAGTTACATTGTCATGTAACTTGGCACCATTTTGATATGAATACTTTTAATTGCAGGCCTAGATATGAATGAATGACTTATAAACAGTGCTTTGTATGTGTGAGCAACTTGGCAATTTTTGTACTTGGAAAACGTACATTGTTTTTCATCTGACGTTACCAGTTCTCATCTGCAGTTTCTATAGGACCGGCAATGTTACATAGCGGACCAAAGTGCAATGCTGATTATAGTGTTTCATTTGACAGCTGTCTGTACTGTTATACAGTCGGTCTGTCAGGTCGTTAGCAAGGTAGCTAACGTTAAACTGGGTTAAAATGCTGAAAGCGGAACTGTCTAATGTGTGGGTGTATTTTATTTGTATTTCAGTAATATGAATGAGTTTCCCGCAAAGATTATACAGATCCAAAAGCAATAGTTTATATGTTTAATTTGTAGTTCACCCAGGTAGGCCCATGTACTATAATGAGTGAGAGGTTTTCATTAGTCCGAGGAGGGCTCGAACCTGAGTTGTCACACATCTAAAAGTGTGGCAGGCAGGCGCACTACCCAGTGAGCTGGTAAGGAAGGATCCAAAGTTTTTATTGGCTGATGTACCTTAAATGTCCAATGAGGAGACACATTATTTGTGGGCTGGGAGCATTTGTAATGATGTAATCAGGCAGGAAAAAAAAGGAGAAGACACAAAATCCCCTTAGTTTGGGGCTTTATTGTGTGGATGTGTGAAGTTGTTTGTGAATTCTGTCTGTTGAAATGCGGTCAGAATGTACAGAAATTAATGTTTTTAAGGGCTGTGAGTCTGTGGTCATTGTGGTTATTTCTGTAGGGAACCCTGAAAAGTGCAAAACTCCCAGTGCTGTATAGGTATGGGGCATGCTGCCCTGCCAAGGCATAACTTGGCTGGTTGGCATACCTGCCATCCCCATAAACATGCGTGTGCATTATATAAACGCATACATTAATACCGTACACACAAACCAGCACCGCACAAGACTGAAAGCCACTGGTGTCCCCTGTTGCTTCAGAGCAGCAGACTGCAGTGTCTGCAGGGGGTGTCTAACGGAGTCTTTATGGGACACCCGTGCTTTGGAGAGCATTCGCTCTTTTTTCCACCTCCTGGCTCACACGCAGAAACAAAACCGAGGGGCAACACGCGTGGGTCCGCATGGGGGTGGAGTCCACGAGGGGGCGACGTTTATCGGCGTGACGACGGCGAGGTTTCACTGGCAGCGCTAATCACACGGAGATGAAAGCCTGTTCATCACACGGCTTACCGGACTTAGCTAAATTGCTTAATTGCTTCCACTCGTTATTTCCCCCCTTCCCTTCTGAAGTCCGCTCCTGTTCTCAGCGACACTCCGTCTCTGTTCTTGTCACCCCATCGCTGACGTGCCCCTTCCTTTCAAATCTCACACGGAAACACCTGATCCCGCCCGCAGCCTCAGCGTACTGCGGCAAGCCTGGCTCTGCAGGGACCCCAGCTGCAGCGCCCTCACTGTTTCCCTCACTGCTCCCTCACTGCTCCCCTCACTGCTCCCCTCACTGCTCCCTCACTGTGCCCCTCACTGGTCCCCTCACTGTTTCCCTCACTGCTCCCCTCACCGTGCCCCTCACTGCTCCCTCACTGTTCCCCTCACTGCTCCCTCACTGTTCCCTCACTGCACCCTCCCCCCCTCACTGTTCCCCTCACTTTCCTCACTGCCCCTCACTGCTCCCGTCACTGCTCCCCTCACTGTTCCCCTCACTGCTCCCCTCACTGCTCCCCTCACTGCTCCCCTCACTGCTCCCCTCACTGCCCCCTCACTGCTCCCCTCACTGCTCACCCTCACTGTTCCCCTCACTGTTCCCCTCACTGCTCCCCTCACTGTGCCCCTCACTGCTCCCTCACTGCTCCCTCAATGATCCCTCACTGCTCCCCTCACTTTCCCTCACTGTTCCCCTCACTGTTCCCCTCACTGCTCCCCTCACTGCTCCCTCACTGCTCCCCTCACTGTTCACCTCACCTAGTGGGGCGACTGTCTGGCAGTCGGAGGGTTGCTGGTTCAAACCCCGGCCTGGGCGTGTCGAACTGAGCAAGACTGCTCCCCTAACTCCTAACCCCTAACTGCTCTGGCGAATGAGAAGCATCAATTGTAAAGCGCTTTGGATAAAAGCGCTATATAAATGCAGTCCATTTACCATTTACCTCACTGTGCCCCTCACTGTGCCCCTCACTGTTTCCCTCACTGCTCCCGCACTGTTCCCCACACTGCTCCCCTCACTGTTCCCTCACTGCACCCTCACTGCTCCCCTCACTGTTCCCCTCACTTTCCTTCACTGCACCCTCACTGCTCCCCTCACTGCTCCCTCACTGCTCCATCACTGCTCCCCTCACTTTCCCTCACTGCTCCCCTCACTGTTCCCCTCACTGCTCCCTCACGGCTCCCCTCACTGCTCCTCTCACTGCTCCCCTCACTGTTCCCTCACTGCTCCCCCCCTCACTGTTCCCTCACTGCTCCCTCACTGCTCCATCACTGCTCCCCTCACTGTTCCCTCACTGCTCCTGTCACTGCTCCCTCACTGCTCCCCTCACTGCCCCCTCACTGCTCCCCTCACTGCTCCCTCACTGTTCCCCTCACTGCACCCTCACTGTGCCCCTCACTGCTCCCCTCACTGCTCCCCTTACTGCTCCCCTCACTGCTCCCCTCACTGATCCCTCACTGCTCCTGTCACTGCTCCCCTCACTGCTCCCTCACTTCTCCCCTCACTGTTCCCCTCACTGCACCCTCACTGCTCCCCTCACTTTCCCTCACTGCTCCCTCACTGCTCCATCACTGCTCCCTCACTGCTCCGTCACTGCTCCCCTCACTGTGCCCCTTACTGCTCCCTCACTGCTCCCCTAAATGCTCCCCTCACTTTCCCTCATTGCTCCCTCACTGCTCCCCTCACTTTCCCTCACTGTTCCCCTCACTGCTCCCTCACTGCTCCCCTCACTGTTCCCTCACTGCTCCCCTCACTGTGCCCCTCACTGCTCCCCTCACTGTTCCCTCACTGCTCCCCTCACTTTCCCTCACTGCTCCCCCCACTGCTCCCCTCATTGTTCCCCTTACTGCACCCTCACTGTTCCCCTCACTGCTCCCTCACTGCTCCCCTCACTGTTCCCCTCACTGTTCCCCTCACTGCTCCCTCACTGTTCCCTCACTGCTCCCCTCACTGCTCCCTCACTGTGCCCCTCACTGCTCCCCTCACTGCTCCCTCACTGTGCCCCTTACTGCTCCCCTAAATTCCTCCCCTCAGCTCCTTTTCCCAGCTGCAGAGCACACTGTTCCCCTCACTGCGCCCCTAAGCTCCGTATCCCAGCTGGTCTCCAGCGGGAGTTCTCAAAGCCTGCAAGGGACTGAGACAGCTGTGTGTGTGCGTGCAGACTGTAACAGTATCTATGAAGTAAACTGCTCTTACCCCACTATGTCACCCATTTGGTAACTGGCAATGTGAATAGTATCTTGGGAAATGCTGAAAGAAATAGGCTATATGTGCTAAGAATAATTGAGTATTATACCTAAACCTACAACAGAATGTTTACCATACATGGACACTGCACGCCCTTTAGCTTTTAGATTTCTTTGTTCAATAAATATTAGACAAGCTCCTCAAGTGACTAGCCTAACAAACTGAAACCAGACAAGGGGCCATAATGAAAATAGATGAGTACACTGATGTAACTATGTTGGTCAAACAGTAGGAGGCCTCAGTAAGCTTGAACTGCTCATCAATTACATTACATTCATTGGGCAGATACTTTTATCCAAAGCAACGTACAATAAGTGCATACCGAAGGTCACTGGTGCAACTACAAAACACAGGTCCGATAAGGTACAATACTCATTTTGTACAGTCATGAACACAATAAGTCCAGTTCACACAGTAAACATTACTCTGACCTAACCTATGCTAAGTCAAAGTAGGAGGCATGACAAGCTACAACATCAAGATAATGATACAAGGTACAATAAGTACTGGATGGAGGTACATGTAACATAAAAGTTCCATCAATCAATCACTCAGTCCCATCCCAAAATAATGTCCTCTGTCAGTTTGGTGACCACTGATGATGGGTCTCAAACAGTTTCAACCATTCACTTATTTTAGAAAAACAGAAGTTTTAACATACTTCTTGTGCCTACAGTATGCAATGCAATGAGACCAGTGGCACTCAACACAGTCCAATCACATTCCCAGTTATGCGTGCATTGATTTGCACTTAAGTATAAAAACATCCTTTGCACGAATACTCTGAGTGTAAAAGGCAGCAAATTTACTCCATCGGAGTAAATTATTCTCCAGAGTAAATGTACTCCATAAAATGTTTCTGTGTATGCGGCCCAACAGATCCAACGATCACACATTCTAGGCTCATTTTCGCAGCGAAGCCGCACTGAAGTCGATCACCATCTGTTTGTCGACAGCTGTGTCCGACTGGTGTCAATCATTTTCCTTCCTTCAGAAAACTTTATACCCCAGATAAGGAAATGACCTATGCAAGAAGCGAATCTCACCAAACTGAGCATTAATTAACAAAAGGCCCTTTTCAGGTTACCTTCGGTGGTTGTTACCAATTTGTGGAAAGTCGAGCTGTTTCAGCAACTAACTGTAAAATGTGAGAACATTTCAGGAATCCCGTTTCTAAGATAACAATTTGCACACCCTGGGGGCTTAATGAGTTTTATCCCTGATATCCATTTTCGGTTCTCAGAATATACTTTGAACAGTTGGAATGTTAGGGCAAATGTTCCCAGCACGTTTATTTGTCTCTATTAGCCCCCGCCTGGTGCATTCTCTTTTATTAAGGACGGACTGGCGTTTTTTTTTTTTTTTTTTTTTTTTTTTATACGAATATACATGGTTTTATGGGAATGCAATCATGACTGACAGGGACAACATTTGTGTAACATTTGGCCTTGTAAATGTTACAGAACTCTCCCTTGAAGGATTTGGGTATCGACAGACTGGGATGGCAGGTGCCACATATCTACATAGCACATACATACTCTCGCAAACACTGAGAGTTTGCCACTTTTCAGGGTTTCCTTACGGAAATAACCGCACTGACCACAGACTCTCAGACCTTAAAACCTTAATTTCTGTACCTTCTGACCTCATGGCAAAAGACAAAATTCACAATTTCCCAAACTTATGGAATTTTTGTTTTTTTCCTCCTTCTTTTTCCGGCCGATTACATCATCACAAATGCTCCAGGCCCACAAAGAATATGTTTCCCCATTGGGCATTTACCAACATTAGCCAATAGAAACATCAGACACACAGGCAAAATGGAGATACATGGAAGTGCATAGATTTAATAAAACATTGTGGCCTCGGCAGTGGCTTACTAGAGGCGCAATGGGTAGAGCATTTGCCTATTTAGGAAACATTTTGTAGCATTGCTTTGGAATATAGCTTGTTTCATTACTCGGAGCTAATTATAGCCAATATTATTTCTTGTAACTTGGCCTAATTGTGATATCAATACTTTTAATGGCAGGCCTACATTTTGCTAATTTGAATTGATGACTTAAAGACAGTGCTTTGTATGTGTGAGCAACTAGCCATTTTTGTGTGTGGAAAACGTGTTTTTCTTCAGATTTTACTCTACTTCATACAGCACTACAATGAGCACAGTGCTGCCGAGATCTAGGTGCTGGCCACTGTTCAGATCTTTCCCATCCATTTTCCTTCACAGAAGACAGGGAAATCAATGTCCTTTCAGTTGAACAAACAGTCCACTACAAACCAAATTTCACATGTTTTGATAGATGTTTAGGATCGTAAATGACCAAATGACAAAAGCTGTTGAACTGAATAGACTCCTGGGACAGGGCAGGGCAAATGGTCCTCCACTACAGCTTTACCAAACTGCTACCAATTGCCTGCTAACACCTGCATTAACATCTCCCACCTGCTAAGGGACTACAGATGAAAATGAGCTCTTGAGCTAACTCTTGACACTGTACCATTTGACGCAACTGCGGAAATGTTGTTTACTGTGTGTTGTCCCTTTTAAATAAATAAATAAATAAATAAATAAATAAAAATTTAAAAAATTAATTACTTGTTGATTTATTTATAATACATTTACATTAATCAGACTTCCAGTAGAATCAAACCACAACTCCCAAGCTACAAGACTATTAATCTTGACTATAAATATATCAAGTTTCCCTGGTGACCTATCTTTATTGAGCTCAGCAGCAGTAAATATATCAGATTTCCTTGGTGAGCTTCCCTGATGGTCTGCACTCTCACAAATTCATTTGAAATTGGCTTTTCTATAATGTCCAGTGCTAACCAACAACCTGCAAACTGCACGTACCTTGTTCAGGTGTTACTAATATATTTTCACCTACATATTTCACATATAGCATCAACACCTTAATCCACATCAATACAAAATTATTTGATTTCCAACCCCATAATGTATCTGATGCCAACAAATATTAAATTATCACAAAGTAGGACACGTTTTCAAACTGAGCTCACTAGTTTGGATCTACAGCAGTCCAAAATAACCTTTCTTCTGTTTCTGGTTTCATGTAAAATTGGCTACTATTGGGTTTCCATCTGAGAAAAAATGCATTCTCCCCAAAATGTTGTCCTTCAAACAATCACAACAACAATTTATTTATATTGCACCTTGTGTACACAGGATGCATCACAAAAGTGCTTCACAGACTAAACCAAATGGAGCAATCTAACAGTGTCATAAAAATAAGAGAATGTTCAAAGAATGTTAAAATATGGCGTAATAAAATCATAAAAATGTGAAATGTCAACAAAAAAAATGCAAACTATTTTTGACACACCTACCAAAAACACATTTTCTATCTCATTTGATTTTCTTGTGCAGTTTTAGTGTTCAGCCCTAGATTTCTCCTCATAACCAGCGCGCCTGGCTGAATAACTAAAAAGTCTGCACAAATGCGCTTCAACTATCATTTAACATTAGAGGGTTTTGCGTGTATACAATATTACAATATAACAATATAATAATGCATCCCAATCGGAAATTTAACAAAGATGTGACTGCCCTGCTAAAATTTCCAGCTGGGTTTCTAAACTGGTTTAAGCTGGTTTAAGCCGTGTTTTTGACACTTCTAGATGGTCACAGCCACACCTGGGTCAAATACGTATTTGTTTTGGATTCAAATATTTTTTCTGTGCTCTGTTGATCTTGCCTGGTGTAACTGAGCCTGCCAATATGACCACAAGGTGGGGTTTGCACTTTTTGAGAGTATTTTATTGGTTCTAATACACCAGACAATATCAGTAAAGCATAGAAAAGTATTTGAATCCAAAACAAATACGTATTTGACCTAGGTCTGGTCACAGCTGATCTCTAGCTTGACAAAGCTAGTTAAACTGGTAGAGTATGCTGTTAGTCAAACTTGTGGACTAGCTGATTGTATAGGCTGGTCAGCTGGTTGACCACCTATACGCTGGTCAAACTGGTTTAAGCTGGAATTTTCAGCAGGGTGAAGACGTGACATACTGCACACAGTAAAATGTTCAGTGTTAATTCGACTCTAACAGAGTACATATTAGTCCAACAGGGACCATGTGTTCTCTGTATGAGTTGATTTAACACTGAACATTTTAATGTAAATGTTATAAGAAGGCTAAAGGCTACATAAACCACATAAAAATGATGGGTTTTTATCCCCCTCCACAAGATGATACTATGCAGGGAATTATGATATTATGTATGTTTGAACGTATAAATGTGATAACTGTTTTTGTTGTTCTTGTTTTACCTACTTTATCTACTAATGTCTGTGTTTTTGTCTGTTTTTAAGAGTAGCACTGAGGCAAATTCCTATCAACTGTGTTGACATGGCAATAAAGTATTGAACTTGAACTTAATCAATTTAAGCCCATGGGCAACTAAAGTCTCTACCACTCTTTTTCCATCTGTGAATATTTTTTGGATGACTACAGAAGAAATCTCTGGGAAAAATCTGGGCATTAATGGGTTAACAAATTAAATGGCTTTTCCATCACAATTTCCAGCTGGTTGATCAGACCTTTCTCTTCTTTAAACTCTGGACTTAAGATTTGACATACTGAATCTCAGGAGACTACAGCAGTCATAAACAGATTTTCAAAAACTGTAGTCCACAATGAACATGATTTCTTAAAAAAAAATAAAAAAAATTTTAAGTGAGTCTGCTGACACATAGCCCATATTGAATATTTTTTACTGGGCTTAAATTCAGTATTAGTATTTCGCCAGTGTACAAATGACATTTCTGTGTATTTCTGTTTGGTCAGATTGACTGGGTGATTTCAATCACTTATAAATATACAGGCTTATTTATGCAACATACAGGCTGTATGTTATTTGATTAAAACCCCACCAGCTCAAAAACGGAGCAAATAAAACAGAAGCACCACTTCGATATTCGCATGCAGAGATAAGTGGACAGAATTCCTGGCAGAAAAAAAGATTTCAGGGAGCCTAGACAACATACCAGCCTATTGATGCTATTGCCCCAAGCAATAATTACAGTATGTAGCCACTAAAATTATATGGGAGACCGTTGAAAGTCTTCAAAACGGTAAAATTAAATGCACAGTGGCGGTCGACTATTTCTGAAATCAGAGTCATAAATGAGTGAACTCTGGAGTATGTTCCATAAGGTTAACGCAACTTCACAAAGCCCTTAAAAACGCCTTGTCTGTAATCTGATTTGCTTTGTGTAGGTTTCGTATATGAAGATTGCATGTAGTAGGCTAGCCTGGCACTCAGACTTGACGTTGACTACACACCTTCTGTTTAACAGCGCCAGCAGCTCTCCGGCGTGGTACAGGTCATTGCGCGTCACGCGGCTGAAACGGAAGGAGTTCAGGTTGCAGACGGTGATAGCAGGGAAGATCATCAATGGAGCCGCCACTTCGTCCAGTTTAGTGACGTGCGGGTACTCGAAGTAATACTGTACGCGGTCCACGCACACGTAAACCAAAAAACTCGCGGATCCCAAGAAGAACAAAATCCACAGACAGCGCTTGATGCAGATCCGCTCGTAGGTGAACATGTGAGAGAAGCCATGTAAGGTGGACCTGCTAGCGAAAACTTCAATGGGTTCAGGCTTGTTGCGGTCCATCTCCTCTGGGTCTACCGTGAGGTCCATTACGACCAGTCGGCTACCTTTCGTTCAAAAGGTGAAGAATAAAAACTGATTGCGGCCGGTTATTTCAGAAGAGGGTTTGCTGTCCGTAAATTCACGAGGCTTAACACATAGTCTGGTTTTGTTCTCACAGAGGCGCTTTGTAAATGTTTTGCGCGTTCAGTTTTGAGAAATCCACAGGTAGCTATCTTTTTTCAAACATTACTCAGACTCCTTGACATTCAGTATCACACTTCGTGGTATGCTACTTAAGAAAACTCGAAACAAGAAAGAAGACCGGACACATTTTCTGTTGAGACAGCTTTGCTTAGAATCATACCATTTTCCATTTGATATCAAACGGCGTGGGAAGCGGTACAGCGATACCCACGCCCGCCCTGCTGTTTTAAAGTTCGTTTCAGAGCACTAGCCTACACCCAGGGGTTGGACAGCATTTCTTGTCATGCATCCAGATGTTTGAAGCGACTAGTTTAACAGTGACAATGCTGTTGCAGCACAGTTAGAACTGATAAAGCTATTGACACAAATGCACACATCAGAAATACAGCCTTGGAACGCGTTTAGCTTATATAACAAATATTACAACCGATGGCTAACAATGACAACAAAATAGTACAAGATCAGCTCACTCTTAAGGACGTATAGGCCACGTACAGTGAATCGACTGCCTAGTCTCCCACCTGTGCGAAACAGATAAGAAAACGAAACCGCTAAATTAAGTTTAAGTAGATGTCCAGCTTTCCGGCTAATGGATCAAACTGAGGTCGCTCAGAAGAATGCAGCGCTGGAACCGAGTAGTCACCGAAGCAAAACCAGTTAGAATATAAAACGACTGCATTCTGACTCCCAGATTCCACGTCCCGATGGTTTAAGATGCAACAACAAAGCTGTACGCTGTGGTGTGGTCCTTGAACGACGCCTGAAAATAATTAATTCCGTATGCAGTCAAGGGAAAGCCATAATCCAAGTGCAAAACGAATGTAGCTACGCCGACCCTCCAAGGGGAGGTTATACCGTTAGGCTATAAGACACGACCGCTGCTAAATTCCGACAATTTCGGTCTGCCACAAACCAGCGAAAGATGAAGGATTCAATGGTGTGTGCTTTTAGAAGGGGCTGGTTGGGGTTGGACTCATCCCCTCTGAAACCGCAATTAGGCTATCTGGTAAACTTGGAGCTGTGCTGATGACGGTTCGTTGTCTCGGATACGTCTGGTTTCGTAATATCGATGTCTGTACGAATCAAAAGGTCGAAATTAAACCAACCGGGAGACTTGAAAGGTATGAACTAAGGAGGAAGCTCTTTAGCCTCTCCCGCTTACTGTGATGCTTACCAGAGAGAGGAAGAGCGGGGGGTTGGGGGGGGGGGGGGCGGTAGGGGGGGGGGGGGGGGGGGGGGGGGGGGGGGGGGGGGGGGGGGGGGGGGGCGCTGCATCGTGGAAAGATGCTGATTTCTAGCGCTGACGTGAGCTTTAAACGACATATGTCTGCGGATGGCTCACACAGTGTATAGCTTTCTGACAAACATTCAAGGCAGGATCACAAAAAATGCATTAAATACAATAGAATTTCTGCGTAACAAGTCAGCCTGGACGCCTGTCAGTTTACGCGCGTCGGTTTACGTTTGATATAACATAACACTGCACACAGCTCACTAGAACACAGTGAAGAATTGTGTAGTCTGAATAAATTGTCTGGTTTCTGCGGACACCCAGCCTGTTTGTTTTTGTTTGCGCGCGCATGTGTGTAAGACGCTGAACAGGAGGCAGAAGATGCTGTTACTAACCCATGGACAAACATAAACCAGTCGTGAAATTACCCATCGTTCCTCTATAATCACCACATGACACAGTGTTGACTGTAGCTGTTAGCAATCGAGGAGACATGTATTTAATGATTGATAATAAACTGTATTAATCTTTATTAATCATTACTGTATTACTCCTTGGGTAGGGGGCACAGATCGAGCCTATTTTGAACAAATTCATGCAGTCAGCAAAGACAACAGGCTGTTTTAAACGCAACTGGAAGCCTTATCAGATGAAGCATGTAAACATATCCAGATTTTTAGTAATTAATCAGGACAATGATTGTCATACCCTAAATATTTCCTAAGTAACTGAACCAGAGGCAGAGGATTAGGTTATGTTAAAAGCACACGCATCAAATCAAATCAATTTTATTTGTATAGCACTTTTTACAGAAAACTCACAAAGGCGCTTTACAGAGAGGCAGAAGTGTCACATCAAGACCTTTGAGACTCTGACAGCTGAAAGAATGGCCAAACGTTTGAAAACAAAATCAAATACTAGTGGTAATACAGACATTTTGTTTTAGTGTACACCCATTTTCCCAATTAAAATGGAATTAGTGCTTTCCCCCCCAACCCAGCAGTGCTGTACCCTCAACCTAGCAGTGCTGCACCCCCCAACCCAGCACTTCTGTACCCCCAACCCAGCAGTGCTGTACCTCCAGCCCAGCAGTGCTGTACCCCAACCCAGCAGTGCTGCATTCCCAACCCAGCAGTGCTGTACCCTCAACCCAGCAGTGCTGTTCCCACCAGCTCAGCAGTGCTGTATCCTCAACTCAGCAGTGCTGTTCCCCCCCCCCCCCTGCAGTGCTGTACCCCCCCCCACCCCACCCAGCAGTGCTGCACCCACAGCCCAGCAGTGCTGTTCCCCCCAACCCAGCAGTGCTGTATCCGCAACCGAGCAGTGCAGCACCCCCAGCCCAGCAGTGCTGTACCCCCAACCCAGCAGGTGCTGCACTCCCCCCCCCCCCCACCCAGCAGTGCTGCACCCACAGCCCAGCAGTGCTGTACCCCCAGCCCAGCAGTGCTGTACCCTCCAGCCCTGCAGTTCTGTACTCCCCTACCCCCCCAGCCCAGCAGTGCTGTCGTACGCACCGTCACAGCAAGAAAAACAGAACGCTTGGCAAACACAGCCTGAAGCAGAGCAGCTCGTTTAAACATGGGTGTGCAGTGCGCCTCTCCTAGCCAACAGGCTCATTCTGACCAGAGAGCGAGGCTTCCTTACCCCCCAAATTAAGGGGTGGCGGGGTCACCACACATTTTTTTTTTGTTAATTGTTGATTCTAAAAAAACGCAGTGTTCGGGGAGTGAGCTCTGATTGGTTGGTACCAAGTTGGCGATGGACACCGCGGGGGTGGTTAATGGAGTCTCGCTCGGACTGCTCCGCTGGAAATTAAAATCAGCTTCGCTGCTGCTCTACACGGGCGTGGTCATTTCCTCGAAACATTTCCTTTCACATTTTCATTTCCTTATTAAGCAGGATCAGAGAGTTGATTTTCCATTACGTACATGTAAAATGGGAACTTTAGGCTAAATGGTGGAGCATGATTTCCCTTTATACACCAGTTCTAAAGGTTTCCATGTTACTTACTCAGTGGCACTTCGCACAGAGTTCCCCACACGGGGCTTGTATATAGTAACAGGGTAATTTCCCTCTCCACAACTCTGTATTACAGATTAAATGCTGTAGCCTGTTTGCACGTGTAACTCAGGTATGGAGAGAAACACTGGATTTATCTGCACTGCGTTTAGGGTCTGTTTATCAGGGCGTCTGCCACAGAGGAGGAAGCACATGCACATCGTTCTCGGCGACGCGACAGCGCTAACGGTAGAAGAACGGCGGGAAAACTGCATTAGATGGCCGATCTGGGAAACAGGTGGCGCACTCCAGCTCGGCGATGAGTGAGCCAACTCGTCCGTACGTGGACTAAATACCTGGCGCTAACGAGAACCTAAAAGAAGTCTCTGAAAAGAATCAATAGTTTATTGGTTTTGCTTGACGTGTATATCTAATTGGAACTTGAAACTAAGTTTGTTTTTGTTTTTTTTCTGGAAAACTTCAATAAATTTCAATGAACCCAAGGGAGGACTTTTATTTGACTGGATGTGCCAAGCTCACTCGAGCCCAAACTTAATTTGATGAAATAAATGTCCTGTTATCGCAATTCCATAGTGTTGTTTCTTTTTTTTTTCTTTAATCCTATTTCATATTTATAAATAACATCATTCGGGCAGTTCAAGTAACAAACAACCTTCTTGAATATTTACATCTGCTACGGTGAGGTGCATAAAAAGTGGATACCATTATCTGCACTGATGTCTTTATCCAGATTGACATATACATAACTTTTTTATACATACAATCATTTATACAGCTGGATACACACTGAAACGATTCGGGTCATGTACCTTGCTAAGGGTTACCATGGCAGCACCTCAGCTGGGAATTCACAATATTGTCTTTTTTTTTTTTTTTTTTTTAAAAAAAAAAAAAAAAAAAAAGGCAAATTCTTCCCTCAGGTAGGGGAAAGCATTTGGGCTCTGGTAGTGACATGCACTTCTTTGATGGCACAGATTTGATAATATAAAACAATCGGTCTCTGGCTCTTTTGGAGTGCCAGAGCTATGTGTCAGATTGACATCCTGTGAAAGTGGCTTCAGGTAAAATCCGCTGAAAAGCCTTGTAAGTCAGTGCTGGTGACTTATGACTGGTAACTGTAAACCACCTTTTTCCTGTACTGTGGACAATATCCTAAAATATGGTTTATTTGAACTTTTCTGCATGTGCAGACAAACAGAGTTAGTCAAACTAAACATGAAACATTGAATATTTTACTAAGATGGGGGGGCTTCTTATCAAAGAGCAAGTTACAGAAAAAAAAATAGGAGAAGGGCTGTGCTTTTGTCTTTTTGTTCATTAGCCTTTTGTCTAATCTGTCCTGCTCAGTCGTGGCCAAGTAACACTCTTTTCAGCACGGCTAGTGAAGGACGGCCATGTTTCTTTTTCTTTCACGGTCGGCGGCAATGCTGCTTGCCCTTCCGCCAGCTGGCATCCAAGAAATCAGAAATGTGGTGCAAAAAATACAACATTCAAGTCAGGCCGTCACACAGTGCACTGGCATGATTCCAGTCACTTTGGCTGGCATGGAAACTCTGACCAGTCTCTGGGGCATTTGGTTCTACGTTCTTACAGAGGTCAACACTGGACCATTTGGGGGAGATTAGGAGGCTGCTCACAGACTCAGGGCCACCATCGCGCACGCGGCTTTGTGTTTCCGCCAGGCTAAGCCGTGGGCAGATGCGACCCAGCACAGGGCTTGCCTGCCAGCTCCCGGGAGTTCTCAGGAAGATGAACAGGCCTGTTGGTTGACATGGCGTGGGAGGTGAGCCGATAAGAGGCCTCTTGACGCCGCAAGGCCAAATCCCCCAATGGCCACAAACGACAATGGGCCACTGACCTCCCACACAACAGCCTCCGCTTACTGGCAGCAGATGTCAGGGGAGTTGAAAGAACTTCAAGCTGAGCTTATGCGGTCAGACAGATGGACCATTAGCTATAATGGGGGCCCCTGCTAGGGTCCCCCAAGCAAAGCAGAAGAAGGAGGGGGGAAGGTGAAAAGGACATATTCCAAGGACATATTTAAAAGGGAATGATTCGATGAGGTCACAGGTTGGATGGTAGCTTCACCCTGGGAGGAAAGAAGCATTGCTGTTCCTCGTCTCTCTCCAGACCGCCAAATGCGCTGCGCAGCCGTTGCCCCGGAGATCTGCACTTCCTCAAATGCTGCCGTGAGCAGACCGCAATTCACCTGTTTGACCAGAGGGGTCACTATTGTGCAAAGGAGCATCCTGCCAATCAAAACGCTCCCTCCTTGGGTGACACTGACCCCAGTCACTGTCAGGACTGGATGCCCACTTGCATTAGTGAACCGGTGCTTTAGTTGGATACCTCACATAAGACTCAATTCAAATTAGCCTGTCCTCTTCATACCAGGTATGTCTAAACCTGGCCAAGGGACACATCTGTTTCACAAGCAATCTGTTTAATCGTGATATCTGTTTAATTGACAAGCAGTCACATCTGTTTAACCGCGCAATGGCTCAATTGAAAATCGACTTCATATCCAGACCAGTATAGGCATTCCTATCAATTTGAGTTTGGGGAAATCTTGATACACCCCTGAAAGACAACAGCAGTAAGGTAAGGAGCATTTATCAAACGGAGAGCAAAGCGGCCTCATTCGCCATGGTGCAGACCGACTACCGCACTATCACAAAGAGAAAACCTCCAAAGTTCAGAACGCAAGCTCGAAGGAGTACAGCAGTCGTCAAAAAAAACGATAAAAAATACCCTCAATAAGAAACCTGAAATGGTATCTCTTTATTTTAGCCTTGGGACAAGATCCATTCCAGCCTTGTGCAGATTGAAGGGACGTTAAAAAAAACTTGCAATGATTGCCATTTTGTCAGATGGTGCAGACTGAAGAAGCAGGAGTCTTAATAGTTCTTGAAAGACAGGACACGTAAGGTTGGGGGGGAGGGGAGTGTGCACAAGCGTGTGTGCATGAAACGAATGCGAGACAACAGCATGCTGCCTCTGTGTTAATGAGAGAAGGTTCCAGGGAAGTAGAAACCCTCATCGTGAGACTGAGTGTGTTTAATCGTGACTGCAGAGACCGAGAATCGAAAAAAGAACTCTCAGGGTAAATTACTGCAGTGAAATGGATAGCTCTTTTATTTACCTGGGAGACTGTAATGCTCTCAGGATTTATTTAGAAGGAAAATAAAAATTGAAAAAGCAATTAGCTCATGTAATTAGACAGACTGAGTGCACTGGTCCATGTCTTGCATATTTCCTTCAGCTTTTTTTTTTTTTTTTAGCTCAGCCTTAAAAATCAGCAGGTTTAAGTCAGTTAAATTGGAAGTTGGTTTGACTAAATAATACAATTTCCATGCAAATCAATCCAACACGGAACCTGTTGACAAAACTGGGTTACGTCAAACATTAAATTGTTTGAGTGCATTATTAATTTACAAGACACCAGCACCAGAACATTAAGGATTTTGTTTGAAAGTGAGTAATTTCAATCTAAACTGAGTCAGACATGGTATGGTTAGTCTAGACAGAATTATTCCAAAGTCAGAAATTCTGCCCAGGTATTATTTATAAATTCATAAAAGGGTGCTCTCACAGACTAGTATACAATAGAGTACCTGTCCTCCCTCCCCCACACATCCCCACACACTTTATGATTTTATATTATTAAATCATAAATCATATTCAAATGAGTAAATGGGTTTGAGAGAAATGGGTGTGAGAATTGGAAAAATAAAGAAAAAATAGTGCAGGTTTGGATAACAGTTGTGCTAATTAGCGGTAATTAGTCAGAATAAGGAAATTAAATCAGTAGATTATATCTTTCAGATACATCCTTGTGAGGTGAACAGGGCCTGGAGCCTGAGACTCTGTTAATTAACTACAGATTTCACCTCGCATTGAAGACATGCTGTTTTATTTCAACCCTGAATTTCTCTCAGGGCGACACGGTGGTGCAGTGGGTAGCATTGTCGCCTCACAGCAAGAAGGTTGTGGGTTCGAATCTCGGCTTAGAGCCTTTCTGTGTGGCGTTTGCATGTTCTCTCCGTGTCTGCGTGGATTACCTCCAGGTACTCCGGTTTTCTCCCACGGTCCAAAGACATGCAGGCAGGCTAATTGGAGACTCTAAATTGCGCAAAGGAGTGGATGTGTGAGTGCATGGTGTGTGTGCCCTGCAATAGATTGGCGGCCTGCCCAGGGTGTATTCCTGCCTCTCGCCCAATGCATGCTGGGATAGGTTCCAGCACCCCCCCCCATGACTCTGCTCATGATGAGTGGGTATAGATAAGGGATGGATAGATGAATTTCTCTCTTTTCATCCATTCTATGTTCGTGTTTAATTGTTTTTGAACAATAGTGCAGCCGCATATCTCTTTTACAAACTGAATTTGTATTCAAATTTGTATTCATACCAAATTACATTGACAAGCCTGCCGGCATGCAAAAAAAAAAAAATCAACAAAACAAAAGAAGTTAATTAACTGGAAAATAGATTCATAGCCTTGTAGTTCCCTGACAATCACAGTGAGGGTGGGGGTGATTTTTCATGCAGTGTTAATAAACTTTAGGCATCAGATTGAGTTGCTAAATGTCGAACTTGGTGACAGATTACTGTGGAGGTGTACCTGAGATTATGGTTTTGTGCGGCAGCATGACCCATACCTACACATCGCTGAGAGTTTAGCGCTTTTCAGGGTTCCCCACAGAAATAATCACAATGACCAGAATCTCAGCCCTTAAAAACATTCATTTCTGTACCCATTTCTACAGACAGAATTCACAAACAACTGCACCAACTTCATCTTCTTTTTCCTGCCTGATTACGTCATCACAAATGCTCCAGGCCAACAAAGAATACGTCTCTCCATTGGACATTTAGGTACGTCAGCCAATTAAAACATCAGATGCAGACACAAAATGGACATATATACAAGTGCACCGTTTCGGCATTTTCATCGAGCTTAACGTTAGCTACCTTGCTATCGAGACGACAGACTGAGTGTATAACATTAGTACAGATACAGACGTCCCTAAAATTAAGCAGCAACATCTGCATTGAATTGTGAACATTGGGTAGCATTGCTTTGGAATACAGCTTGTTGGACAAAAAGTTCATAAAATCATAAAAAAGGCAGAATGAAGTTTGCTGACGATCACCAGGACAAAGACCTAGCCTTCTGGAGGAGTGTTCTCTGGTCAGATGATGATCAGCGCTATGTATGGAGGAAAAAGGGTGAGGCTTTTAACCCGAGGAACACCATCCCAACTGTGAAGCATGGGGGTGGCACCATCATGTTGTGGGGGTGTTTTGCTGGAAAAGGAACTGGTGCACTTCAGAAAATAGATGGCATCATGAGGAAGGAGGATTATCTAGAAATACTGAAGCAACACCTCAAGACATCAGCTAGAAAGTTAAAACTTGGTCGCAACTAGGACTTCCAGCAGGACAATTATCCCATGCATACCTCCAAAGTTGCAATAAAATGGCTTAAAGACAACAAAGTGAAAGTATTGGAGTGGCCATCACAAATCCCTGACCTGAATCCCATAGAAAATGCATGGACTGAACTGAAAAAGCATGTCCGAGCAAGGAGGCCCACAAACCTGACTGAGCTACACCAGTTCTGTCATGAGGAATGGGCAAAAATTCCAGCAAAATATTGTGAGAAGCTTATGGAAGGCCACCCGAAGCATTTGACTCAAGTTAAGCAATTAAAAGGCAATGCCACCAAATACTAACAAAGTGCATGAAAACCTCTGACCCACTGAAAATCTGATATAGTACATAAAAGCTGAAATAAATCTGTCTCTTAGCTATTATTTTGAAATGAGCTCTTATGGAAATAAAGTAGATACCCTAATTGACTTAACCCAGGAAATGTATGGTCGCATGAAATGTGTGGAGTTGTGAAAAATTGAGTTTGAATGCCTTTAGCCTAGGTGCATGTAAACATTTGGCCTCAACTGTAAGCCACAAAAACGAGCTCATATTTAGTTATCCGTCGTAGGCCAATCTAGCGTTTGGATGGGATGTGTGATATTACCTACTGAACCACACACACATCGGGCGAATAATCTGGCATAATTGGGTAAATTTGAGTTCTCCGCCATCTCTGCTTTCTAAAGCTTGGATTACGTCAGATTATGTTAGGCTCTTCCAGTTGCTTTTTTTTACCCAATGTAGCGCCACATGGGCCTATCACTGGCAGATATAGCCTGCTATTTAACTTGGCCAACAGAATTGTTTTTATTGCATTTGAACTGAAAACAACTCTGCATAAGTATTTAGTCTTTAGTTGCATCCAATGTTGTTAACATTAACATCTAATATTAGCTATTTTGGGCTCATCCAACTGAGCAATATTCCTAAAGATGTTACTATGAGTTATCTCATCACTCTTTCCCTGTGTTGTAGGCAGAAGTTACATCGCTGCTAAAACTATTAGGCCTATTCAGTGAAATATCTGGCAGTGTCAAAGACAAACCAACCTAACGTGAATAGCCTGTATTTGTCCCGTATTGCTTTGGAGAGTGGACAACCTGCCTTGCCTAATCTGTCCAGAACGAACATGGGTGAACAGATTCAACACTGAATTTTCCCTATAGGGGACCTATGTGTGGTGTTCAATGTTCCTGTTAGTAGTCTGTAAGGTTTTAAATCACTGATATGAGAGGGAGAGGTTGTTTATACACAGATGTGCTCCCCTTGTCTAATTCTCTGCCCAGCATGCCCCCAATTTTTTAAAATTGGTCTGGACACTCCACTGCTCTCACTCACATGCAGGGGATGGAGGAGAGAGAAAGTGTGACAGTGACAGAAAGGAGGACCTGCTAATGCTAACTTCTACTCTCTAATGCTAACACTGCAACCTGTTCTCATAACATTTGCCAACCAACCAATCATCATCAATAACTTTGCTAATGCTAAATCCACTCTGCCAATGCCGCCACCTGTTCTCATAACATTTGCTAACCAACAATCATCGATACTTTGCTAATACTAACTCTACGCTACTATTACTAACCCCATATCCTGTTCTCATAACATTTGCTAACCAACAATCATCGATACTTTGCTAATACTAACTCTACGCTACTATTACTAACCCCATATCCTGTTCTCATAACATTTGCTAACTAGACATAACCAATAGCTGTCTAGAGGCTATATTGGTGCCCAGGTCACAGATGACATGGTGTTTTTATAGATCTGGGAAAATATGAATCAGTTTTTTACAAAGAATGTATTTACACCTGCTCTGGCTGAATAATGTTCTTCTGGTATTTTGTAATGTTCTAAAGGTGTTTCCAGCTCCTCCTATTATTCTTTATGATCAGTATGATAAGTCATGTTCGGAAAATAAACGGCTTACGGACAGCCCACTGCAGTGTAGACCAAAGGTTATCGAATGGCTAGATCATACCGACCTTCTTACCTACAGTACTTGCATATAAATGATCCAGCTCAATACCAAATTGACCCATAATCAATAGCTGTGGTCAATGCAATTTACACTCAGAATTATATTTTAACTGGATCATTTGTTGTAGCGAAAAAATACAAAAAATAATAATAATAATGCAAAAATACAGTTTTTGTGATTTTTCTACTCACATTATTGATAAATGCTTTAAACGTGGTAATGGGGGAATAAACACTAAATCGAGTTTTCTGAGTTCTAAATCCGAGTGTCCTGTGTCCATGGGGTATATAACATTAGTCCTACAGTAAAGAAAAACAAAAATCAATAAGCCGCCCCACCACATTTTGTGCAAAAAATAGCCATGTACTGCCACCCGAAGGTGAAAAATTGTGCTTCATTTCCCTGTCCACCTGCACGGTTTTCCGACTCGAAGTGTTGCCGCGAGTTGCATTTTTTTTTGTCCGCGGGATGGGGGTCGGACGTGTCACATGAAAATTGCACGAGCTATATCTATACATAAATATTCGCATTTCAAAATAAATCAATATACTCATACCTAAAACAAACTGACTCCAGATCTGTTCATACTCGCCGATGTCCCGGTAGCCCACCCTGAGCAGTTGCTGAGTTTGTCAGAACACCGCCAGACACACAGACAAACAAGCTCGAGCTGTCTCAGCCAGTAGGACACATTATTTTTTTCCCGCCCGCATTTCGGCAAATGTATAATTGAAGAAAGAAAGATTTAGAGAATGCTCTGCTTGTTTTTTGTTTTGTTTTTTTAAAAATCGGCAGGCAGCCATTGTGTGGCTTTAATGCAATTATCTCCCATATAGTCCACATTTAGGTTATTTGCAATTGAATTCACCTGTAAGTAAATGAAGATAATATGTTTTATACAAACCTGGCTCTACTCATAAAATTTCGGAAAATAACAGAAACAATAAGTATCCTTAGCTACAATTAACAATTAAAATGTTACATTGTATATATTACAGGAGATTTGATAATGAAGTAATGCTGTTTGACTTTTTTTTTTAAAAAAACAGCTTATAGGGTTTGCCAGGGGTACATTTTGAGTTTTGGTATTGGGCTGCTTTTGTCAAGAAGACCTGGTAAACCTGCACATTAGTGACATAAACTAGGTGAGCAAATCAAATCTCTGCCCCTCTTCTTGATTTATGGGTAAGTACTATGTATTCGAACCTTAGAGCATATAATATCTGAAGAAACACACGTTTTCACCGTACAAAAATTCCAAGTTACTCACACATACAAAACACTGTAAGTCACTAACAGTTCTAGGCCTTTCGAAAATCTAGGCCTGCCATTAAAAGTACTGATATCAAAATTATACCAAGTTACAATAAACAATATTGCCTATCTTAGCTAACACAAATGAAATGTTGTATTCCTAAGCAATGGTGCTACCCAATGCTTCCGAAATAATTTCAAGTAACTTGGCCCTGTGTTTTTTCATCTTACCATGTGAAGAGAATGTGGTCAGTGTCCGTTCAGTCCGCTATTGTGATGCCTCAGCCTTGAACAAATATTACTGCAGTGCCTTACAAAGTACAGGAATGGATGCATCATACAAGTAAAAGTTTTTGACAGCGTGCTGTGACAATAAGTCTGAACTTCACACATTGAAAAAGGAGGATTGGGTTTAAGTATATTTCCAGACATATTCTGTTAAAAGGACCTTGGAGAATAATAAGTAGGTACAATTATGCATACTTTAGAGTTCCATTATGATAATTCAAGCTCTAAAATGCAGCATTATCAGAATATTTGAACAAGAGCACTACACCAAAATCAATCAGGGTCAAACAATGGATGTGTGACCTTAAACAAAAAGTAAGAAATTTAAATTCACACTATATTAAATAACTAGACATAAAACAAATCCAGGTTAACGTTCAAAGCAAGAATTTTGAAGAGCAGGGGTTTCCAATCTTATCAAAAAACGGCCAGTAGGCTATGTTTTTTTTTTTTTTTAATTTTTTTTTTAGGCCCAGTGCTGAGACACCTGATTCTGCTTATCAAGGTCTTGACTGAAGATTGTTAATTACTTGTATCAGGTGCTGTATTGCTGAGCTAAAACAAAAATCTGCTCCCACATTGGCCCTTTTCAGATAAGATTGGACAGACCTTTGTTGAGTATACAAGCTACACATATTGTTACTCTCGTATACACACACACACACACACACACACATATATATATATATATATATATATATATATATATATATATATATATATTATCACTCAGCATCATATACCTTGGCTGTCATTATTTTGATGGATTTTTCTTTGTTTATTGTGGCTTTGCACCACTTAGTGTGTGATGATAATAATCATCGTATGGTGTTCTTTAAGAACTTTTCTGGAGTAAATAATTCTCAGAGAACCTGCATAATTATGCTGGCGAGTCGATTTTTTCACATTTTAAAAACGCAGTTGGTTTAGGCCCAAATATTTAGGAAAGTGGTGGGAGGAAGAGGAGATAGCATTTTTGGCGGAGTAATTTTCATTATAAAGTCCCCAAAGCACGATGGTGTCGCTCTAGCCTATCTAGTGGTAAGGGAAACTCTCACTCGCTGTCTCTCTGCAGCTGTATTTGTTTAATTGAGATACATGGTGCTGACCTCTGAGCGAATTGCATCAGAGAAGAGGAAATGATCTGAATCTGAATAATATTGGGCAAATTCTGGAGGAGAAAACATTCAAGGAAAAACGCATTATCCAAGAGTTGCTCAATATGTTATTTGTATTTGGCGCCATCCCTAGCAGATGCGCACTAATATTAAGGTACATATGCAATCTCTCAGTATTTCATTGCAAACTAAAAAAGAGCAAGTTCATTTTTGATTTTTTGCCTAGACAATTGCATTTGTGGCACTATATTTCTTCCAAAATTATGAATATAAAGTAATCTAAGCTAGTACTGTAAATGGTACAAATGTCTTCATTAAAGCCATTTTTCAAGTCTCTGTGATGCTCACATCTGGAGTTATAAAGTTTTAAATAGGGTACCCACTAAATGGGCAAGGATGTGGCATGTGTGCTAAGGGGTTAAACCACTTTTAAAATTTCGAATTGAATGTAAGTTGTAAAGAAAATGTAGTATATGTTCTATGATCTAACTTGATGTTATTTAATGTTATTTAAATGTAAAATGTACTGAATTGTATTATGAAATGTATTGTAATATATTGTAATAATGATTAATAAAGCTCTTTAAAAAAACGTAATCAGAGCAAACTATTCGATCCCCACATCTAATTTTCTAACATCAACAATCTTGCTGCTTAACGATGGGTTTTCCTGAGATTGAGGCTTGCTTACAAAAGATTGATCTGTCTTGTCACCAACCATTACGAAATAAAAGGTTTATATTCTCGTTATTTCCTCATCTTGAAAAAGATTGGCATTAATCTTTTTGTCATTGTTTGAGTTCAAAAAGAAACCAAAATGAGAGGTTTCCAAAAAAACTACCTTTATTTTCAGCTGATTTAGGCTGCCCTAGAAAGTATTTAGTCCCGTGTCCACGTGGGTTTCCTCTGGGTACTCCGGTTTCCTCCCACAGTCCAAATACATGCAGGTAGGCCGACTGGAGACCCCAAATTGCCCATAGGTATGAGTGTGTGAGTGAATGGTGTGTGTGCCCTGCGATAGATTGGCGGCCTGTCCAGGGTGTATTCCTGCCTCTCGTCCAATGCACGCTGGGATAGGCTCCAGCACCCCCCGCGACCCTGCTCAGGATAAGCGGGTATAGATAATGGATGGATGACAATTACAATTTTATTATGATTATAAGAATAAAATAATAATAGTAGTAATTGTAATTATAACTGTAATTATAATTAAAAATATCATAATTAAAATTATAGTAATTGTAATAATTGTAATTGTACTTATGGTTCGCTCCATTAATTAAGAGCAATTAATAAAATAATTATAATTACAAGACTTATAATTATAACAATTATAATTATTGTATTATTACAATTATAATTCAAATATCAAATTACAATTATATTATAATTATGATAATTATTTTAATATGGTATTATAATAATGTAATTGTAATTGCAAATGTAATTGTAATTTTAATTTATGATTACAATTACAAGTAAATTTACTATTATTTATATTATTACAATAATTATATTAAAATAACTGTAATTGTAATTTTAATTATGATTCGCTCCGTTAATTACAATTACTATGATTTGAAGTAATAGTAATAGGATAGCTTCTTTTTTTTTTTTTTACTTTAGATTAGTTACTGTTGCTGCAGCACTCTCCACAATACAGCTGTTTGTTTTAGTGTGCAAGCGTCTTTTCTTCAAGCTAGCGTCGTCTGTTTGATTGGGTTGATCAACCCAACACAACCAACCAGAGGATGTGCATTTGGTTCACGTCCTCCACCACTGACCCCAACCCCCATGGCTCCCCAGAGCCTTGCCATACTCAAATGACACCCCCTGCGGTTAAACCAGTTCCAACAAACTAGTGGGGCCATAACAGCTGAGGAGTAACACACGGAAGAGTCCAGAATTCCTAAAACAATTCTAAATCTTTATTACTCACAACAAGGGGGGGGGGAGGGGAAAGACATAAAAAGGCAACATTGAAATGAAAAGGTTTTTTATACACAAACCCACAACTGCCAGTCTGCAATAATATCAATACCAATAATATTAATAATATAATTATCTGAACCCAGAGGAAACAAAATCAAATGCTAATAAAGTGAGTTACAGTAAAGTGTGAGGTGTGATGAGAGAGAGAGAGAGAGAGAGAGAGAGAGACAGACAGAAGAGAAGGGCAGATGGAAGAACAGAAGAGGGGGACAGGAGAGGTGAAAAAAAGGAAAGAAACGGCACAAAAAAAGGCAGGTGATTAGAGGAGAAGTACGAGGAGACCTGTTATGGGCAAGTCAAGTAGCACCAAAAAACGTGTATGCCTGTTTTTTTTTTTTTCATTTTTTTTTTTTTTTTTTTTAAACTTCCCAATTTTTTTTTAAAATCTGTTATCCAAAACGCAAATTCCCGCTCCTGGCAAATTCCAAAAAACACATACAAAAAAATACAGGCGCGCCAAGCAGTACAGGGCCTCACTGTACTCTTTTTTCCTTTCTCAAGTTTTTTTTTTTTTTTTTTTTTTTTTGTCCTGGAAATCATAAAAAATAATATTTCCAGAGTGAAGTGAGTGAGCGGGAGGGGGGGACATGTGGTTTTACCCCCCATTGGCTGTCCCTCGCAATACAAAAACACCATAAACTGAAGCTCTGGACAACAGCCTGGAACAAATACGTGGAGCACGTCGGGACAGACCTCAAAACCTCCAGGTGGGGGGGGGGTGGGGGGTTGGATAATGGATACTAGTTCCAAAGCACAAATCGATTTAAGGAGCTGGACCACAAGGTTCTCTCCCACCCCTCACCCCCCCTCTCCCTGTCAAGCATACGAGGTCAGTGTCACTCAGCTTGTTCCAGTGGTGATATGGCTGAGATGGGGGGGGGGGTGGGGCAAGGGGGGCAGGGTAGAGCAGAGCTGGGGGCAAAAAGGGTGGGGCCAGGGTATTAATAGTAGCAGTAATTGTTAGGGGTAGGTTTAGTAGCAGTAGGGTAACACTGGTTGGGGTAACAGTGGTAGGGGGCAACAGTGACAGGGGGTTGTAGTGTATGAAGAATGAATGAAAGCATAGGGAGTGTTTGTGAGCAGCACAGAGGGGGGCAGATGAAGTGGTGGGGGTGCGGGTGGGGGTGTGGGTGGCGGGTGGAGGTGAATCGAAGGTACATCCTGCGCGCAATCCCCTCCTTCCTCCTCTCTCCTCTCCTCTCCTCTCCTCTCCGGCCCAGTTTGGTGCTCTGTCCGCCTGTAACTCTTCCCCTCGCAAGAACCTCCTCACGGCCCGAAAACCATCTCATCACAAGACCTGCGAAGGAGAAACAGCGTCGTGTGAGCGGATCCCCCCGTGTCTGTGGATCTGAGGGACGCTCGCACACTTAAACTGGAACGCAGCTCCCAAAACAATGACTCGCACTCTCACGCAAAAAGAGCCTTTCACTCCCGCCCCACCGCCAGAAGGAAACCTTTAGTGTGAAACGTCATCCATTTTAAGTCTGTGTTTGACAGCTTCAGAGCCAACGGATAAAAGAAGTCAACTTTATTTTTTTTAATTATTTTTTTTAATAAAAATTGAATGTTGAAATGTGGTTTGGAGCAAACCTGATAACGGATTGCTACTGAACTCAACGCAATGCACAGGCCCCGATTTTATTTTTTTTGCCATTTTTCTCCCATTTTCTCCCCAATTTAGTCGTTATACCAATACCCTGTGTGTATCACACAGTCCTGGTCGATGCGCTATCCTCTGTCGGTCTGGGAAGGGTGTAGACTACCACATGCCAGCCTCCAATACATGTGGAGTCGCCAGCCACTTCTTTTCACCTGACAGCGAGGAGCTTCACTGGGAGAGCGTAACGTGCGAGGAGGTTCACCCTATCTCCCCCAGATCCCCTCCCCGCTGAACAGGCGTCCCGACCAACCAGTAGGAGTCGCTAATGCAGCGATCAGGTCTCATACCCTCACCGGCTTCCCACCCGTGAACACTGCCGACTGTGTTCGTAGGAACGTCTGACCAAGCCGGAAGTACCGCTGCCGGGGATTGAACCCGGGTCTCTGCGGTGGTAGGTGAGTGCTTTTACCTCCACACTACCCAAACGGCCCCAGGCCCCGATTTTAACAAACACTCTTCCTTAATGTTGACTCCAGGGTACAAAAAAAATTGATTCAGCCCATTTGCAGTTGTGTAAATGGAATCTTCGAACCCTGCTTCCTGGACAGCCACATAGTCTGCTGGGGTCCCCAGCACCGTATGTACGTGCAGTAAGGGGCCCATGGCTCTAGCTGGCGTGGGACGAAGGGGTCCGTACAGCAGCTTCTGTACAGTAGAAGACGTAACGCACCTCTGGATGGGTCTGCAGGAGAGTTTTGGAGGGAGCGTCGCTGAGGGGGCGTGTCTTCTTGGACTCGGAGCCGTCCTGAGATAGCGCGGTGCCGTTGGCCCCTTCTCCTTCGCCCCCGCCTCCTCTCTGGCTCTTCCTCTTCCTCCGGGAGTCTTTGCTCCGGCAACCCCGCCCTGCACTCCTCTGCTCCTGCAGCTCGATCTGGAGGAACCGGGGAGAGAGGGGGCAGGAGAGAGGGAGGAGGGGTAAAAAGGGAATGGAGCGAGGGAGAGGCAGAAAGAGGCAGGAGGTGAGGGAGAGGAAGTGGGAGGAGAAGGAGGAGTAGTCGGAATGATGGTGGGAAGAAAAGGGAAAGTTTTTCAGCATTAACCCCGAACAGGACAGATCTCAAAGCTGAAACGACCTCTTTATACAAACTCAAAAACACGTTCCCTCTGCAGGGTGGGGCAGGGGGAAGGCAGAGTAAGGTAGGGTTCCCCCAGTATGAGAGTGTGCTGCGGGGGTGGGGCAGGGGGTAGGGTGGGGCGGGGGGCAGGGTGAGAGTGTAGGGTGTGCGGGGTGGGGCTCTCACCAGTATGAGGGTGTGCAGGGTGTGGCGGGGTGGCTCAGACGCTGCCTGTAGGACCCGGTGGATTGTCTGCGTCTGGTCCAGTGTGACCTCCAGCAGGTCCCCCTCCAGCTGCAGGTCTTCCAGCTGGGCCCGCACTTCTGGAGGCAGCTCTATGACCGGCCCCTTCAGCCCCGGCACCAGAGGGATCAGGGCCTCCACACCTGGGAGACCAAAGAAGGAAGCAATCATTCAGAACCCGCATATCTGCACAAAGCACAGCTGATCCTTCAGAACCCACACCCGCACAAAGCTCCACCCAATCATTCAGAACCCAAACGTGCACAAAGCTCCATCCAATCCCTCAGAACCCACACCCGCACAAAGCTCCACCCAATCATTCAGAACCCACACCCGCACAAAGCTCCACCCAGTCCCTCAGAACCCACACACGCACAAAGCTCCACCCAGTCCTTCAGAACCCACACACGCACAAAGCTCCACCCAGCCATTCCTCACAACAGAAGCTCCACAACCCACAAAGCACAAATCCATCCCAGACCTTCAGAACCCACACCCGCACAAAGCTCACCCGGTCCTTCAGAACCCACACCCGCACACACTTCAGAATGCTGTTCAGACATGAGAAGGCAGACAGACCTGTGGTGCTGTGCGAGTTCTCCTTCTTGCTGTGTCCGTTCTCAAACACCGGCTGCAAAAAAAATCACATACAAACCATTGTTCACTCTCTCCTGTATACAATTATAATTAGCTGTTAGTTACTCAAACAGGTTCATGCTATGTACGTACTTGTATCCTTTAATTGCTCAACTCGGGCACCCGGTGCCCATTCTATGAGTAGAAACAAACTGTGTGTTCTAGCTCTATTAGTACATGATGCACAACAACTCTGCCAAATAAGGAGTTTCTAAGCACCAGCATTTAATAAGCACCCCTCCCTGCTGGCTCTTCTGCTACTACACCTCCCAAGCATGACATACGCAAGGAATAAACCATAACGGGCCGTCCCGTTATTGGAAAATAATGTACAACGGGGACGCTTAACCACCACCGAGGTACATTATTTTCCAATAATGGGACAGCCCGGAGGGGTTTATTCCACTTACACAACGGGTTACCAAAAATAACTATGTACAGTTACTTAAATAATTTTTATCGGTTTAATCATCTGAAATTAAAATATTCTTCGGGGCTCTTCGCAAGGGACAAATTTATATGCTTTATAATGAAAAAAAAAAGCATTTTATACATTTTTTAGAGATGTGTTGGGTAAGTTTTGGACCCCTAGATATCTTAGACTCCTATACTGATGAAAAGATAGTAATTTCCATGTGAAAATGAAGTTTCATGAGTCAAAACAGCTGATTTGGGGACTAATATATGATTATGTTATGATCAACAGAAAAGCTCAACTTGGACAACTTGAAATTTGGAGACACTAAGTGGCACACTGCTTACCTTTGGTTCATAGATCTTTAGTAGTTACACAACACCCTCAGATTTCACAACCTTGTGGTCATCAAGTTAATGATACATGTATAGTTTTACCTGCTACATATATGTTATCTCTCCGTATTTCATTTCGACCTGAAGGAGAACAACTTCATTTTTGCATTTTCACCAAAATAATTTGCATTTGTGGCACCTCATTGCTACCCAAATAAAGAATATAATCTAAGTATTAGTATTGTAAGGGTACAACTGTCTTGTATCATTTAAACCATTTTCCGAGTCTGGACAAGGATTGCCCAGATTTGGCATGTGTGCAAAAGGGTTAAGAGTCTAACTAACTACTAATACTGCTCCACTACAGAGAAACTAACTACTGCCATTACCCGGGGAGCCGACTATGACCACTATTACTAATCCGAATACTGCTGTTACTACTGCTGCAACTACTACTACCCAATCCTAGTACTTCTGCTACTACTACAACTAATCCTACTATTACTACTGCTGTTACTACTGCTACTAGTACTCATACTACTATTGCTCCTACTACTTGTACTACTACTAATCCTACTAACCCTAGTACTGCTGTTCTATTGGTCCTACTTCTGGCAGTTACTACTAATAATCCAACTATTGCCGCTCCTACTACTGGTACTACTACAAGCCCTACTGCTGCAAATACTGCTGCCAAAGCCAGCCCCGTCCTTGGTCTCTCACCTGAGCGGAGTTCGCCGCTCTCTGATTGGCCGTTTTGGGGGGACCCGGGTCCTCGGTCAGGTCGATCACCCCCTCCTCCCTCTCGCACCCCTCAGAGTCGGACAGGACGATGACCGAGCTCCCTTTCTTTTCCTCCGGCGGCGTCTGCCGCTGCTCCTCCTCCTCCTCCTCTTCCTCCTCCTCCCCCTTGCGGGGGTGGCGCCGGGGACCCGGCCCTCCCTGAGGGCCCTGAGGGCCTGGAGGGCGGGGCGGAGCTCGGGGCCCTCCAGCAGGCGCTTGGCGCGGCCCTGCCAGGCGATGGCGCGCTCCGTCAGGCACTGGAGCGCCTCGCCCTCGGGCAGCCGCACGGGCAGCCGCTGCAGCGCCACCAGCAGCGCCAGGATGGTCTCCAGCCGCGGGCGGCGCGAGCGCTGGCACAGCGGGCACAGGAAGCGCGTGTCCCAGTCCCACCAGCAGCAGCGGTGGCGGCGGAGGTGGGCCGCGGGGGCGGGGCCGGGGGGCAGGAGGGAGGGGAAGGGGACGCACCCGCCGTGGAACCAGTCTCTGCACAGGCGGCAGCGCAGGAGCGGGGGGCGGGGCGGGCGGCCGCACACGCACACGGACGGAGGAGGAGGAGGAGGAGGCGGCGGGCGGGGATCCGGGCGCCTCCCCCTCCGCCTCCCCGCCCTCCTTCGTTAAGTCCACGGGCTGGACGGAGACGTCCTGCTCCGTGCCGTTGGTCCTCCTCCTGTCCTCCCGGGAGCTGCGCTCCAGGCCCGGCTTGCTGAGGTTCACCTCCTGCAGCCGCTGCAGGGCCTCCTTCTCGTGCTTCTCGCCCTCCTTAAACGCCGACACCTGCGCCGCCCGCGGAAGCAGAGAGGGGCATTAAACACACGCACGCGAGAACGCGCTCACGCACTCGCACATGCACAGATTAGGGACACAGTGAATTAGGGCTGAGATTAGGGGCAGAGTGGATCTGGGTGAGATTAGGGGCAGAGTGGGTCTGGGTGAGATTAAGGGCAGAGTGGGTCTGGGTGAGATTAGGGTTGAGATTAGGGGCAGAGTGGATCTGGGTGAGATTAGGGTTGAGATTAGGGGCAGAGTGGGTCTGGGTGAGATTAGGGGCAGAGTGGATCTGGGTGAGATTAGGGGCAGAGTGGATCTGGGTAAGATTAGGGGCAGATTGGATCTGGGTGAGATTAGGGGCAGAGTGGATCTGGGTGAGATTAGGGGCAGAGTGGATCTGGGTGAGATTAGGGACAAAGTGGATCTGGGTGAGATTAGGGGCAGAGAAGATCTGGGTGAGATTAAGGGCAGAGTGGATCTGGGTGAGATTAAGGGCAGAGTGGATCTGGGTGAGATTAGGGGCAGAGTGGATCTGGGTGAGACTAGGGGCAGAGTGGATCTGGGTGAGATTAAGGGCAAGGGCAGTGTGGATCTGGGTGAGATTAGGGGCAGAGTGGATCTGGGTGAGATTAGGGACAAAGTGGATCTGGGTGAGATTAGGGGCAGAGAAGATCTGGGTGAGATTAAGGGCAGAGTGGATCTGGGTGAGATTAGGGGCAGAGTGGATCTGGGTGAGACTAGGGGCAGAGTGGATCTGGGTGAGATTAAGGGCAAGGGCAGTGTGGATCTGGGTGAGATTAGGGGCAGAGTGGATCTGGGTGAGATTAGGGACAAGTGGATCTGGGTGAGATTAGGGGCAGAGAAGATCTGGGTGAGATTAAGGGCAGAGTGGATCTGGGTGAGATTAGGGGCAGAGTGGATCTGGGTGAGATTAGGGGCAGAGTGGATCTTGGTGAGATTAGGGGCAGAGTGGATCTGGGTGAGATTAGGGGCAGAGTGGATCTGGGTGAGATTAGGGGCAGAGTGGATCTGGGTGAGATTAAGGGCAAGGGCAGTGTGGATCTGGGTGAGATTAGGGGCAGAGTGGATCTGGGTGAGATTAGGGACAAAGTGGATCTGGGTGAGATTAGGGGCAGAGAAGATCTGGGTGAGATTAAGGGCAGAGTGGATCTGGGTGAGATTAGGGGCAGAGTGGATCTGGGTGAGATTAGGGGCAGAGTGGATCTGGGTGAGATTAGGGGCAGAGTGGATCTGGGTGAGATTAGGGGCAGAGTGGATCTGGGTGAGATTAGGGGCAGAGTGGATCTGGGTGAGATTAGGGGAGGAGTGGATCTGGGTGAGATTAGGGGCAGAGTGGATCTGGGTGAGATTAGGGGCAGAGTGGGTCTGGGTGAGATTAGGGGCAGAGTGGATCTGGGTGAGACTAGGGGCAGTGTGGATCTGGGTGAGATTAGGGGCAGAGTGGATCTGGGTGAGATTAGGGGCAGAGTGGGTCTGGGTGAGATTAGGGGCAGAGTGGATCTGGGTGAGACTAGGGGCAGTGTGGGTCTGGGTGAGATTAGGGGCAGAGTGGGTCTGGGTGAGATTAGGGGCAGAGTGGATCTGGGTGAGATTAGGGGCAGAGTGGGTCTGGGTGAGATTAGGGGCAGAGTGGATCTGGGTGAGACTAGGGGCAGTGTGGATCTGGGTGAGACTAGGGGCAGTGTGGATCTGGGTGAGATTAGGGGCAGAGTGGATCTGGGTGAGATTAAGGGCAGAGTGGGTCTGGGTGAGATTAAGGGCAGAGTGGGTCTGGGTGAGATTAGGGTTGAGATTAGGGGCAGAGTGGATCTGGGTGAGATTAGGGTTGAGATTAAGGGCAGAGTGGGTCTGGGTGAGATTAGGGGCAGAGTGGGTCTGGGTGAGATTAGGGGCAGAGTGGGTCTGGGTGAGATTAGGGCAGAGTGGGTCTGGGTGAGATTAGGGGCAGAGTGGATCTGGGTGAGATTAGGGGCAGAGTGGGTCTGGGTGAGATTAGGGGCAGAGTGGGTCTGGGTGAGATTAGGGGCAGAGTGGGTCTGGGTGAGATTAGGGGCAGAGTGGGTCTGGGTGAGATTAGGGGCAGAGAGAGGAACTCACGATGGCTCCAGGGTCCCTCAGGTCCTGTGCGGTGAGGCCCAGGCTGTCTGTGTCGGTGCGGAACTCCTTCCCCTCTCCCCTCTCCCTCCGCTTCCCCGTACAAGGACACAGCACCTACACACAGACACACACACACACACACACAGGTTACATCCCAAAAGCACCGCCATATCAACTCACATATTGACTGAGATTTACAGATCTGTCCAGGCTTTGGCGAGAGCCGTAATGGTGCTTGGCGAGAGCCAGAATGGCCGCCCCTCACCTCCAGGAGGCTCAGCTGAGAGTTCTTCTTCAGGAAGGTCTTGCTGGCCTTGTCCCTCCAGGAGTGAGCGCTGGCCACCTGTAGCTCCAGCTGCCGCAGCTCCTCCATGCACACGGGCAGGTCCCTCCCGATGGCCACCAGCCCCTCCAGGTCATCCAGGCAGGGGTAGTGCTCTCCGTTCTGCACCAAAGACACACAAGCACCGTCTAAACCAGGCCTGTCCAATCGCATCCAGAGCCTGACTGCCAGCACAAACAGTCTAAACCAGGCCTGTCCAATCATATCCAGAGCCTGACTGCCAGCACAAACAGTCTAAACCAGGCCTGTCCAATCGCATCCAGAGCCTGACTGCCAGCACAAACAGTCTAAACCAGGCCTGTCCAATCATATCCAGAGCCTGACTGCCAGCACAAACAGTCTAAACCAGGCCTGCCTAATCACATCCAGAGCCTGACTGCCAGCACAGACAGTCTAAACCAGGCCTGTCCAATCGCATCCAGAGCCTGACTGCCAGCACAGACAGTCTAAACCAGGCCTGTCCAATCACATCCAGAGCCTGACTGCCAGTACAAACAGTCTAAACCAGGCCTGCCTAATCGCATCCAGAGCCTGACTGCCAGCACAAACAGCCCAAACCGGGCCTGCCCAATCACATCCAGAGCCTGACTGCCAGCACAAACAGCCCAAACCGGGCCGGTCCAATCGCATCCAGAGCCTGACTGCAGCACAAACAGTCTAAACCAGGCCTGTCCAATCACATCCAGAGCCTGACTGCAGCACAAACAGCCCAAACCAGGCCTGTCCAATCGCATCCAGAGCCTGACTGCAGCACAAACAGCCCAAACCGGGCCTGCCCAATCACGTGATGTTTCGGAGCCCTAGTCGAGAGCGTTTTGGAGCCATATAATAATTTAGAGCATTTTCTAAATTTGAGCGCATTAACATGAGTAGGAGTTCAGTGCATTTATCATGCTTTCTTATGCTCTATGTTAATTAGTTCAGCAATTCTGTTATTCTGTCTTGCACAGAAGGAAATGCAGTTGTATGCAGTCAGTGAGTTTGAGTAAGTCAGAGAGTGATATAGTTCAACCACACATCACGCTAAAAAAATACTATTCCTGTTTGTTTTTTCTTTGATACTTCCCAGGTAAAACTGCACACTTAGCACACACAGGACAGAAAAATGAAGTTCCCGTTCCCTCAGAGGAGCGTGCTGGGACTCTCCCGCGTGCTCGAGCAGGGCAGTGGTGCAGCAGGAGGACTCGCCTGTATCTCCTCCAGGTCCGTGACCCAGGCCCGGGCTCGGCTCAGGCAGCCCTGCAGGGACAGGATGTTGGGCAGCTGCACCGGGATGAGCTGGGCCTCGTTCACGATGGCCTCCAGGGTGGAGAGGGGGTGCTTCTGCCTGCGAGGGGTCACAGAGTCATCAACGTCACACACACAACCATCTACACACACACACAGCCAGGACGGCCAAACATCACACACACAACCATTTATACATACACACACCGTCAGACCACAGCCAGGAGAGCCAGACATCACACACAACCATTTATACACACACACCCCCAGACCACAGACCAAAAAGGCCAAACATCACACACGTAACAACCATTTATACACACACACACCCTCAGACCACAGAGCAAAAAGGCCAAACATCACACACATAACCATTTATACACACACACAGTCAGACCACAGCCAAAATGGGCAATCACACACATCACTATTTATACACACATTATTTTTCTTTCTCTCACAAAGACACACACACCATCATTCTCACAAGTATTTTAAGGACAACACAGAATTGTACTCATTTACATGAAGAATAGCTTCTATACATAATCGCAGCACTCCAGATCAGCATGCAGGCACAGCTTAGTGCAGACATCGCTTGGTGCAGGTATTGCTTCTGCCTGAGTATTTTGTTGTAAGTAACTGAAACATCAGGTAATTCCATGTAACACAGGACAAAAATACCAATGATTTATTTCAATGCTGACAAAACCGTTAGGGCACCATTTTTAGAGTGCACATAGGTTAAGTGTGCCTGAGCTCCAGGTAGATGCAGAAGTGTAGCTGTGCTCCAGGCAGGTGTAGAAGTGTACCTGTGCTCCAGGCAGGTGTAGAAGTGTACCTGTGCTCCAGGAAGATGTAGAAGTGTACCTGTGCTCCAGGCAAGTGTAGAAGTGTACCTGTGCTCCAGAAAGGTGTAGAAGTCTACCTGTGCTCCAGAAATGTGTAGAAGTGTACCTGAGCTCCAGGAAGGTGTAGAAATGTACCAGTGCTCCAGGCAGGTGTGGGAAGTGTACCTGTGCTCCAGGCAGGTGTAGAAGTGTACCTGTGCGCCAGGTAGGTATAAAAGCGTACCTGTGCTCCAGGTAGGTGCAGAAGTGTACCTGTGCTCCAGGCAAGTGTAGAAGTGTACCTGTGCTCCAGGCAGATGTAAAAGCATACCTGTGCTCCAGATAGGTGCATAAGTGTACCTGTACTCCAGGCAGGTGTGGGAAGTGTACCTGTGCGCTAGGTAGGTGTAGAAGCATACCTGTGCTCCAGGAGGTGTAGAAGTGTACCTATGGTCCAGGAATGTGTAGAAGTGTACCTGTGCTCCAGAAAGGTGTAGATATTTACCAGTGCTCCAGGCAGGTGTGGGAAGTGTACCTGTGCTCCAGGCAGGTGTAGAAGTGTACCTGAGCTCCAGATAGGTGTAGAAGTGTACCTGTGCTCCAGACAGATGTAGAAGTGTACCTGTGCTCCAGAAAGGTGCAGAAGCGTACCTGTGCTCCAGGCAGGTGTAGAAGTGTACCTGAGCTCCAGGAAGGTGTAGAAGTGTACCTATGGTCCAGGAAGGTGTAGAAGTGTACCTGTGCTCCAGGCAGGTGTGGAAGCGTACCTGTGCTCCAGGCAGGTGTAGAAGTGTACCTGTGCTCCAGGCAGGTGTAGAAGTGTACCTGTGCTCCAGGCAGGTGTAGAAGCGTACCTGTGCTCCAGGAAGGTGTAGAAGCGTACCTGTGCTCCAGGCAGGTGTAGAAGCGTACCTGTGCTCCAGGCAGGTGTAGAAGCGTACCTGTGCTCCAGGAAGGTGTAGAAGTGTACCTGTGCTCCAGGCAGGTGTAGAAGCGTACCTGTGCTCCAGGCAGATGTGAGCCTTCTCTTCCCAGCGCTCGGCGATGGTGAGCAGCTCCTGCAGCTCGGCCATGGCGGTCTCCACGGCGCTGCTCTGCGGAACGCCGCAGCCGGCCTCCATCAGGCTGCGCAGCACGCCCAGCGTCACCTCCCCGCCTTGGGGGCCCAGCGTCCGCCGCACCTCCTCCAGCCACTGGCCCTGCGCCTGCAGCCCCCGCAGCTGCTCCACCTCCGGGGGCTCGGCCGGCAGGACGGCCCCCTGCTCCAGCAGGGCCTGCAGGCGCTCCGGAGGGGGCGGGCCTCGGGACAAGTCCTGGCCCCCCAGCAGCTCCTGGGCGCTGCTCTGGAACTGCTCCACCGTCTGGAGCGCCGCCTGTCCCAACAGAGAGAGTCTTTGACTGGACTCAGGTACACACACAGTGGTGCACGTTAACCAATCAGGGAAGGGCTTCATTCAACTTAATTACACACAGTGGTGCACGTTAACCAATCAGGGAAGGGCTACCTTCAACTTATTTACATACACAGGGCTGCACATTAGCCAATCAGGAAAGGGCTTCCTTCAACTTATTTACATACACAGTGCTGCACATTAACCAATCAGGGAAGGGCTTCATTCAACGCATCTACACAGACACACACACAGGTGTCTCTCTCACACTCTCACAGATACACACACACACACGCTGGTCTCACCTGCACCTGGTCCAGATTTGTGATGGTGCAGGGAAGGTTGTTGATCCTCTCCAGCAGGGCCTTCAGGTCTGCCAGCGTCATCTTCCTGCAGACGGTAAGAGAAGCAGAAGACCCTCAAGCACTCCCTCTGGAGACCGGCCCAAAACCACCCTCTCATCCGAGCAAACACTCTTCACTGAGTTACTAAGTTACCAAGCTTTGGTTTATCATGTTTGCAAAGTGAAGCAACCGCCTTTCACATCCCAACATGACATTTTCTCCAAAACAAATGTTTTGCAAATAAGAGTGAAATGGCCATCGCAGGGTAAATTTGCATGGATCTGCACGCATGCATTCCCAGTGTCTGGCACTTGGCTCACCTGCTCTGCGAGTTGGTCAGGAGCTCAGAGCAGACGGTCTGGCAGCGCTCGATGTCCTTCAGCGCGGTGTTGAGGCGCTGGAGCAGCTCGTTATCCGGAAACTTCCGCTCCGCAGCCTCCTCCTTCAGACTCTCCAGTTCCTGAATGCCTGTAAACACACACATGCGCACACACACACGGTCAAAACTCACACATGGCCGAATTGCGCAATGGCAGCAAACCTGCGACTAACTGCCCCATATACACACACACGCATGTACATGTCACTGCTACACACACGTCCAACACATACACGTGTAACTACCTTATGTACACACACACGCATGTACATGTCACTGCTACACACACGTCCAACTCATACACGTGCAACTACCCCATGTACACACACACGCATGTACATGTCACTGCTACACACACGTCCAACTCATACACGTGCAACTACCCCATGTACACACACACGCATGTACATGTCACTGCTACACACACGTCCAACTCATACACGTGCAACTACCCCATGTACACACACACGCATGTACATGTCACTGCTACACACACGTCCAACACATACACGTGCAACTACCCCATGTACACACACACGCATGTACATGTCACTGCTACACACACGTCCAACACATACACGTGCAACTACCCCATGTACACACACACGCAAGTACACATGTAACTACTACACACGTCCAACACATACACGTGCAACTACCCCATGTACACACACACGCATGTACATGTCACTGCTACACACACGTCCAACACATACACGTGTAACTACCCCATGTACACACACACGCAAGTACATGTCACTGCTACACACACACGTCCAACACATACACGTGTAACTACCCCTTGTACACACATACGCATGTACATGTCACTGCTACACACACGTCCAACACACACACGTGTAACTACCCCATATACACACACGCATGTACACATGTAACTACTACACACATCCAACACATACACGTGTAACTACCTCATATACACACACACACACGCAAGTACACATGTAACTACTACACATGTCCAACACATACATGTAACTACCCCACACACACACACAAACACGCATGTACACATGTAACTACTACTACACACGTCCAACATGTACACACGTAACTGAACTACACACACAAGTACATGTTGCTGCACAAACTACACACACGTTAAACATGTACACGTGTAACTGCACTCCACACATATCCAACGCGTAACTGTTCCGCACACAGGAGTCAGAGACCTACACGTGTAACTTTACTACACACACGTTCCAATGTAGAGCACAAGGACCCAGGCAACGCCCTCACGCAACGCCCCAGGTGCCCGTAGACGGATAAAACCTCTTCGTTCGCGCGCGCACGCAGAAGGAGTCTTCCTCACCGATCTTTCTGCCGTCCTCCTGCTCCAGCGCGCCCTTCACGCGGGTAGCCCAGGAGTCGAAGGACTCGGCTCGAACCTTCAGCCGGTGGAGCATGGCCAGCAGCTCGTCCAGAGAGTAGCGGTACCTGGGCGAGAGCAGCAAAACCCGGGGTCAGCGAACGCCACGCCTTTTTTTCTCCTGCTCCTCCCGTACCTTCACGCTTCAGTGTCAGTTAAGTTAGCGCATCCGCGTTTGTACACGTTTCACCGTGTTTAAAGCATTCTGGGTAACGTAGTCCTTCTTAAAGGAGAGGCAGAAATGCAGGACAGGGTGCAATCCACAGGGGGGAGCCAGAGGGAGCGAAGCTCCCGTAAATAAGACAAGCTCCCATGAACACACTATTTCTGAAATTCTCACAAATTTGTCTCGCTGCCATTTTCAGTATGCGCGTTTGAAGTTGTATTTTCTAAATGATTAAATTGTGTTATAATGGCAAAATATCCACATAAAACAGTGATGAGTGCTTTCAGGCACAACAGTTATTAATAATTATACAACCCCAGCTGCGCTATTCCTACTATGGCCATTCAGACCTGGGGGCGCTATTTTCTCCGCTTGTATGTTTCTTTCCCATTTCAACTGATATCCACTGAAGAAATTAATCTTCAAGTTCACCTGCCGTCATCAGACGGTGTCCAATTTTTACATTTTAATCTTGTTCATTTAGGAGTCAAAAAGATGACGCCTCCCCCCAAATGTGACTGTGTGGACGGCGCACGAGGGGCACCTGAGGTAGTGCTTGTCTGTGGGACAGGTGCACAGGTCCTGGGTGTGGTACAGACAGACCAGGCGCTCCGGACAGCTGGAGCAGGCCAGCGCTGACAGGAAGCAGGTGGTCTTGCACTTGTCGCACTGTCTCTCGTCGTCAGGGAGGAGCTCAAAGGCCTCTCTCTCCGCTTCGGTGATGCCCTGTGTGAAGGACACACACACGCACACACACACACACGCACGCACACACACACACACGCACGCACGCACGCAACCTGGTTAAGCATTTCATTATGCTATTTAACTGTGAAGATGCAGAAGAAACATTCGGCTAATGAGCCCAGTTATTTCAAAATTTAGCTGAAGCAGCTTTGCTCACCAGCTAGCTTACTGCACAACACAGTCTCTGGGATACTGGGTTACCGCTAACGCAAAAAAGGTCTCATTAAATAGAAATAAGCCACACTTTCCACTAATGAAACACAGACCTGTCCCTCTGAAACTGTGTGTTGAGAGCAAAAAAAAACAACAAAAAAAAAAAAACAATGGCTAACTTATGTAATGCATTTTTCGGTGTCAAACGCTCATGGTATCTCTGCTGCATTACGGTGCATCCTGATGGTTTCTCTGCCTCAGTGCGCATGCTGATGGTTTCTCTGTCTTGTTAGCGCGCAGGCTGATGGTTTCTCTGTCTCAGTGCGCAGGCTGATGGTTTCTCTGCCTCAGTGCGCAGGCTGATGGTTTCTCTGCCTCAGTGCGCATGCTGATGGTTTCTCTGCCTGATAAGTGTGTACTTTGATGGTTTCACTGCCTCGTTAGTGCGCATGCCGATGGTTTCTCTCCCTGACAAGTGTGTATTTTGATGGTTTCTCTGCCTTGTTAGCGCGCAGGCTGATGGTTTCTCTGCCTCAGTGCGCATGCTGGCGGTTTCTCTCCCTGATAAGTGTGTATTTTGATGGTTACATTGCCTCGTTAGTGCACACGCTGATGGTTTCTCTGCCGGATAAGTGCGCATGCTGATGGTTTCTCTGCCGGATAAGTGCGCAGGCTGATGGTTTCACTGCCTCGTCAGCGCGCAGGCCGGCGGTCTCACTCACCCTCTCCAGGAGGCTCTTGCGCAGTTTCCTCTCCTCCTGCACGATGCTGAACATCTCTCGGTGAGTGGCGGCCGCCAGGTTCAGGTCCAGCTTCTCGGGGCAGGCGGCCATCTTGCAGGTGAGCTCCTCGTGGGAGAACACGCAGTACCTGCGCAGCCGCCGGTAGTGCTCGATGCAGGAGCGGCCAGCCGGGAGCTGAGCGGGGTGGGAGGGAGGGAGCAGAGAGGGAACGGGGAGGGAGAGAAGGAGCAGGGAGGGAGCGAGGGAACAGAGAGGAAGCGAGGGAACAGAGAGGGAGTGAGGGAGCAGAGAGACTGGTAAGCGATGGAATCCATTATGTAGAAAAACAACACTGGATCTAGATAATGTTCATAATGTTCAGATTCATAAAGAACCTCTGATCTACAATCAGCCCGGTACTGTCCATCTCTCAACGTTACGCTTTACAGCTAAATGGCAAAACGGCTCCACCTTAGCGATAGCATACATTATACCCTAAGATTCACTCACTACATTTGTTTATATTAGGGAGTAAGAACATGAGAGATCTGCTCAGCATTCATAATACAGAAAACAATCATGCCTTGCATTTAGTGAGTGTTGTTCTCACTCAAAGCATTTTACAGTGATGAGGAGGAAACTCCTTCCCCTGCACAGAGGCTGCAGTCAGGTTTAAAGTCTCAAGTATAAAACAATGTCTCCTACAGCACAGTGTCCCCAGCACAGCACTGGGGCTCTGGGGTTTACGTGGCTGGAGGGAAGATTGCTCCCTATTGTCCAACCATCACCACTTCCAGCAGCACCTTCCAAGCACTAACCAAGCGCAAACCAGCTAAGCTTCTGCCAATCGGCACAATCGATACTTAGTGGTATGGCTGCTGACTCAACAACAGGGACAGACAGATGGGACAGACAGACGGTCACTCACCCAATCGGCTGTGCAGAAATTAACAGCTTCAGCAAAGTTATACCCTTGGTTGAAACCACTGTGGTAGGCCCGGGGGAAAGTAATGACGAACTCCCCCGCACACTGGTTGGTACGCACCACCTGTCACCGGAACACACAACGAAAGCATTCCGTGGGTGAGTAGAGTGGTTTTTCAGTCATTCCTCCAGTGCATTGCACCCCAGCCTCATTCTACCAGCAGCCCCTGGACAGCCAATCAGGCCATGAGGCAATCGAACCCCCTCTCTTCCCCTCAGACACCCGCGCCTCAGGAGTGTCCATCCCCCACCCCGCCCCCCCAGCACACTGTACTCCAAACTCAGTCTCACCAGCAGCCCCCCAGGACAGATTCACCCAACGCGGGAGCCTCCAACCCCCCCAGCCCCCGTATCCCCCCTGCCCCCCGCCCCGTCCGAGGAGAGGGCACTGACCGGCACGCCGTGGCCCATGAGGATGTTGGGGTTCATGATGGTGACCAGCTGGTGCAGCAGGTCGGGCTGGCACTCGAACAGCTCGGGGGTCAGCTTCTTCATCACCGCCTCCAGCTGCTCGGCCGCCGACGAGGGGACCCCGTACCACGTCTTCGGCTCGCCCCTAAAACCGCAGGGGGGGTGGGGGGTGGGGGAGGACACAGTTTAACACACCGTCCCACAACAGACAACAGCCTCACAACACAATGATTTCCAACACTGACGCCGACATTCAACATTTTACCAGAGATGGAATTCTAAACGCATTTTTTTATTTTTTTTTTTATTTTATAAATGCTGCAGTATGGAACCTGCATGTAGAACCCACTGGAAAAAGCACAAGCGAATCATCACAAAGAATAATCCAAAAAAAACTGTGTACAAAGTTCTGAAAGCTCAAAGGCAAAGGCGGTCTCTGAAGCAGTGTTTCCCACCAGCTTTCCTTCGACAGCAACACTTCCCAAAATCGCACAATCCCACGGTGCACCGCTCTCAACAGCCAACGACGTACTGCCGTTGATGCAACGCGTCAACTGCAGCCCCGAATGTTCTTTGGGGGTATTAATTAAGCACTAAGCATTTAACGTTATTTTGGCTTTTGTGGATGGGACTGGTCCATGTAAAGTTTGTAATATTCATTTGACCTTAGAAACATGGGATCTCGGCGGGTGAAATGCAGTTTGGGAAACGTAGTTCCGAAGCACAGCCAGCGGGCACCATGCTTCTCTCCCCTAAGCGTGTCCTGTGAGGGGAGGGGCGGGCGTACCAGTGCAGGTAGTTGATGGAGTAGCTCCAGTGGTCCTCGATGTGCCAGCAGAAGGCGGAGAAGACCATGCCCACGTACAGCCAGGGCACCTTCATGCCCGAGATGTCGGCGTTGATGTGGCACAGCACCGACTGCTCCAGCACCGGCATCACGTTCAGGTTCCACCCGCTGCGGGCGTACTCCTGAGAGAGAGAGAGGGAGAGAGAGGAAGGAGAGAGAGCGCTCAGCACTGCATCAGGTGCACAGGGGGGCTGGGGATGTCAGTACTGCATGTCAGTACTGCACGCAGACACAGGGGCCCAGGGCTGCAGAATGCAGAGGTGCAGGGGGTCAGTGCAGCAGAGTGAGAACTGAGGAGGTCAGTACTGAATGAGCTGTACAGGGGGTCAGTACTGAATGTCAGTACTGAACGCGCTGTACAGGGAGTCAGTACTGAATGAGCTGTACAGGGGTCAGTGCTGAATGTCAGTACTGAATGTGCTGTACAGGGGGTCAGTGCTGAATGTCAGTACTGAATGAGCTGTACAGGGGTCAGTACTGAACGTGCTGTACAGGGGATCAGTACTGAATGAGCAGTGCAGGGGGGTCAGTACTGAATGAGCTGTACAGGGGGTCAGTACTGAATGAGCTGTACAGGGGGTCAGTACTGAACGTGCTGTACAGGGGATCAGTACTGAATGAGCTGTACAGCGGGGTCAGTACTGAATGTGTTATACAGGGGGTCAGTGCTGAATGTCAGTACTGAATGAGCTGTACAGGTGGTCATACTGAATGTGCTGTACAGGGGGTCAGTACTGAACGTCAGTACTGAACGTGCTGTACAGGGGGTCAGTACTGAATCAGCAGTGCAGGGGGGTCAGTACTGAATGAGCTGTACAGGGGATCAGTGCTGAACGAGCTGTACTGGGGGTCAGTAGTGAACGAGCTGTACAGGGGGTCAGTACTGAATGAGCTGTACAGGGGGTTAGTACTGAATCAGCAGTGCAGGGGGGTCAGTACTGAATTTGCTGTACAGGGGGTCAGTACTGAACGAGCTGTACTAGGGGTCAGTACTGAACGAGCTGTACAGGGGGGTCAGTACTGAACGTGTTATACAGGAGGTCAGTTCTGAATGTCAGTACTGAATGAGCTGTACAGGTGGTCATACTGAATGTACTGAACAGGGGGTCAGTACTGAATCAGCAGTGCAGGGGGGTCAGTACTGAATGAGCTGTACAGGGGATCAGTGCTGAAGGTGCTGAACAGGGGGTCAGTACTGAATTTGCTGTACAGGGGGTCAGTACTGAATCAGCAGTGCAGGGGGGTCAGTACTGAATGAGCTGTACAGGGGATCAGTGCTGAATGAGCTGTACTGTGGGTCAGTACTGAACTAGCTGTACAGGGGGTCAGTACTGAATGAGCTGTACAGGGGGTCAGTACTGCATGAGCTGTACAGGGGGTCAGTACTGAATGAGCTGTACAGGGGGTCAGTACTGAATGAGCTGTACAGGGGGTCGGTACTGAACTAGCTGTACAGGGGGTTGGTGCTGAATGAGCTGTACAGGGGGTTGGTGCTGAATGAGCTGTACAGGGGGTTGGTGCTGAATGAGCTGTACAGGGGGTCGGTACTGAACGAGCTGTACAGGGGGTCAGTACTGAACGAGCTGTACAGGGGGTCAGTACTGAACGAGCTGTACAGGGGGTTGGTGCTGAATGAGCTGTACAGGGGGTTGGTGCTGAATGAGCTGTACAGGGGGTTGGTGCTGAATGAGCTGTACAGGGGGTCGGTACTGAACGAGCTGTACAGGGGGTCGGTACTGAACGAGCTGTACAGGGGGTCAGTACTGAACGAGCTGTACAGGGGGTCAGTACTGAACAAGCTGTACAGGGGGTTAGTACTGAATGAGCTGTACAGGGGGTCAGTACTGAACGAGCTGTACAGGGGGTCAGTACTGAACGAGCTGTACAGGGGGTCAGTACTGAACTAGCTGTACAGGGGGTCAGTACTGAATGAGCTGTACAGGGGGTCAGTACTGAATGAGCTGTACAGGGGGTCAGTACTGAATGAGCTGTACAGGGGGTCAGTACTGAATGAGCTGTACTGTGGGTCAGTACTGAATGAGCTGTACTGTGGGTCAGTACTGAACTAGCTGTACAGGGGGTCAGTACTGAATGAGCTGTACAGGGGGTTGGTGCTGAATGAGCTGTGCAGGGCTGCTCACCTCCTCCTCCTTCGTGAGCTGCCTCTTGCCGTTGTTGATGGGGAAGCCGCTGCCGAAGTCTTTGGAGTGGATGTCTGCGCCGTACTCCACCGTCACGTCCTCCTCTATGCTGCTCACCAGCCTCCAGAACTCCCTCTCCACCAGCTCTGTGGGAACCATCTGCACACAGGGCAGGGGCAAAGGCACAACATGAACGGGACAGACTTGACCAACAGGCCTGTGTCTGCGTGCATGTGGTATGGGGTGTGTGTGTGTGTGGGGTATGGGGTATAGAGGTGTGTGTGTGTGTGTGTGCATGTGTGCGTGGGGTATGGGGCATGGGGTGTGTGTGTATGTGTGTGTGTGCACATGGGGTATGGGGTATGGGGTATGGTGTGTGTTTGTGTGGGGAGTATGGGGTATAGTGTGTGAGTGTGTATGTGTGTGCGCGCGTGGGGTATGGTATGTGTATGTGTGTGTGTGCGTGGGGTATGGTATGTGTATATGTGTGTGTGCGTGGGGTATGGGGTATGGTATGTGTATGTGTGTGTTTGTGTGTGTGTGTGAGCGTGTGTGCACGCGTGGGGTATGGTGTGTGTGTGTGTGTGTGTGTGTGTGTGTGGTATGGTGTGTATGGTGTGTGTGTGTGTGTGTGTGTGTGTTTGTGGTATGGTGTGTGTGTGTGTGTGTGGGGGGGTATGGTATGTGTGTGTGTGTGTGTGGGGGGGGTAAGGTGTGTATGGTGTGTATGTATGTGTGTTGTAACCCACGTGAACAGGCATGTTGAAGTAGTCGGCCTTGAAGGCGTCGGCCATCTCTCCGAAGCTCTGCAGGGTGTACTCGCAGGTGGCCTGCTCGAACCCGAACGCCTCCGCCGGCTTCTTGCACTCCTGGCAGAGGGGAACGGGGAGACGGCGCGTTTTAACTGAGGGTTCGGAGCCGCTCGGGACGGCCCGACGCCGAGCACGCACGCGGGCGCTCGCTCGCTCCCTCACCTCGGCCACGCATTTGGGGCAGCGCCAGTCCCCCTTGGGCGGGTCGGTGAGGGGGGGCAGCAGGCAGAAGGTGTGGTAGTTGTCGTCGCAGCCGTCGCACAGCAGGAGCTTGTCGTCCTCGTCGCCCCGGCCGCACATCCTGCACACGAACGAGTCCACCTGTGAGGGGGGGGGGGGGGAGAGAGAGAGAGAGGGGGAGAGAGAGAGAGAGAAAGAGAGAGAGAGAGAGAGAAATTAATATTCAGAGAAGAGCCATCAAATTTTGGAAACATTTAAAAATGAGTGACCCCCACTGCTATCGTTACAAAGCCCTGAAATGCCAAGAGGTGAATATAAAGAAGAGTCCCCTCAGTCAACTGGTCCTGGGACTCACTGAAGAAAAACCTAACGCCACTAATAGCAGTCAGTCCCAGGACAGTGACATCCTCCTAGCCCTCAGCACAGTGTTTGTGTTGTCAGCTCTCATAAGTAAAACAGCCATTATCTCTGCCGTATCTCTGCCAGTATCTCAATGCCATTTCACATGGGGGGGTATAATCTCCACGGGCTCGCCAAATACTGAGTTGGGCATGGCCACGTTAGGCCATTACTAAAACTGAATGAGATATCATGAGGAGACGCAATGCTAACTTACAAAATCAGGCTAGCTTCGCATTGGTGGTGTGTGGGAGAGAGACATTGGCGGTGTGTAGGAGAGAGAGACATTGGCGGTGTGTGGAGAGAGAGAGGAGTGGGTAGTATGTGGGAGAGAGAGACATTGGTGGTGTGTGGGAGAGAGACATTGGCGGTGTGTAGGAGAGAGAGACATTGGCGGTGTGTGGGAGAGAGACATTGGCGGTGTGTAGGAGAGAGAGACATTGGCGGTGTGTGGAGAGAGAGAGGAGTGGGTAGTATGTGGGAGAGAGAGACATTGGTGGTGTGTGGGAGAGAGAGGAGTGGGCGGTGTGAGGGAGAGAGAGGAGTGGGCGGTGTGAGGGAAAGAGGCGTGGGCGGTGTGAGAGAGAGAGACATTGGCGGTGCATGGGAGAGAGAGGCGTGGGCGGTGTGAGGGAGAGAGAGACATTGGCGGTGCATGGGAGAGAGAGGCGTGGGCGGTGCATGGGAGAGAGAGGCGTGGGCGGTGCATGGGAGAGAGAGGCGTGGGCGGTGCATGGAGAGAGAGGCGTGGGCGGTGCATGGGAGAGAGAGGCGTGGGCGGTGTGAGGGAGAGAGAGGACATTGGCGGTGCATGGGAGAGAGAGGCGTGGGCGGTGTGAGGGAGAGAGAGACATTGGCGGTGCATGGGAGAGAGAGGCGTGGGCGGTGTGAGGGAGAGAGAGACATTGGCGGTGCATGGGAGAGAGAGACATTGGCGGTGCATGGGAGAGAGAGGCGTGGGCGGTGTGAGGGAGAGAGACATTGGCGGTGCATGGGAGAGAGAGGCGTGGGCGGGACTCACAAACTGCGTGCTGCTGAGGTTGCGGCGCAGCCTCATGGTCATCTTGGTGCAGGGCTCGTCCTTAACGCTGGCCTCCCCCTCCTCCTCCTCCTCCTCCTCCGTCCCTTCCTCCTTCTTGACCGCGTCTTTGCGGGGCGGGGGCGCGTCCCCGTTCCTCTCGCCGGAGATCTCCTCCTCCACCGGCTCGCCCTTCACCGCCACCGCGGCGCTGTCGCGCACGATGACGGTCTGTGGCAGCTCGTCTGCGGGGGAGAACGCCGTTCAGAGGCCCAATTCAAAAACAGAGGCCCAGCGACTTGCTACTGGGACAGCAGGTATGCTATATGCCAAGTTAGGAATACCTATACAGCACAGAGAGTGCCGCACTGTTCAGGGTTTCCTGTAGAAATGACCACAAGGGCCACAGACGTTTTGTGTTGAGATTCAGTCAACTGGAGATGAATCGTGACTGCACTGCACCCACTCACTCAGTCATCCACCCATTAAAGCACTCGATCAGACTCGCTCGCCCGCAACTCACTCATCGCACCCACTCGCTCACTCACTCACACATTCACTCACCAACTCACTCACTCACTCACCGGCACTCTCTCTCAGACACACACTAAGATGCAGGCACACACGCAAACGCACATACACAGAGACTCGAACATGCACTTGCACACACACGTACACATGCAGACACTCTGAAGCGCGCATGCACGCGCACACACACACACACACACACACACACACACACACACACACACACACAGAAACGCACACACTCTCTCTCTCTCAGCGCTCGTACCTTTCTTTCGGAGGCCCTTGTCCCTGGGCACCAGGCCCAGGCCCATCATCTTGGGCCCCGCCCCGTAGATCTGCAGCTTCTTCAGCTCCGGGTTCTTCTCTATGTCCTCCTCCGTGGGCTCGGGCTGAGAGAAGGGGGGGAGAGAGAGAAAGAGGGAGAGAGGGGTGAACAGAGAGCTGGAGGATAACGATTGGGGGGGGGGGGGGGGGCAGAGGACTGCAGCGCACGCTCCTACATGTTAGGGCTGGCCGCCGCACCCCTACCACGATCAGACATTTGAGCCAATAGCCATTATCGCCACCATGTGGTGAACTGCCTTTCTTTATTTCTTCCTTAATTATACAGTAGCTAGTAAACGTTAGAACTTCAGAGGACGTGAAATGCTTCCGGGGGCACCACTGACGCTCAAACACCATGCTCTGCACCGGGGTCTACATGCCGCTCACACTGCGCTCTGCACCGGGGTCTACATGCCGCTACGCTGCGCTCTGCACCGGGGTCTACATGCTGCTCACGCTGACGCTCTGCACCGGGGTCTACATGCTGCTCACGCTCTGCACCGGGGTCTACATGCCGCTCACACTACGCTCTGCACCGGGGTCTACATGCTGCTCACGCTGCGCTCTGCATCGGGGTCTACATGCTGCTCACGCTGCGCTCTGCACCGGGGTCTACATGCTGCTCACGCTGCGCTCTGCACCGGGGTCTACATGCCGCTCACACTCTGCACCGGGGTCTACATGCCGCTCACACTACGCTCTGCACCGGGGTCTACATGCCGCTCACACTACGCTCTGCACCGGGGTCTACATGCTGCTCACGCTGCGCTCTGCACTGGGGTCTACATGCCGCTACCGATCTGCACCGGGGTCTACATGCCGCTCACACTACGCTCTGCACCGGGGTCTACATGCCGCTCACACTCTGCACCGGGGTCTACATGCCACTCACACTACGCTCTGCACCGGGGTCTACATGCCACTCACACTACGCTCTGCACCGGGGTCTACATGCTGCTCACGCTGCGCTCTGCATCGGGGTCTACATGCTGCTCACGCTGCGCTCTGCACCGGGGTCTACATGCTGCTCACGCTCACGCTCTGCACCGGGGTCTACATGCTGCTCACGCTCACGCTCTGCACCGGGGTCTACATGCCGCTCACACTACGCTCTGCACCGGGGTCTACATGCTGCTCACGCTGCGCTCTGCACCGGGGTCTACATGCTGCTCACGCTCTGCACCGGGGTCTACATGCCGCTCACACTCTGCACCGAGGTCTACATGCCGCTCACGCTGCGCTCTGCACCGGGGTCTACATGCCGCTCACGCTGCGCTCTGCATCGGGGTCTACATGCCGCTCACACTCTGCACCGGGGTCTACATGCCGCTCACACTCTGCACCGGGGTCTACATGCCGCTCACACTCTGCACCGGGGTCTACATGCCGCTCACACTGCGTTCTGCACCGGGGTCTACATGCTGCTCACACTCTGCACTGGGGTCTACATGCCGCTCACGCTCTGCACCGGGGTCTACATGCTGCTCACGCTACGCTCTGCACCGGGGTCTACATGCTGCTCACGCTCTGCACCGGGGTCTACATGCCGCTCACACTGTGCTCTGCACCGGGGTCTACATGCCGCTCACGCTGCGCTCTGCACCGGGGTCTACATGCCGCTCACGCTGCGCTCTGCACCGGGGTCTACATGCCGCTCACGCTGCGCTCTGCACCGGGGTCTACATGCCGCTCACGCTGCGCTCTGCACCGGGGTCTACATGCCGCTCACGCTGCGCTCTGCACCGGGGTCTACATGCCGCTCACGCTGCGCTCTGCACCGGGGTCTACATGCCGCTCACGCTGCGCTCTGCACCGGGGTCTACATGCCGCTCACACTGTGCTCTGCACCGGGGGGTCTACATGCCGCTCACGCTCTGAACCGGGGTCTACATGCCGCTCACACTGTCTCTGCACGGGGTCTACATGCCGCTCACGCTGCGCTCTGCACCGGGGTCTACATGCCGCTCACGCTACGCTCTGCACCGGGGTCTACATGCTGCTCACGCTCTGCACCGGGGTCTACATGCACACACAAATTAAGGAACGACCAATCTTAAGCACCAAAAATCATTTACCACCAATGCTGAAATTGAAGTAGGATGAGGATTTAAGGGCATAAGTAATTAACCAGTCTCTCATTTTAAAAAATTAAATAAATAAAAACACACACACACACACTTTGGTCCTTTCGCCTCTTTTGGGATTGATTGGCTCACACAGGAAGGGGCGGAGCTAGCAAGAGGCACCCCTCACGGGAGGACGGCTCCCGCAGTAACAGTTTCTCACCAGTAGGCGTCCTACAGCTCAGTCACTGTACCTGTCCAGCTTTCCTTTCCAGCATAAAGAGGCTTACCAGACAGCAGCAAGAGGACAGACAGGGCACTAGTGCGCTAGTGTGCTAGTGCACTAGTGTGCTAGAGAGAGCAAGCAGAAACGAGTGCACGCCATCAGGGACAGCTAGCCGGCACAGCAAGCACACAACAGCACCCTGAAAGCATAGCGAGGAAACGCAGAGCCCAAACAGCCAAAACACCAAGAGCAAAAAGGAGGAGGCAAAACCACCTGAACCCAGCAAGGTAACAGACGTGAGACGAGCGGAGGGAGGGAGGGATGCATTTACAGAGGTAGAGAGAGAGAGTGATGGAAAGGTAAAGTGGTGGACAGACGGACAGACAGCCAGGCAGAGCTACGGAGAGCGAGGAAGCGAGGGAGAGCGCGAGAGCGAGAGAGAGGCAGTACCGAGGTGTGTTGAGAGCCTGTGTTGAGAAGGTGGGGGGGCAAATCTTCAGGACCCTGCATGGAGAGACAACAACAGCAACAATGGACTGAGAGGGGCAGGGGGCCGGGGGGGGGGGGAACACAGCGAACAAGTAGCTGGTAGAAAGAAAGAGTGCAGAGGGCCTGAGGATGGGGAGTTAGTTTTTGGGTAAGAGGGACACTGCTACAGACAGACAGGGATGGGGTGGAGAAATCTAATGACAGGTTTTTTTTTTTTTATTTTTTTTAAATCAGGGGTTAAATACTTCATTAGGGTTTAAATACTTCAAGACGCCATCACATCATCATTAGGTCATTCCGTTATACACACACGCGATCATACTGTTATAAACGCGCGATCATTCCTTTATACACGTGGTCATTCTGTTATACATACACGCTCGTTCCATGATACAAACGATGACTAACACTTTAAATGCCAATACGCATCACATCAACAGTAACCACACCTTGCCTCACCCCCCCACCCCCCCATCTCGGAAATTATGGAAAATATAATTACACAATTAATGAAGAAATAAGAAATGATGAAGCGGCTGTCTGAAGAAATGATAAAGAAGTATGAGTGGCAGAAAGGGTTAACACAATTAGAGCTAGACAGCCGCTCCGGCTCTGCTACACGCCATTTTGGATCTTGTTTCCGTCCAGAAAGAGGTCAGGTTTGCAGGTCATTGACTGCAAATAAAATGCTCAGCGTACTGCAACCTTTTCATGTACTCCATTCTAAAAGCAAACAAGAGCGAGCTTGTGATGACAGGAGGGTGATAATACACAGATTCATGATTATGTGCGGCTGAGTAATGAGTTTTTAAAGGGATTCAGAGAGGAGATTAGGGGCAATAACACAGGGAGGGAAACGAGCCTGCTTAACTCTACAGCTTTACTTCATTAACTCCTCACAGTGGGGCAGTCTGGGTCCTGTGCGCTCACAGTGGGGCAGTCTGGGTCCTGTGAGCTCACAGTGGGGCAGTCTGGGTCCTGTGCGCTCACAGTGGGGCAGTCTGGGTCCTGTGCACTCAGTGGGGCAGTCTGGGTCCTGTGAGCTGGGGCAGTCTGGGGGGCAGTGGGGCAGTCTGGGTCCTCACAGTGGGGCTCAGTGGGCTCACAGTGGGGCAGTGGGTCCTGTGAGCTCACAGTGGGGCAGTCTGGGTCCTGTGCACTCAGAGTGGGGCAGTCTGGGTCCTGTGCGCTCACAGTGGGGCAGTCTGGGTTCTGTGCGCTCACAGTGGGGCAGTCTGGGTGCCGTGCACTCACAGTGGGGCAGTCTGGGTCCCGTGCGCTCACAGTGGGGCAGTCTGGGTCCTGTGCGCCCACAGTGGGGCAGTCTGGGTCCTGTGAGCTCACAGTGGGGCAGTCTGGGTCCCGTGAGCTCACAGTGGGGCAGTCTGGGTCCCGTGAGCTCACAGTGGGGCAGTCTGGGTCCTGTGCGCTCACAGCGGGGCTGTCTGGGTCCTGTGCGCTCACAGTGGGGCAGTCTGGGTCCTGTGAGCTCACAGCGGGGCTGTCTGGGTCCTGTGAGCTCACAGTGGGCCAGTCTGGGTCCTGTGCACTCACAGTGGGGCAGTCTGGGTCCCGTGCGCTCACAGTGGGGCAGTCTGGGTCCTGTGAGCTCACAGTGGGGCCAGTCTGGGTTCTGAAAAACCGATAACAAGTTCAACTCCATGACCGAAGCTGAACCTCGTGAAAAACGTGTTATTTGTACTTTAGTGTGGTGGCACTGTTCCCATACCTAGTCTCTGTTTCTTATTTATTCCAGCAAGTACTGCAGACACACCCTTACTTTGCATACCTAGCACATCTGAATAGTCTGTACACCCAGGAAGCTGGCACCTCTGCCAAAATGCAAAAAAAGAAGCTAAAAACGCCTGGAAATTGGCCAACCTTTCTAACGTGTTCAGGGCACAACCACACATTAAAGGACAGGCATTGAAAATGGAAAGATTCAACCTGCAACGTGGGCCTTATTTTACAAAACTAAACGTGCCAGTCGACACTCACGAATGACCAGCTGGATCGCACGCACAACAGGCAATAAGGTTTGACAGGGCCACCTGGTTCTGCTCAACCAACATTAACACTGTGGTTTGGCTACAATGACGAAGGTGAACAAATAAAATTTTAAATATTTGAATAATAATAACAGTAACAGGCTTTCAGTCAACCTCAATCAGTGCATGAGGCAATTCCGTTTCAGTTAAAAAGTGAAATCAGTGAATCTACTTGCTTATTAAAGTTAGTTTGCAGTACTCAAGAAAATGGGTTAGCAATGATTAATGAAATCAAAACCAGTGTATATATATTGGTGCATTTGAACTTTAATCCAGGGTGAACTGTCATCCAATGCGAGTGCTGTGGAGGCGGGGCCCTTACGTCAGGCTGCAGGCGATTGGCTCTCCTGCCGTAGCTGCTGACTTTGGAGGGCTGGACCGATTGGCGGAGGGGGATGGAGTGAGGCTTGTACTCCTTGTCCACCTCTTCGCTCTCGTACGGCCTTGGCTTGTACTGCTGTGTGCGGACAGAGAGTGGCTTAGGGTTAGCTAAACCCACGCTATTATACCCACAGGCAGGACAAAGGCCGGCATATACACAGACACACACACGCTCACACAAGCCCGCACACAGACCTACACACACAACTACCCAATACAAAGATACAAATATTAGCAGGGTGGGGGAGAACGAGACAAGGTTTGCACATTTTCAAAATGACAAAGCACAACACGTAATGTAGAAATAACATGACGCACGGGTGTTTCAAAAGACAACGCAGCTCGGGCACTCTGTGCCAACGGCTTCCTTCCTGCTCAGTACAGACACACGACGATGCAACAGGAAGAGGAATCTAAAGGGGATAGACTGTGCGCGCTACCGGGAGGCTGGCCCCCGACTGGAACATCTCGAAGGGGTAGACGATCCTCTCGTAGTGCGAGCGCAGGAGGGAGCCGATGTTCTTCCCGGGGGGGTAGCCCATCTTCTGCGCCACGCACGCGCCCACCGCCTCTCTTTGCTGACCGTCTCGAACCCCCCCTCTTCGGTCACCACCTGTGAGGAGCACACGAGCAGAGGCCAGGCGTCAGAGCCAATCGGCACGGGGCAAACTGAGAGCTCAGAACCTATCAGCAGCACGGGCCAAACTGAGAGCTAAGAGCCTATCAGCAGCACGGGCCAAACTGAGAGCTCAGAGCCTATCAGCAGCACCCAAACTGAGAGCTCAGAGCCTATCAGCAGCACCCAAACTGAGAGCTCAGAGCCTATCAGCAGGGCCAAAACTGAGAGCTCAGAACCTATCAGCACGGGCCAAACTGAGAGCTCAGAGCCTATCAGCAGCACGGGCCAAACTGAGAGCTCAGAGCCTATCAGCGGCGCTCAAACTGAGAGCTCAGAGCCTATCAGCATGGGCCAAACTGAGAGCTCAGAGCCTATCAGCAGGGCCAAACTGAGAGCTCAGAGCCTATCAGTGTGAGAGAGGTCTGTACATGCAGAGGTGACGGTGGGCTGTACATGTACTGGTCTGTACATGCAGAGGCGTTGTGTATGTGATGGTGGGCTGTACATGTGAAAGTGGTCTGTACATGCAGAGGCGGTGAGTACGTGACGGTGGGCTGTACATGTAGTGGTCTGTACATGTACTAGTCTGTACATGCAGAGGTGTTGTGTATGTGATGGTGGGCTGTACATGTACTGGTCTGTACATGCAGAGGCGGTGTGTACTTGATGGTGGGCTGTACATGTACTAGTCTGTACATGCAGAGGCGGTGAGTATGTGATGGTGGGCTGTACATGTACTGGTCTGTACATGCAGAGGCGGTGTGTACTTGATGGTGGGCTGTACATGTACTGGTCTGTACATGCAGAGGCGGTGTGTACGTGAGGGTGGGTTGTACATGTACTGGTCTGTACATGCAGAGGCGGTGTGTACGTGAGGGTGGGTTGTACATGTACTGGTCTGTACATGCAGAGGCGGTGTGTACGTGAGGGTGGGCTGTACATGTACTGGTCTGTACATGCAGAGGCGGTGTGTACGTGAGGGTGGGTTGTACATGTACTGGTCTGTACATGGAGAGGCGGTGAGTACGTGATGGTGGGCTGTACATGTACTAGTCTGTACATGCAGAGGCGGTGTGTACGTGAGGGTGGGCTGTACATGTACTGGTCTGTACATGCAGAGGCGGTGAGTACGTGACAGTGGGCTGTACATGTAGTGGCCTGTACATGTACTAGTCTGTACATGCAGAGGTGTTGTGTATGTGATGGTGGGCTGTACATGTACTGGTCTGTACATGCAGAGGTGTTGTGTATGTGATGGTGGGCTGTACATGTACTGGTCTGTACATGCAGAGGCGGAGGGGTGAGAGGACCTTGGCTAGGCTGAAGAGGTCCACGATGCGCCTCTCGATGTTGGGGATCTTGAGGGAGGAGCCCTGGATCTCCCAGAACTTGGCGATGCGGTCTAAGTAGTTGAGCTTCACGCGTGTCTCAGCCTGAGTAGAGAGGGGGAGAGGGGGGGTGAGATGTGCATTACCCCACACTACGAGGGGGGGGTCAACACAGGCGGCAGTGTAGCGCAGCGGCTAGAGAGCTGGCCTCGTAACTCGAGCTTGCAGGTTCAGCTCCCTGGCGAGGCACAGCTATTGCGCCTCGCAGATACTTGACCTGAACTGCTTCAGTACACATACGCTTTAAACAAACGGATGGCATAACAGAGCTCTATGCTAACACTTTTTCCCAAGAAGCACATGTGCTCCCAAGCTGAAAATTTAGGAGAACACTAATGTGTCCCAATTAGTAGACGTGCTCCTGCAGTATTTTTCCAGATAGCAGAGCCATTTTCAAGAGCAAATGCCCCTAAAAATGGAAGCACTGTAGAGCTCTGCATAAATGGATGGAATGTTTAAAAAGTGCGTATTTGAGTGCCGTTGTGAGTGTGAATGTAAATCTTAAAAGGCAGCACAAGTCACTCTCAGCAAACTGGAGGTTGCTATACACCTGAATGTAATGTCTGTCCACTACACCACAATTTAGACAAATCGCATCCAAAGCAAATTAGCTAATGCAAGAGATTAGCGCATACTCCTGGGTTCTGCAAGGAACACTCCCAGACCACCCAGCTCAAGTGAAAGTCCTAAATGCAAGTCAACTTGTGGCAGCCAAAAAACCATAATAAAGATGTAAATTACATCACTTTCTCAGAGCTGACAATTATCCATAGCAACTTTTAAGAGGCTTTGGAAGCACATGTTATAAGTGTGTAAAAACTTTTAACTTTAAAAACCATTAAACAACAGCTTGTGCATTTAATTCTAGGGCTATCATTGGATAAACAACAGGCAAACCATGTGAGCAGTGCCGGATGTGAACACCATATTTGTTTTTGGTTCATCAGCCATTTATTAAGTGAGAACCACCTCTATTTTTCATAGTTTGATGCTATAGTGGTAGAACAGGTTTTCCTAAAGTATGTGAGGCGTGAACAGTACAGTTCGCACTACAGAAACAAAAACAATTTAGGAGCACATCTGATTGGGATGCACTAGTGTGTGCCTAACTCTTTTAGTTTATGTGCACACGTGCTCCTTGGAAAAAAAAAAAAAAAAAAAAAAAAAGTTAGCACAGAGTCACGCAGACGTCACGATATCTGCGATCGCTTCCTCGTGGGGCTGCGGTTGGCTTCCACGCCGCGGGCCTCGCTGATGATGGCGGCTGTGGCGAGGGGGGGGGTGTACTTCCTGCGCGCTGTTACACGGGGAGGCCTGAGCGCGTGGCCGCGGCGCCAGGCAGTTTCCGCCAGCTGGTCGCAGTAAGAGGGGATCTGTGCGGTCTGGCCCGCGAGGCATTAGAGAATCAGACGTAGCGGCTCGCGCGCGTTAGCTACGGGCCAGCTGTCAGACAGCTGCCCATGTGCGGTAAGAGAGTACGGTTACTATGAAACCAGCCAGTGTCAGGAGAACGGTCGCTACGAGGCATTTGAGAATTATGACAGTTGGTCTAGTGTCATCAGAAACACTGGGTAGGTCTTAATGGAGCATTTACACAGGCTTAAATGTTTTTTTTATAGAATTGGACCCTGATCTGCGCTGGTTGTGCTCAGCAAAAAATGCAGCAAATAAATAAAACTACTGTGAATATACCACTGCAGCCCCAAAGCCCTGTGAATATACCACTGCCCAAACATTCCTTGAAGACTACAACAACCATTACTGCTACTACTACCACTTCTGATATTACATAAATAACGATCAATTCAGCAAGCAAGCAGTCTCTGTGAAACTGTAAATTATACCATCTCAAGCAGATGGAAAAGACTGTTTGTGAATAATCCTCTGGGAACTAAGGCTGGCATTTCGTGCATCGACTGCTTTTCCTGTGCCTCGCTGTTGGCTTGGAACTGAAGCAAATATGCTTCAGTATATGTCCAGCTGTATAAATGGACACAATGTAAAATGCCATGTAAAAGCTGTGTAAGTCACTCTGGAAAAGAGCATATGCTACATGTCTGTAATGTAATGGCAGAGAAACAGACCTCCAGCTCATTCAGCCTCTGGATTCGGGGAGTGAAGCGGAAGTTATCCACCTCCACAGCAAACGGGGGTTGCCAGTCCTGTCGGGGGGAGAAGAGAGGGAGGGAGAGAGGGAGGGAGGGAGGGAGAGAGAGAGAACTGTTAATCTAATGGGCAGGACATACGTACAGTTTATACCCAATACACCACTTTCATTTGTATGTTGTACGGCTTTAAGGCTTTCCCTCCTCCGCACGGATTGGTCAGTCATATCTATCAGCGCTCATTACCGTAACCCCTGCTATGGATTCAGCAGAGCACAGACGAGCATGCGCTCTCCCCTGAAAGCATGTGATGTGATGTCAGCCACCGCTTCTCACACGCCACAGCTCACACAGACCTGAGTCTGAGGAAGACTCAGCTCTACAGGCAGACTTGTGGCCATCTGATTGGCCAGCAGGGGTCAGTAGTGAGCGGTGAGACACTAATCCCGGCCAACTGAAACCCTCCCATCCCTGCGTGATGTAAGAGATGACTGTGCATATTGCCCAGTACGTAGCTTACCCACATTGTTATTGCTCAGGCTAACTACCATTGCCACACTTCCCCTTATAGTGCACCAGTACAGGTTGAAAAATGAAAGCAGAGTCACATATACAGTGGTTACTAGTTACATTTGGCGCTTCTGCCTCGAGAGGTCTTCCTGGCAGAGGCAAATTTGCATTTATTTTCTTTGCATTTCCACAGGAACTCCTTTTGTTCGCAAAACCACCACCAGGTGGAAAATGTGAGCACTCAAAACCATATCTGGCAGTTAACACTTCAACCGTGGGACTCACGAGCAATGTAGAAGTGTTACTGCTGCTCTTATTTTAACGGGAAGGGAGAGGAACAAGCTGAAAATAGGGACATGCTTGTTATCCATAAAAAATTTTTGCGTGCATTTGAGTGAAATGTACGTAACTGTTATTCAACAAATTTCACGGTCCTATACCAAATAATTAATGAAAAAAAAAAAACCCAGCACTTATCACGCATTTCATATGCATTTATTATAAGCACACACCAGATTGGTCTGTACAGTAGGCTTTGGCTATTTGGTTTTGTGTTTGTTTTTAATATGAAATGAATTGGTTTTAACTTAGAATTTATTCAAGGCTAATTTCCTGTAGTCGTTTCTCTCCTGTCAGCAGCTAGTCCCTCGTTTACCGAACGATATTGGGATTACTGAATTATTGAAATAAACCATTATTGTTTAACATTTTGACGTGTGGAAAAAATTTTTTTTTTTTTTTGAGGCATCTTTGAAAAAGACCGGCAAAGATGTGACCATAGACCATAAAGCGTACATAAGAACTGGAGAGGGTAGGAGGGGCCAGGCGGTGAAGCCTAGGAAGTAACGGGGAAACCGCCACTACTGCACGTACTTCAGGGCAAAAGCGCTTGCTGCCCATTGAAGTTAATGCAGAAATCAGAAAAGTAGATCATAAATTTCATTATGTGCAGCAGTTTCTGAAACAATGGTTGTTTTGGTCCAGAAGTCTTGGGAAAATATTTATTAAAATGTGCATATTTTATTAAATAATTTTCAGTCTGCTTTTCATAGAAGACGTAACGGTCGTCAATCGAGTTTCAAAATACCACCGAGGACGTTTTATTTAGGCTTCAAATTAAAAGTCTGATATTCCCCATTCACTTTAATGGGAGCTCCAACGTTTTGCCCTCTGCATGCGCAGTACAGGCTTACTTCCGGGACTTCACAAGCTTAGGTTAGCTGAAGGCGTGCCTGCCTGTCTAGTTAAATATGCATGTCTATGGCGCAGACGACAGACGCCAGCACAAGCAAGCGAGGGGAACGTGACACCTGACACCGTGACTTGTTGAATAAAAATAGTTATTAATTATTCAACGGTTTTTACAGGCAGAGGTCAAAGTGTGCAATGTTTTAAAAATGATATTAAATCAGTCAGCAAGTTTTGGTATCAGCCAGTTGCGAATGTCTCGCTCTCTCTTCTGACACGCGTTTCAGCTACTGTATGTAGACCTTTGTAATTTCATTGCAGCAAATTTCATCCCGCTATCTGTGGTCTGTTGTTGTTGATGTTTCAATGTCATTAAAATCCTTTCTCCTCAAATATATTGGCTTGTGCAAATGTATCGTCAATGTATCCTCGGTAACACTGTATCCTACAGTAGCCTACAGAGTGAACAACAGTTTATTCCACTGATAATGTTTGATCGTTCAGTTGCTAAATAGCCTGCCGGAGGAAAGACAGACACATTCGCACATACGCATTCCGTATCAACACCTGGCTATAGTCAGGCAGTGGGGGTGAGAAGACAAGCCAAACTCCAGTAAACTGTCCAAAATTTTAAGGCATTCTGTCAGACTTGGCCTATATTATTGAGTTTGTTTGTTTAACATCCATACGTTCACCCAACTCCTAAAAAAAAATGACAAACGTTTTTTATTTGTAAGCTAGCTGGCAAATATTAACTATGACAAACAAGTGTTAACTATCAAGCCTCCTTTTTCACCGTAATAAAGAAAGCATGGTGACAATTCGACATTCTGAGCAGTTTTGGCTGCATCTTTTTTGCTAACTGGTCGATGGCTGGGTCAGACAAACGTTGCCAGTTCCAGTTTATTTTTATTAGGTCGGCACAGCTCAGTGGAGAGGCCCCAAACTGGCAGGTCAGTTAAAGGATAGTGCAGTGCAGAGATGGACGCAGTTTCATGCCCATGCTTAAAAAGTTTGGGCATGTGACACTTCACAATTGTGCGCCTGTTGTTCCCTGACCTAAACGTAGGCATAGCATCGAAAAATGCAGCTAAAAGCGCAAACAGCACAATTCCTTCAGCCCTGTCTGTTTTGAGTATGAGCACAGTAACTAGGGTGATTAAACAAACAAAAACGACTTCACACCGCTCTCACAAAAGAGTTGACTGGGCTATGGTCACAGCCGTGTTTTGATCTGCGGCTGTCATCGCAGGTCCTGTATCTTCACTGGGCAGTGGTCAAAGAAAACGTGTTTTCGTGTGCAATGATTTTAAAATGGTAATATATCCTAAATTAAAAAAAACGAAATAAATCGCGCCTATATACGGTAACAAAAACTATATAATTTAGAAATACAACTGTTGGAATTGATGCAGCTGAGTACATTACAAGAAAATAGTTCTGCAGCATAGCCTAGGCCTATTTTTTCACTACTGTATGAGCTTAGGTTGTTGTGGTAATCAAAACACTTTTAAAATGTTAAATGACCACATATTGTGTAAAAACCCATAGAAACGTTTTTTATGTTCTACTTGCTCAAAGACTTGCAAGAAAGCAAGAGAACTCTGCAGGTTCCTTTTGTTTCGCAAATGAGTAATTAGAGGCGTAAATCGGACAGTCTGTCAAAGAAACTGATGAGTGTTACATTAAGCCATCTATCGCTTCAAGAGATATAGATAATCAGGTATGTAGTGTAGTGCTCATTATCTAGGCTTCAACAAGATCAGGTCTGCAGTGTGGTATAAAGCATTTTAATTTTACAAATGGGTGTTTGTAAAACTAAAATGACACGTCTCCTTTTTAATCACGGTGAAAAGGAGACGCGTATTTTGGATAGATACAGAGCTTTGTTGTCATTGTTCAAGACAACAAAATTACAGAACCCTCTTAGTGCACAGCACATTGTTGTTTTTTTTTTTTTTTTTGTTTTTTTTTGATTCCCAGTTCCCAACCTGCTTCCAGTGTGCGATGATGCATATCCCTTGGGAGGTCAGAGTTTGGCATTTTATTTTTAATCCACGATGGCATAAATGCTACAGAATAATCAAAGAACAATATATAAATCGCTGACTTTCCAGGATATAACAGTTGCTTCCTTTAATACGATGTTAAAGATGAGCTGCTACATTTGGCATGTAATAACTATCATTGGGGGAAAGGATCCGTACTTTTTGGCCAATCGTCTTCTGTTTCAGGAACAGGAATTAAAAAGCAAGAAATGAATGGGTGTACGATGTTCATTTTAAAATCAGAAATCGAAAAACGAGAAGCAATTGGTTACTTGTGTTGCTGACTGATATTAAACATATAATTACAAAGAGCACGTAATTGTAGCGAACAACAGATCAACAGAGCCAGCGTGAAATGCTTCCGGAGAAAAAAAAACAACCACTGTTACCTATTGGGTGCTGACAAGTCAGCCAATCAGCACCAAGGACGTAGAGCTTCCATGTGATCTTGATGTATTTTTGATCACATGCAGCAGCGAGGGCTTGCTGCTGATTGGCTTTTGTATGATCACCCAATAGATAACAGTGGTGGTGTTTTTCCCGAAGCATTTTCCCACGGCCTCTGAAGCAAGCTTGTTCACCCCCGCATCAGGACTAATTAAAGAGAAAAAAGATGAAAAGAAAAGCAATACACCACATGGTGGCTAACACCACTATTGCACTCCGTAATTATTATTGCGATATATCGTCCATCCCTAGCGCATGCCGCAGAAGGGGATGAAATGTATTCGCTAAGGACAAGCCCCTTGTGACGGACAGGCGGAAAGAACAGAGAGTTGGCCGCAAAGGTGCGTTTACCGCAGGAGGGCGGATCTTGCAGATGCCGGACTTCTCGGCGATTGGACGGATTTTGGCGATGTACCCCAACGGATCGGCAAACTCCTCCCAGGAAGGCTCGAACACCGGGCACTCAGGCGGGGGGCAGAACTCCTCCCCGTCCATGTTTCTGAAGGGAAGACGGAGAGCACGGATCACGCTAGCGGTCTTACCGGTGCGCTAGCTAGCATGGCTAACTACCAGCCCAAATCAATAAAATTAACTCCAACAATTTCTACCTGCATGAATGGGAAAGTAAAGATACGATTTACTGAATTGGAGATGACGAAAAGAGGGACAGCAGTTCACTTTCCCTCCTTTGTACCAAACTGACTCTGGGAATGAGACCAATGCCTCAGCTATTCATGCCTTCCATCATGAAAACACCATCTGGGGCTTCAGCAGGATGCACAAATTCACTCAGACAGACAAATAAATGAAGAAAATTGAAGTGCAGCCTAATTATGAGCCATTAAATATGAATGTGACATTCATATGAAATTCATAAGGGTTACTGTCTTTACATTCAATACTTATGTGCTACATTACATTCAATGTCAATCAGGAAATGTATTGTTATTTACACAGCAATTCATTCTGAAAGTGTAAGCAAACTTCTGTCTGGGGAGACAAGGGGCATGCCACAGATTTTTTAAATGAGGAATGGCTGCATTACCTGTGTCAAAGGGAGAGTTCACTTAATACATACTCTAAGCTGTTACTGTATTTATTTGTCACATGTAAACGGTCACCTCTGTCACAGACCTCAGTGCAAGGCTAGTTCAGGGATTGAGTCAATCCCACAACAGCTCATGCCTCAGCCAATACCTAGAGTAATAGGCCAAAAGCACAACATCCTTATAATGCCAATAATTAGGATAAGTTACACTGCCCATTTGACCTTCTCCCATGAATAGCCAGGCATATGACCATTAGCTACACAACTTACGCAAAGAAACTGGCCGTTACGATTCCCGCAACACGGACTGCTGCTACTATGGCACAAGAAAGCACCGCAAACGCTGTAACTTATCAAACAGTAGCAGGATGTTTCACGTCGCAGATGATAATCTAATATCCACCTCCGCGACTGCTTCTAAATTGGGAGACTACGACCAAGCCTCATTAGCACCCCCAGTTGGACTCCGGCGGTATGGGGTCGCGGACCGGAGGTATACGTGACTCGCCCAAGTCGCCATCCCCTCCTTCCCCCGATTTTCAACAGCGAACTCCTGACGTAGGGACAAAGCTGTTTGAGATGCCCTGACCGCGCAAGCTATTCGTGTAGGCTTTCTTTGTGTTCGAGTCCCGGGCATGTGCGTTATAATCAATTAGAAACGCACATCGATATAATAATGTAGCTAATATAACATAGCGCACCGACGAGACACCTTCGGAAAAATGGCTGCTCGACATCTAGCTCTAGAAAAAAAAAAAAAAAAAAAACTAACGTCAGTTTTCATTAGTCCGTTGATTTTTGCTCTAATAAACGTGAACGCCTCGATTTTAAGGCACTCGAGTGACATTAAGTCAAAATACACTTAGAGATTCTCGAGATCATTTAACTAACATTAGCTACCAACCAGACAGCGTTGTTTCATCCATGAATAACTGAACTTGTGGCAATTTTGCTTTAACACTCACTCATCATTATACACGTCTTCCCATCTACTTAGCTAGTCTACCCAACATCAGAAACACAATTTACAGCAACTTCTGATATTAGTCTCGTCCAAACGTTGTCAGGCTTGTCGTGGTACGTAGGCTTTCGCATATAGCCGTTGCACTCCTGGCTTCGTTTAAATGTGGTCCACCAACTAAAACATTGCCTAAACCGCTGACTTGAGATGCTCTGGGTAATCCAGTTAGTCTACACTGAATCTGATACCACACCGGGTAGCGAGAGTTTTAATACTGCAATTTGTTTGGTAACATTAGACCTAACTCTGCTAAAGACAATTTAGCTAGCTAACCTTTCTGTAATCCACACACAGCTCGGGATGGATTGTAGCCAGCTAACATTAGCCAACGCACCGAGAAGAATAGCGAAGATCAATTCAAATTTAACAGCCTGATAAAGAAAAATAACAGCTAAAATAAGAAGCCAAAGCTACCGACACTGACTGGTACACCGGAGACACGTCACTGTTGTCTAATGATGACAATGACATGAATAAGTGGCTCGCTGGTACTGGCAGATTCTGGTTGGCATAAGATTCTAGCTGTAGATAAACTATTGTTTTAGCATCAAAATACTAATACACGTTAATAAAGTTATCCACAAATACATCCTTCAAGCACAAATCTCAGTGATATGATGGACACTACTGCTGCTGGGTCATTTATCTAGCTTGTTATCGGATATCCTATTATTAGGCCTCAGACGAGCCGCTTTCATTAAACAAAAATTAAACAAACGGCTGGACGTTACGAACAATACATACATTTCAATAAAGAACACAAATTCAAAGCGTATATACTTTAAAACAAACTGAGGAATAAACGTTAGCCGACTAACACCAAGTTAATGTTAGCTACTCGGATTATATTGGTTCGGTAAACAACGATGGCTAACATTTACCATGCAAGCAACTCGAATCCTCACAGCAATGAGTTTAATTTAAATGACCATTAGTTATTAGCCAACAGTCGTGTTATTGGGTGTACCCTGTCATAGTCCTACATTAGTTGGTGGGCTAGTCAGCCGCTGGATACCTGATTAACGTTAATGTGAAATAACGCGAAGGCCGCTGCAGTCTAGGCTCGTAACAGTATCTATTGTTCGGGACTGGGTCACTCTCCGGGCGGCTGGCGTCTGCTCTGCGGCCTCCGCTTTTTTCAGCTCATTCCGAATTCTCCGGTCCCTGCGGCTAGACTAACAGTAGTCTTTACATTTCTTAAACACTTTTCATCTTGTTTATTCTCCACTAAATGAGGGCGTTCGTTGGGTATCATACAGTAGGACCACACACACTAGCTAATGTTAGCTAGATTTTCCTCCCTCAGGTTGATGTCGCTCTCCTCCCCCTCTGTTGTTGTTTAGGTGCCGTTGTCTAAGCGAATCATCCGGTTCTCGCCTCTCCCGTTGTAGCGGCTGTACCTGCAGATATCCGGTCCCTTCGCATCCAAAGCTCGAAATCCTCCGTTAAACAGTTCGTTATTGTAGATGCGTCTCAGCATGAGTCGAATCCTCGACGATTGAAACTCTCGGTTAATCTGCTAACCTCCGATCCGCCTGCCTGGACTAGCCGCCATTTTAGCCTCATCACTGCCTCAACACAGCCCCTCCTACCCATCACCGCTTCATCCTTCCACAGTATATACGAAACTAGTTCTATATTCTTCCCCTGCTCAGTCTGCTAAATTAACACGTGACAAAAACGTCGTGTGTCATTAGTGACTGAAGTAGTATATGGATATTAATAATGAAAAAATCACTGGATAACGACGTTTAAATTATGTTAATGAGTTTATGCGATATAGGTATTGCGGGTAGATAGTGGGACGTGACGCGGAATAATATTTCTCCGAAACGCGGAGCCTTTTTTTTCGCATGGAAGAAGTAGCACCAACGATCGACACTCAGCTTAGTGGTCTGATGGTCGATTGGTCTTCAAGCTCCTTTCGTGTTGATGTCACAGCAATGACGCAGTGTTTACATCCCCGACGAACTTGGAAGTGTTCGTCATTTCGGTTTCTCCAGAAAAAAAGCCCGGTGTATTATTCAATTTCAGTCATCAAAAAAATATTTTTATTTTTTTTCAGCTAAGTTTTACTGAAATAAATGTATTTTATTTATTTTTTTTAAAACTTTTTTTAGATTGACTGATTGACTCCGAGGCATCTCATGGTGGGGTCCAGTTAAATTTGGTTACGTTTTTTTATTTGACTGAGAGCCGTTGTGTGGTGATATAATTTTGAGAAACAGCCACGGAATCACCTGAGTGAAACCTATATGTTCAAGCCCATATTCGGAATATTTGTTGAAATCGTGCCTTCAAGAACGATTATTCCTGTCACTCCAGCAAGGATTTTGCATCGATACATTACAGAATTGCCATATTTCCCGTCACCCTTTTGCTTTGTCTTGGAGACGGACGACCTATATATAAAGCTTCTCGGTTTTACTCTTAAATTAGCATAAATTGGGGTGGCAGGTATCCCATCCAGCATGCCCCATTTATTTATACCTATACAACACAGAGAGTTTGCTACTTTTCAGGATTCCCCACAGAAATAACAACAACGACCACGGACTCTCAGCCCTTAAAAACATTCATGTTTGTACATTCTGACCCCATTTCAACAGACAGAATTCATAAACAACTTCACATGTCCATAAAATAAAGCCCTAAACTTAATATTATTCTTTTTCCTGCCAGAAATGCTCCTAGCCCACAAAGAAATGTCTCCCCACTGGTCATTTTACGTACATCAACCAATAAAAACATTGGATGCAAACAAAATGATCATATGTACAAGTGCGCACGTTTAAAACAGTACAATTTGCATCTCCCATGTGTAGCCTACTTCCAGTGTAGCCTTGGGTTCAATTCGCCCCTCCGACTGCAGCAAATCTCTAAACTCAGTACGCTGGCTTGCTGCTTAACTAAAAATACAACATTTAAACTATTGCTTTTGCTTCTGTAAAATCTTTCCGGGACAGTTCCGCTTTCAGCATTTTCAGAATGTTTAACGTTAGCTACCTTTTGTCTTAGTAACTTCCCGTTCTTGTACTTTGAAAACTGTTTTTCATTAGATTACTGCAAGAATTTTAAGTCACTGTTAACCAGTGCGATACCAGCTGATGCCAGTAGATGTCCGCCAGTCAGTGTGAGACTCTCAGTCCCAGGACGTCTTGCTTGGTAGCAACAAGCTTTGCTCGAATATTAGCAACAAGCTAAGCGAGTTGAAAGCAAGTGTCTATGTGGTCAGCTAAAAGTGAAAAAAACTGCTTCTTTTCATTAAAATATGTGGCACCGGAACACTTGTCAGGTCATTCTGCGAGTGCAATATGCATATCTCTCATAGCCTACATTTATATATGAATTCTTATTATCACTTACTCATTAAAAACACAGTGCAAAAAGAAATGTTATCTCATTAAAAACACATTTTCAACATATAAAAATGCCGAGTTACTCTCACTTACAAAGCACTGTCTATAAGTCATTCATTCAAACTGGCTAAATCTTGGCCTGCCATTAAAAGTATTGATATCAAATTGACGCCAAGTTACTGTACAGCAAACAATATAGGCTATCTTGCCTCACAGAAATTACAGAAGCTGTATTCCAAAGCAATGATACCCAATGTCTCCTACACTTTGCCCTGTGTTTTTACTCGTCTCACAATGTCGTCATTCACTCTTTGTGTCACATCAAAGTGTCAGATAAATACAATTGCCTCATGCAAGACATTTAAATTATGTACAAAACTGCTGGTAAATACCTACAGAAAGCATATTCCTCCAGAAAACATATGTCCATACTTGGTTGTCAAGTTCATTTCACTAAATGTACAACTTCTTGCATATTTACTTGTTCTCCTAGCAATCTTTGTAGTATTCTGTACATGTCCTGCATACTCTGATAGTTGTGCTGAGCATTTTTTGGGTTCATAAAAAGTTGTTTTGAATCAAAATGTTATCTTCTCCATCACTTCATCTGACAACAGCAAAAGGACACCTGGAGGATTTAGTGCCATAAAGATGCAGAACTGCCACTGACTTTGCTGGAGAGGAGACAGCACACCTCCACTCATTAGCACAGTTCCTTTTATAAGCACACCTCCACTATTTTTTTCCATTGAGTTCAACAGGAAAATTAATCAGGAGAAACAATGCTTGTAGTATCTACTGCATATCTGCAGCAGCACGGTGGTTTGAGGCTCATTTGATACCTTGGACCCTTGATTACTTAAAGCCATTTAGCCAACAAATGTGTTCCATACTGTATCAGCATAATTTACAGCTGAATCTAGTCCCACCCCCAATTCCCATAGAGATCCATTCAAATACAAAGAGTTTTTGCATCGCATGTAGGCCAACCTGACAATAAGATATCCAGACTCTGATGATGTTGATAGGTCACAGACACCAGGAAGTCATGGTATGCAAAGGATATGCAACCAAATACAAAACATGACTCTTTTATTTGACATTATGTTAATTTGTCTGAAACACTGAAATGGGGGACTACGTACAAAAAGTGCTGTAATTACTACATGGTGAAACCAAAATGTATGAGAATACAATTTAATAAAAGCTCAGTCTGCACTTTGACCACGTGTGAATTGTTTGATTACAAACAGAGAAAATAAAATATTAATTCAGAAAAAATGCAGGGGTATTTAATATTATGGCTTATCAGTGTATATATATATATATATATATATATATATATATATATATATACACACACACACACACACACCGATCAGCCACAACATTAAAACCACCTACCTAATATTGTGTAGGTCCCCCTCGTGCCACCAAAACAGCTCTGACCCGTCCAGGCATGGACTCCACCTCTGAAGGTGTCCGCTGCTAAATTTGGATTTCCTGTATATTTGTATCTGATATTTTGTATCTACTGTAAATTTGTATCTGATTGTGTTACTTTTTTGTCTTTGAAGCTGCAACGGTGCAAATTCCCCCCAGGGATCAATAAAGTACACTACTACTACTACTACTTATTACATTATTGGTTATTATTACATAAAAAAATTGAAATGGATTACATTATTGGGAGTTACAGCACACCTCCACTTAAAAGCACAGTCCTTTTATAAGCACGCCTCTACATATAAGTACACCTCCACTGCAGTGTATCTTGAATACTGGGAACAATTCAGATGAAGCAGTTTGGTGGTTCAGTGGGTAGCACTCACAGCGAGAAGGTCGTGGCTTGGGCTTGGGGCCTTCCTGTGTGGAGTTTGCATGTTCTCCCCGTGTCCGTGTGGGTTTCCTCCGGGCACTCCCGTTTCCTCCCACAGTCCAAAGACTTGCAGGTAGGCTAATTGGAGACTCTAAATTATCCATAGGTATGAGTGTGTGAGTGAATGGTGTGTGTGCCCTGAAATAGATTGTCGACCTGTCCAGGGTGTATTCCTGCCTCTCGCCCAATGCATGCTGGGATAGGCTTCAGAACCCCTGAGACCCTACCCAGGATAAGAGGGTATAGATAACGCATGGATAGATATTGTGAGAAATTACTACGCAATCAAGCAATAAAAAATAAACAAAGCCAGTCTCTTCCACTGCAAGGACATTTTTATAATATCAGAAGCAATAAATATTCACATTTCATTTATCTGTATTTGTTGAATTGAAACTGTATGTACACAAATAAAATTCCTTATATTTCTTGTATTTTTACAATTATATTGTAAATTGCTCTGAAACACACACACACACACACACACACACACACACAATTGTACAATTATAATTCACTCTCTGACCCCTCTCCCTCCCAAATAAATTCATATGGTATCACCCTCCCACACGCACACACCTGAATTACGGAGACGTGGTACAGTCCATTCCATAGTCAATATTGAGCATTTGTGTTATAGAGTATGTACATTCAGGTCTATATGCTTCATTCAGTAAGTGCAGATACTCATGCAAGGGGGATCACACAGGGAACAGCACACAGTGAGGGAGCAGCCACACACACACACACAGACCCTGAAGCTCCCACCAATTACCCCCTTCCCATCCTCCTCCTCTCACCTCTTCCCCCTCCTTTCCCAGTGGAAGTAACAAGAGATTTTGGGTGAGGCAGCATGCCCTTTGCCTTCTCCAAACAGGCCTTACTGACATCACCATTCTATCTATCTAACTATCTATCTATCTATCTATAAGGATCCCGCCCAGCAGTACGGATTCTGTGCCAGTCACAGAGAGTTGCAAGGCATGGCTGGCCAATGGGCTGGAGGGGCGGGGCTGTGAAATGGAGGCGGAGACGGACGTGGGCGGAGGGGAAGGTCATAAGGCGGGGCTAAAGTGAGGGCTTTAAAGGTGGCACGAAAATTGTCAAGCATCTTGATCGAGTGCAAAACCACAAAACTGCACTGAAGTAAAGAGCAGGCATCTCCGCAGTGGAGGAGCCCCCAAAACACAATCATCAGAATTTTAAAAAAGGAAAAAAAAAAGAGCAATCAGGTGTGTATGTGTGCATGTGTGCACGGATTACCTCATGAACGGAGAACAGACTGTCATGACAGAACATAGGGGGTGCACTTCACTCAAGTGTGCAGGGCATTACATCGGTGCAGACTCACTGCTGCCATCTATAGGAATGTAGCAATTACAACTCGCAATAACCATTACACTACACTTGAAATGAAAAGGAACAGTTTTAGTGTTGAGCCTGTGCTCACACGCGCACACACACACACCTGTCACTTTAATTAGGACAGTGTAAAAAGTGCTTAAAGGTACAGAACATTGCTAGAAACAATTAATAAATATCAAGAACAGTTACATAAATTCATAATATAATAATTATAGCAATAACTGTAATCATTGTCATAACCCCAAAAATAGTGAGCCTTGGGCTCTGAATTACAATAAAAATTGAAAGGGTTAATACAAATGACAGGGTTATTATAAATAAAAGGGTTATTACAAATGAGTGGGTTATTACAAATGGGAGGGTTAATGCAAACTGCATCAATAACAGGTCCAGTGCAACGTAGCTCTTCTCTGGTCCGCAGTAGTAAAGAACAGATGTAGTATTTCTTCATTTTCATCATAAGAATTATCCATGAAACACTGATATACAGGAAACTGATATACAAGTTTCTCAAAAATTATTAGTAGTAATAAGGTAAATAGTTTTTAAACAGGAATGATATCAAAGCCGACCACAAGCATATCAATCCTACCAGAACTGAAATATTATCTAATATTGCCTGTCCTGTGTATTGGTCCCTAGGGAAAACACACACACGCACACACACACACACACACACACACACACTCCCGCTCTCTCTCTCTCTGAACTTGTCACTGTGCACAATGGATAAAAGACTGACAGAGGGAGATAGGAAAAGTGAGAGAAAGAAAAAGGGAGAGCGACAGATAGAAAGGGAGAGAGAAAGAAGAAAGAAAAATAGGTTGAGGTTTTGAGAGGTGAAATGCACCGTTTGCCCTCAGCTGAATCAAAAGCCCTTGCCATGAATCTTCTGGGAGCCTTGTCTCATTGGTGTGTGATTGGCTAAATGGCTACAGAGTCACCCTGGGAGGGAGGGGTTGAAGTCCACAGGGTATTCCCTGTCACATTTAGAGCTCCTTTGGTCCAGCTGCAGCCTGCTGGCGACAGCAGTAAATGCTGCAGCACTGCATGGGCTTAAAGCTGCAACTGGGCATGCCATATTGTGATTTATAAAATTTGATACTGTTTTTTTCCCCAACAGTGCAGTTACCCTACAGTAACATTGCTTCATACAGTGTGGACATAATCAGTCGCTAAAACTTTATAGTGCACTGTAAAAGTGTGCTGGAAAATCTTAGTCTGCTGTAAAACTTTACATTGTGCTGCAAAACCTTACAGTGTGCTGTAAAACCTTACAGTGTGCTGTAAAACTTTACACCAGGCTGTAAAACCTTACAGTGTGTGGCAAAACCTTAGTGTGCTGTAAAACTTTACATTGTGCTGCAAAACCTTAGTGTGCTGTAAAACCTTACAGTGTGCTGCAAACTTTACAGCGTGCTTTAGAATCTTGCAGTGTGCTGCAAAACCTTACAGTGTGCAGTAAAAGCTTTAGTGCTGTAAAACCTTACAGTCTGCTGCAAAAACTTACAGCGTGCTGAAAAACCTTATAGTGAGTTGAAAAACTTTACAGTGTGTTGCAATCTCTGTATTAATTATAGCTTAAACCTTCCAAGTACACATGGAGTCTTGAGCATCGCCCACACACAGACAGTAGCGACCCATCAGAAGAAAGCACTGTACTATATATGGCCTGGATGTAGTTAACATTTCTCGTTCACTTTGAGTTAAAGGCTAACATAACTTCCTTGCTTCAGAGAGTATGGTATATTCATTCTGGTCCCCGCAGATGTTCCCCGTTGTTTGCGAAGCAGGAACACCTGCAGTTGACCGCAAAAGTTAAAGATGAATGTTGACTTTCAGGCCTACAACAACCCAGAGAAACTGAACATTTTCACAACATGTTCTGTCAACCATGCCAGCCTGCACTGTGTTGGCTTTGGAATGCACACTGACTGAAGGTACGCTCTAGGCCTTTCACGCTATTTAGTTAGGAAATTAAAATTTGAGCTAACTCGTTTCAATCTCAACATGTAGGAGTGAAGTTAGGTTGCACGTGAAATCAGCAGAGAGACAGGAGGCAGTGAGAAAAGGGTTTTGGAGAGGGGCAAACAGTCAGTGCAAAGGAGAAGGACATTTTCTGACCCTCTAACAGAGCAGTCATCACATTCGCCATCTTCTGCTCCGCCAGCAGGGACCTGCAGATGTTCTGAAGTTCATTGTCTCTGTGGTTGGTCCGGTCCATCCAAGCTGACGTTTTCAGTTCCTTTTCGATGCTTTCAGAAGTTTATAGAAAGCTCTTCCATCGTCCACCGTGTCTTAGTCTTCTGTCCAACAGGCCAGTGCCTGCCACTTCAAAAACTAGTTCACACACCACTCCTCTCCAGTCAGCTATGTAACCACAGAGGGTGTGATAATGGTGTGCCATTGTGCTCCTGCCTAGTGCCTGTTAGCATGTGTCTGTCTCACTGTCTGGCTGTCATCTCCTGAACATCTCTGTGTGGAGTCCTCGCTGTCTCTCAGCTGCTTGCTGGTTTCTGATTGGGGGAGGACAGTGTGGTCACCCCCTACCTCTGCGTCCAAGCACCGCCCACGTGCAGCAGACACAGGAGTTCTGTGTTAGCACACATGGACACACACGTGTCCGCTCTTGTGTATATGTGCATTCCGGGAGTGGAGTGTGAATGTGTGTGTGTGTGTGTGTGTGTGTGTGTGAGCGAGAGTGTGTATGAGTGAGAGTGTGTGTGAATGTGTGTCTGTGTGTGTCTGTGTGTGTGTGAATGAGAGAGTGTGTGTTTGTACACGTGTGTGTGTGTGTATGCTAGTGTGTGTTTATGTGTGTGCGAGTGTGTGCTTGTGCATGTGTTTGTGTGTGTGTGCGAGTGTATGTATATTTGTGTGTGTGTGTGTGTTCCTGCTCTCTCTCTACATGTGTGGGAATCGGAGGTGAAAGTAGCAGAGCTTGAGCAGGCTCCGTCTCTTGCGGCCACTGGACCCGAACCCCGCCTCCCTCTCGGCCCTGGCCCCGCCCCCGTGCCCCGCCCCCCGGGCCCACGTCCCTCTCACACTACCGTGCTGATCCGGTTGATAGGCTTGGATTTGGAGCTGCCCGCCGTGCCGGTACTCCCTGGGCCTCCCCCCTGTCCCGCCTGCGAACCCCCCGCCTGCTGAGGCTGCCCGGGGTGCTGGGGGGGGTGTGGGGAGAGAGGCGTAAGAGGGGTATGGGGGGAGGAAGGGGGGGGTAAAGGGGAGTGGGGGGGGGGGAGGGGGGATGGAGGAAAGAGGAGGGTACTGGGGCAGATACTGGCCGCCCGGCGGCAGATGGCGGGCAGCGGCGGAGGCCCCCGGCGGGGGCTGGGCGGGCGGGGCGGCGAAGACAAAGTGAGGCTGATGGGCGGAGGAGGGTGTGGGATGGGGGCTGTGGCCGTGGCCCGGGTGGGAGTGTGCCAGCCCCAGGGGCAGCTTGCCAGGCCCCGCACCCCCGCCAGGCCCTCCCCCCTTGGCGGAGTGTGGCGGCTGGGTGTGGTAGAGGGCGAACTGGGGGCCCGGAGAGAGCGGGGAGAGAGGAGAAAGGGGGGGCGGCGGGCAGCCCGCGCCCATGTTGCCGTACCGACCCTGCAAAGCATGCTGGGAATGCTGGGCCAGCTGGGCGTGGCAGGGTGCGGGTGGACGCCGGGGCAGGGAGCCACGGTGCATGATGTGGTGGGCGTGGCCAGGGGCGGGCGGAGGAATGGTCTGCACGTGGTAGCGGTGGTGATGGTGGTAAGGGGGCGGGGCTTGCCCACCGCCAGCGTGGCAGTACTGAGCATGCAGGGCCTGGATCTTGGAGTGTCCCCCTCCCTCGGAGGGGGAGTGTGGGGGCGGGCCCCCCGTAGTGGGGGGCGGCACGGGGGCGGGGTAGAGTGGTCCCGGGGGGATAATGGGGCCGGGGGCTTTGGAGCGCTTGCTCCCAAACAGGGAGCCCAGGAATGACCCGCTCCCCATCCCCGCCGCCGGCCCCGCCCCCAGCCCCGCCCCCCTCTCGTTGGTGCTGCTGGGGACGGTCCCGCCCCCACCTGCTGTCCCAGCAGCACTGTGCTGTTGCCCCGGCCCCCCCCCCACCCCCACTCCGGGGCTCAGGATGGGGTGTTGAGGCCGGAACTCTTCGAGGCCATAGCAGCCGGGCACTCCTCCCGCCATGGGGAGGCGCTGTTGAGTCTGCGGGCTGCTAATGACCGATCCCTGGGGAGGAGGGGGGGGGAGAGAAAAGCATGAGGCTGAGCACAGACTGAGCGCAACTCCCCAAATCATTTCCAGTGGCAAAAAAAAAACCCCAAAACAAATAACACACACACACAAACACACAGCATCGCAGGCGACACAAAACACACACAGCCCATCATCTCAGGCTGACGTCATAAACAACGAGAACAACGGGCTTCAAATAAATAAAATAAAAAGACAAGGCTGCAAGCAGGAGACGCATAAAACCGGGGCGCACACAGGAGGGTGATAAAACTGAGGCGCACGCGGGAGACCGTTAGCGTCGGGGGGGTCGCTGACCGCATGCACGAGCGCCTCATTTTAAACTGGGCGTGTTTTTAGCCTGACGCTTGGCACACAACTGACACCAGCTGCCGGGGGAGGAGGTCACCCCCCCCCCCCCCTGCCCCCCTGCCCCTCCCCCCCCCCCCTCCCTGGGGCTCTCTTACTGCCAGGAAAGCATCAGGCCTCTGCTTCACGCTGCCCCCCGAGGGGAGGAGGCTGTCAGGGAGGCCCTTAATAAAGCCGCGGCGGCGGGCCTGTCGCTCTGCAGCTCTGCAGCTCTGCGGGCGTGGGTCCCGCGGGGGCGCCGCGCGCAGGCTCTCGCTCTCAGGTCCGCCTCGCTCTGCGCTGTCAGGAAACGGCCCCCTTTTCAGTTCCGCCAGGTCGCGCGACAGATAGAGAGCACCGGCCTCGCTTCGAGAGAAACGAAAGATAAAAATACCTTATCGTAAAAAAAAAAAATGGATAAACGTGATTATTACTGATTTTATTGCTGAGAAAGTGCACATTTGAATTCTAAAGGGTTTTTTTTTTAAATGATAAATATTTATTTTGAATCTAAGAAGGCCTAAATCCTTTGTTGCTCTTTTCAACATAGACCAGAGGAAAAGTTTTTTTTTCTATGACCTGTCCCCTCAGCAGACCAGCTGTAGTTCACAATTTAAGGCGTGACATCACAAATACGTGATCAGAACGTTCAGTTACGAAAGCCGATGTCACAATCACTGCTAGTAAATAAAAGCAATGGAGTTCTAGAACACTGATGTAGAATTTTGAGAAGAATCCAAAAAACCTACTCTTCAAAGGATTAACGGAATGAGGAGCCTCACCCTCCCCCGGTTGAGATGGGAAACACACCTGTGAGTGAGCGTCCAGGTGCTGCCAACACACAGGCGAGAACACACACAAGCAGGCTTAGACAGCGACGGGGCATGCGGGGGGGGTCACACCATATTTCAGAGAGGGAAAAAATCGCCCCCCTCCACCTCACTCAAACTTACTTCCATAGTACTGTCCAGGGAACCCACGCTGTTTCTGCGACCACGTTTCCCTGTGCCCAATCAGGGAGAGCCATGTTAGGACCAAGAACCAATCAGATCAATCGACCTTGCCCAACTGGAGAGCACGACCAGTTCTGGGGAAGCCTTTTAATTGACTTGTATGCATGAAACACAATTGCAGCCTGAAAAATAGGCTCTCAAAAATGGTCACTGATCCCACTCATTCCTGTTGAACTATTCCATATTCCACAGTCACAAAGACTATTCATGAGTATTTTCACAACTGAACTTAATTGTTGAAATTATGCATAGCGCTTGCCTATTCAATAGCTTGTTTGAGAGCTGGCAAATGAAAACACCCTGTAAAATTTCAGTTATACAAGGCAATCATCAAGGCCACAGCTATAGTTTTCACATATGCAAGCACACACGTCATCCTGTCCTGTTTCATTTGCTGCGATTGCCATGATGTCATATCAGTTCTGCTCATCTAGCCAGAGTCTGACACTTATCATTTAGTGCTATTTTTGAATGCAAGAGAGGATCAGAATAATTTTTATCAGTTGGTTGCTATGGGGATTGCTTTCAACAATTATTTAAACAATGCCGTGATGAGGTTGCATTTGTTGCTATGAGAAAGCCATACCACTAGGTGGCAGCCTTTTCTGCAATTTGTTTTCACAAATTTTCATGACATTTCCCTATGGCTGCAGTTACATGTAGACCACGTTCCAAATATTTGGGAATTAAACATATGTGCATTTGAAAATTATATTTCAAGAAAGCTATTACATGCCTGGTAAGCATTCAAAACTAAGGGTAATGTGAACATACACAATCTCAGCCCTCTGATACTAACAGCAATACAACAGAAGCACAGTAGTACAGTTGAGGCCAAAAGTTTACATACACCTAGGCTATAGACATTCAAACTCAATTTTTCACAACTCCACACATTTCATGTTACCATACATTTCCTGTGTTAAGTCAACTAGGGTATCTACATTATTTCTATAAGAGGTCATTTCAAAATAATAGCTAAGCGACAGATTTATTTCAGCTTTTATGCACTATATCAGATTTTCAGTGGGTCAAAAGTATACATACACTTTGTTAGTATTTGATGGCATTGCCTTTTAATTGCTTAGCTTGAATCAAACGCTTCATGATACTTTGCTGGAATTTTTGCCCACAGTCAACTTTGTGTATGTAAACTTTTGACCCACTGAAATTCTGATATAGTGAATTAAAGCTGAAACAAATCTGCCTCTAACTGACTGTTTTAAAATTACCTTTGATATGAACAAAGTAGATGCGCCAAAAGAAATGTATGGTAACATGAAATATTGAAATAAGCGAAGTTGTGGAAAACTGAGTTTGAATATCTTTAGCTTAGGTGTACAGTATGTAAACTTTTGGCCTCAACTGCATGTCTGTATACTCAACAAACAGGATTTGCCATGTATTCTGAAATAATGTTTTTATTATAAACAAATGTAAACAAATCTTTTGTAACCTTTTCCCAATAAATACAGTCATTCTAGTCCAAGTGCAAACCAACCTTCGTTAACTATATTTAACGTGCCGTATTCAACCAAAAACTATCTGTAAAAAATCCAAATGCAGCCCTTGAAGAGCTTGAAGAAATAATAAACACGGGACACAAGAGAAACTGGAGACCAGCATCCACCGTCCTGCATGAAAACAAGCAGGTAACCAAGGAGACCTATTCTGAAGTCAAAGTTGTGTGCTTCCTTCTTCAATCTCACCCCAGCTAAGAAATAAACAGCTGAATGCAGCCCATTGGATTACAGCCAAACGCATAGAAATTTAAATACGATCTACGCTGCACATCTGTATTCGAACCACTGTCTGGCCCTCCATCAGAGTAACAGTTATGGTACTGGCACTGCGTTTAATAAAGCCACGCCATTCCTCACCACAAATACTGACTGACAACAAAGCTGCTAGCCAGTGGTGACCAACCCTGTTCCAGGAGATCTACCATCCTGTAGGTCTTCATTCTAACCCTATCAAAGCACACCTTATTCAACAACTAGATATCTTGTTGAGCTGCTAATTAGTAGAGTCAGATGTGCCAAATTAGGGTTGAAATGAAAAGCTACAGGATGGTAGATCTCCAGGAACAGGGTTGGTTACCACTGCTGTAAGTAAACAGGACTGTCCCTTAATCTATGCGGCAGTACTCTCTCCTGTCAGCAGGTGGAGGCACAGGATCTGGATGCTGTGATCCAGACTACTAAATGTGTAAGGAGGAGATCAATTTACCAATATTTGACAGTTTAATGTGCTGGAAATGATAAACGTTGAAGATGATCTGCTTGGTGCTATTTACGTTTATTTTTCACAACTGAACTTAATTGTTGAAATTATGTGCAGCGCTTGCCTGTTTTGTCATCCACACTTTGCACTGTCCCGGCAGCTGCTAAAAACATGGATGAAACCAAACGTGGGTCCATTACAAGATCATTACAAGCAAACTTTGGAAAAACTGTAAATGATCAACGTGTATTCGTAGATCATTGCTAGTTTCTGACAGCAAACTTGGCAAAGTGTATCGTGGCAGAATTAGAAGTCATTATTATAAATATCCATTACATAACTTAATTTACTTACATCACTGGTACTCTTCTTTTACAACATAAATGGCTTAAAGGCTTAAATTTGACACACTATCTATTTATACAGCTGCATTCATTATGACTGAAGCCGCACCAGTTAAGCTAACCTTTCTCGCGACGTCATCCATGAAACCTCCTGCAATATGTCACTCATTTTAATAAAAGGTTTGTTTTTCCTGAACTTCGAGATTCTGCCATGAGCTATAGTTAAATGCATAAGTGTTGGGACAGTGACACAAGTGTTGTTGTTTTGGCTCTGTACATTGGATTTGAAATGAATCAGTGGATATGAGGTTAAAGTGCAGACTGTCAGCTATATGGATGTGAGTACTAACATCCATATCGGGAGATCAGTGAAGGATTTACAGCTGTTTTTATCCAAAGTCCCTCCATTTTAGGGCAGCCAAAGTAACTGGATAAATTAACATAATCTGAAATATAGTCATCATATTTAGTTCTTTAGTCCTTTGCATATGATAACTGATTGAATCACAAGATGCTGGGTATTTTCCCTGATACAGATGAGGCCGAAAGTTTACATTACACATAGGCTAAAGATATTCAAACACAGTTTTTCTCTGCACATTTTATGTTACCATACATTTCTTTTGGCAAGTCAATTAAGGCATCTACTTTGTTCACATCAGAGGTAATTTTAAAACAATCGATTAGAGACAGATTTAGTTCATCTTTAATTCACTATATCAGAATTCCAGTGAAATACTGAAGCAACACCTCAAGACTTCAGCTAGAAAGTCAAAACTTGGTCGCAACTGGGTCTTCCAGCAGGACAATGATCCTATGCATACCTCCAAAGTTGTAACAAAATGGTTTAAAGACAACAAAGCGGAAGTATTGGAGTGGCCATCACGAAGCCCTGACCTGAATCCCATAGAAAATTTGTGGACTGAACTGAAAAAGCGTGTCCGAGCAAGAAGGCCCACAAACCTGACTGAGTTACACCAGTTCTTTCAGGAGGAATGGGCAAAAACTCCAGCAAAGTACTGTGAGAAGCTTGTGGAAGGCTACCCCAAGCGTTTGATTCAAGTTAAGCAATTAAAAGGCAATGGCACCAAATACTAACAAAGTGTATGCAAACCTTTGACCCACTGAAAGTCTGATATAGTACATAAAAGCTGAAATAAATCTCTATTATTTTGAAATGACCTCTTATGGAAATAAAGTAGACACCCTAATTGACTTAACACAGGAAATGTATGGTAACATGAAATGTGTGGAGTTGTGTAAAATTGAGTTAGAATTTCTTTAGTCTAGGTGTATGTAAAATTTTGGCCTCAACTGTACGTTACAGGCATTTAGCTTGGCGCTCTTATCCAGAGCGACTTACACAACTTTAAAAAATTTTTTTTTACATAGCATTGTATCCATTTCTACAGCTGGATATATACTGGAGCAATGCAGGTTAAGTACCTTGCTCAAGGGTACAATGGCAGTGTCCTACTTGGGAATTGAACATGTGACCAATTCGGTTACAAGACCAGCTCCTTACCCGTTATATTACATTGTCGTACATGGTGATGGTCAGCAAGGCCTTTACTGCAGCCATCTTCAGTGTGTGTGTTTGTCTGTGTGAGAGAGAGAGTGTGTGTGTGTGTGTGTGTGTGTGTGTGTGTGTGATTCTAACCTGTCTCAGAGAGGTCTCTCAGAGAGGAGCTGAGTGCAGTGCGCTTCAGTCCCTCTCCTACGGAGTAGCTGTCATCCAGGCTGGGCCGTCCCAGAGTGCCGTTCACCACCTCGTTCTTCACTCCGCCTCCTCCACCGGCTCCGCCCACCACTCCCGCACTCAGGAGGCTGGGCCGCATCACGCCCTTCTGCTTCTCTAGCTCCGCTGCAGGGGCGGGGCGAAAATAAGGGTGAAAATAAAATACATTTAGGGTGGGGGGTTGGGGGGGGGGGGGGGGGAGAACATAGCAACTAGACTGATGAGACAGAAACGTGAGAAATGAAATAACCTCTACTGCCCTCAACACAGCCTCAAAACATTTTTATCACACTTATGAGTTAAAATACAAGGTTCTGTAATGTACACAGCTGTAATGTAATAAAAGGTTGAGATGTGGATGCTGTACAGTGCTGTAATGTAATAATAACGCTGTTCCCCCGGGGGAGCCAAAAACACATTTCCTCTAATCTGAACACTTCCATAAACCCCTCCCCCAGGGTGGAGCCTGTAAGAGGCACTCAAACTGTAATTACTTAAGCCCCTCCCCCAGGGCGGGGCCTGCAATCCCCTCCCCCAGGGCAGAACCTGTAAGCCACTCCCCCAGGGCAGAGCTTGTAATCCCCTCCCCCAAGGCAGAGCTTGTAATCCCCTCCCCCAGGGCGGGGCCTGTAATCCCCTCCCCCAGGGCGGAGCCCGTAACCACTCCCCCACGGCGGGGCCTGTAATCTCCTCCCCCAGGGCAGAGCCTGTAAGCCCCTCCCCCAGGGCGGAGCCTGTAAGAGACACTCACACTCCACTCGGTACTTCTCCATCTCCTGCACCTCGGCGATGCTCTCCCGCAGGTCGCTGGTGAAGCGGGTGCGGTCCTGCTGGCTTGGGGCCGTGAACACGATCAGAACCTTCCTCTCCCCGCCCGGGATGGCTGAGGTCAGACGGATACCGTGGGGGTAGTCTGCGGAGGGAGGGGGGATCGATGCCATGGGGTCAGCAGGCATGTGAGAGCAGGTTCAGCTACTAACCCAGTCATTTTCACGGTGTCAGACAGTCAATATCTGTGTTATTATTACACGAGCCATTCAGACATCGTCCGTTTAGACAGCTGTGGAGGGGTGGTGTGGTTAGGGCGCCATCTGCAGGCGAAGATGGAGCGGTTTAGCTGGTCTGTAATCACAGCTGTTGACAATGAGCACGATTGCTAACTCCTTATCTGCTTCTGTCAACATCGAGGCCAGGGGGCTGGAATGAGACGCATGCAGGAACTATATATCGTGTTCCCTTCACCTATCGTGTGTTGTTTATTTGTTTGTTTGTACATGTGTCGAACGCACAATAAAGCCCGTGTACATGTGAACCAGAGAACTGTGTGGTTTGTGGGGAGACGATAAAACCGAATCTGTTACAACAGCACTATGTGAAATAAGCATTTCCTTAGCAGTCAGGGGTCTGTACAGGAGAAGGTAGGGCACTCACACAAGATTACACACAATCACACACTCACACCTGTACAGAACCAAAGTACGTGTACCAGGTAGACAACTGTCCTAAAAAACCCTCTCATTCACATAAATGGCCCTGTTCAGGAACAAGGCCCTTTGTTGGTGATTACATGTTACACTCCGTGTCACCTTTTTCCACAACATTCCTGATATGACCTGTGACCTTTCCCAGACTCATTTGGTGTAAAGTTTTCCCGCAGATGTCACACAGACTGCTATGGAGAGTCACAAATAGAGTCATTCTACAAAAGAGGGAAGGTATTGAGAAGGATTCCTGAGGAGGAGAGAGAGAAAGAGAGAGAGAGAAGAAAGGGAGAGGGAGAGATGAAAGGAGTGATAATTATGGATCATTAGACTGATCCTCACATGAGTTCTGGAACATGTGAACCTGCATCTCCACCAGGGGAAAGGATTGCCTAAAACTGTACGTCACTGATGTCTTCTTCTTCTGGAAAATCTTAGTAACCTACAGAGAAAGAAGGAGGAAGGGAGAGAGAGAGAGGGCAAGAAAGGGAAAGTGAGATCACGTCTCCTAAAAGACAATTACAGCAGAATTTACAAGTACTACTATTATGTTTTATGAATTATAAGTAATTAGAACTACATGAATAATTATATACTTACATAAAACAATGTACAATTTAAACTGGTATGAATGCTCCCTTATTTGAGCTGTATTTATTTGCATATTTGTTTTATACTAATACATAGCATTAGTAGCACTATGTAGTTGTAAATTGTATGGGTAGTAGTATATGAGTATCAGACCTGGGTCAAATACGTATTTGTTTTGGATTCAAATACTTTTCTGTTCTCTATTGATCTTGCCTCATGTAACTGAGCCTTCCAATATGACCAGAAGGCAGGGTTTGCACTTTTTGAGAGTATTTAATTGGTTCCAATACAAGATCAGTAAAGCATAGAAACGTATTTGAATCCAAAACAAATGCGTATTTGACCCAGGTCTGATGAGTGTGCATACTACTCTCTCTCAGGTAGTGAGTACAGGCGAGCCTCCTCACCACGAGCAGGTCGTTGAAGAGGAACACCTCTCTCTGGTGCACCCCGCCCCTCTGGGGTCGCCCGGGGTCGGGCACTTCGTAGAGCTGACAGCAGCACACCAGCCTGCGGTGGGGCAGGGACAGGACCTGCGCGCCCCAAAAACAGAGGGGGACCCCCGAATTAAAGAAAGGAACCCCACGCTCTCACGCTCGTCCTATTCATCCAAGAAACTGGGCTGAAGGCAGGTTAGAGGCTTAATCAATGCAATACACGAATTATCATAAACCGAGCAAATGAATAGTGAATGAATTCTCATTTGTAGTAACGGCCTGACCGAAAGGCCAAACACAGCAAAACACAATAAAATAAAGAAACAGGAATTTAAAATACGGGACAGACTGGGGGGCTTTATAACCCATATATAACTACACCAGAAAAAAAGCCCAGTGCAGCCAATGGCTCGAGCCCCCCACCATGACACTCTCTGTACTGTGATGCCATCTCTATCTGTTACCCTCTCTGCTTTGCATTACAGGTTATTCAGATGGGGAAAGTTGTGCTTACTTTAGTCTTATTTAACAAACCAGCTACTGCGTCAAGCCATTTTCATCTCTCTGACAAACCATAAAAATTGTGTTGCTTGGCAACCTCGCATCTCATTTTTGTGCTCATCCCTCAGCTGCCTTTGATTCTTCACCCCCTCTCACTCTCAGTGTTCCGATTCTCCACCCCCCTCACTCTCAGTGTTCCGATTCTCCACCCCCTCTCACTCTCAGTGTTCCAATTCTCCACCCCCTCTCACTCTCAGTGTTCCGATTCTCCACCCCCTCTTGCTCTCAGTGTTCCGATTCTCCACCCCCTCTCACTCTCAGTGTTCCGATTCTCCACCCCCTCTCACTCTCAGTGTTTCCAATTCTCCACCCCCTCTCATCTCTCAGTGTACTGATTCTCCACCCCCTCTCACTCTCAGTGTTCCGATTCTCCACCCCCTCTCACTCTCAGTGTTCCGATTCTCCACCCCCTCTCACTCTCAGTGTTCCAATTCTCCACCCCCTCTTGCTCTCAGTGTTCCGATTCTCCACCCCCTCTCACTCTCAGTGTTCCGATTCTCCACCCCCTCTCACTCTTAGCGTTATTATTCTCCGCCCCCTTTCATCCTCACCATTCTGATTCTCCGCCCCCTTTCACTCTCAGCGTTCCGATTCTCCGCCCCCTTTCACTCTCAGCGTTCCGATTCTCCACCCCCTTTCACTCTCAGTGTTCCGATTCTCCGCCCCCTTTCACCCTCACCATTCTGATTCTCCACCCCCTTTCACTCTCAGCGTTCCGATTCTCCGCCCCCTTTCACTCTCAGCGTTCCGATTCTCCACCCCCTTTCACTCTCAGTGTTCCGATTCTCCACCCCCTTTCACTCTCAGTGTTCTGATTCTCCGCCCCCTCTCACTCTCAGGGTTCCGATTCTCCGCCCCCTTTCACTCTCAATGTTATTATTCTCCACCCCTTTCGTCAGCAGTGGTCTGATCCTCCACCCCCTTTTCCACCACCTGCCTGTCCGTCAAGGTTCTGCGGAATCTTTTCCGCCACGTGTGCACATTCTGAAGCCGTTCTTCTGAGAGCAGCCAGCCGCAAAAGCATCAGCCAAGCGGAATCTTCCGCCAGACGAGCGAGACCGGTTTCCCACGGGAGCCGACCGCGTGCTTCGCGTGACATCACGCACCAGGACACACGCCCTAATTTCTGACGACGCCGTTTTCACCTTTTTCCGTCAGAGTCATTCTTACATTTTCACCTGCTGAGCACTTCTTTGCTGTTTCTTTTTTTAACAGAAGCCGACGACAAGTCAAACAAAAGCCCATATAACTGGTGGCATAAGTGGCAGCGTAGTATAATGGGTAAGGGTTTGGTCTTGTAACCTAAAGGTCATAGGTTCAAGTCCCCGCTAGGACACTGCCGTGTACCCTTGAGCAAGGTACTTAACCTGCATTGTGTCAGTATACATCCAGCTTTATGAATGTATGCTGTGTAAATGCTGTGTAAAAGTTGTGTAAGTTGCTCTGGATAAGAGCGTCTGCTAAATGCCTGCGATAACATACACTGCAAGGCTCCCATTAAACAATCTAACGTGCGCACTGTCATTTGATAAACATGGCCAGTAGCAATTCGGGGCATAATTGGTACGTAACCGCCAATTATACCTGGCACTTAACGGGCCATGACATCACTTGGGGGGTGGCTTACCGTGAGCAAAAATACCCTGGATAGTTTTGAAAGAGTGACTCCGCATTACAGCATCTGAATATTTAATGACTGAAAATTCAACCATTCTATAGGCTGGATACTGTGAAACCCTGAAATCAGTCCTATTCACAGAAGGGAAGTTTCTGCGTCTGAGCCCTCATTCAAAATGTAACGGCAGTTTGCTCCTCTCTCAGCCTGATGCAGATACGCTGATACGTTTAAGAAAATAAAGATAGCTGTAATACAGTCTACAGACTGACCGTAACTTGTATTAAATGCATTTTCATCAGTACGAGGCTCTACATTACATTACATTACATTACAGGAATTCAGCAAATGCTCTTATCCAGAGCGACGTACAACAAAGTGTATAACCATAACCAGGAACAAGTGTGTCGAAAACCCTAGAGAAGAAGTACCGTTTCAAGTGCAGGGAACAACCGCCATAGTTCAACTTGGACCCTGTAGGTTCAATTTGGACCCTGTAGGCTCTACCCCTGGGACACTCCCGGGATGTCCCCGTCAGAAGCCCCCCCCCCCCCCCCCCACCCCCCCCCCCCGGCACACGGACTCACCGGCTTCTTGCCCACGATGACCCGCTCCACCGCCTGCACCTGCGACACGTGGTCGTCGTTGGTCCGCAGCTCCCACTTCTGGATGCGCTGGTAGATCCCCACCAGCAGGTCTCTGTTGATGTCCTGTCCATTATCCACCCCTGAGAGGGAAGGAAAAAGAGAGGGAGGGAGGGAGGGAGGGAGGGAGGGAGGGAGGGCCCACAGAAGCAGGTGAGAGTGATGAAAGAGTGGGACGGGACAGGAGACGGGAAGAGGTGACACGGGTGGGAGAATAACTGCTCGAGGTTTCCTGTGGATATGTACACCAGGCAAACCCTGGGATAATTTACACAAGAATCTTAATTCCATATAATATTTTACATTAACCCATGACAGGGGGTAAAATAAAATCATGAGTAAAATAAAATGATTGTACAAATTTTCCAGATATATTACATTACAGGCATTTAGCAGACGCTCTTATCCAGAGCGACTTACATAACTTTTTGACGTAGCATTTTACACTGCATCTATTTATACAGTTGGACATACACGGAAGCAGTGCAGGTTAATTACCTTGCTCAAGGGCACAACGGCAGTGTCCTACCAGGGAATCAAAACTGCAATCTTCAGGTGACAAAACCAGTTCCTTTCCCACAGTACTACACTGCTGAATTGATATTGTACTGAACTTATATTGTGCTCAAGGTATATCAAACTGTCTATGGGTAAAAACATTGTACTTGTGGGTTGCTGAGGAACACTTGTTTTTTTTAAACTATTTTTAATATTTATGTGGATGAATCTACATGCTTCCTAAGCATGTTCTGTTGTTGCACGCTTATTTTGGGAAATAAGTAAAACAGTGGTGTGAGTGCATGCTACCAGTGCACCTCTCAAGTTCTTGATGAAGTCGTCCAACTTCATCTTCCGCTCAGGCTTGACGTTGGGGCTGTACATGTCTGTGTTGAGGAGGATGATGGCGAAGGCCAAGATGAAGATGGTGTCAGGATTCTGGAACTGCCTGACCAGAGCGGGGTTGCACACACAGTACCTCTGACTGGGGTAGGGAGAGAGAGAGAGAGAGAGAGAGAGAAACAGAGAGAAAGAGAGAGAGGGATTACATCACATTACTGACATTTAGCAGACACTCTTATCCAGAGCTCCAGACTTACACAACTTCTTACATTTCTACAAAGTATTCAGCTGGATATACATACACTGACTGCACCAGTTCAGATTAAGGGCCTCACTCAAGGGCACAATGGTAGTGTCCCACCAGGGAATCAAACCTGCAACCTTCAGCCCTGTTCCCTACCCATTATAATACACTGATCATCTGCGCTTTTCCATGCATTAATGTTCATTAAACTCACTAAACTGAGGCTGCTGGGGCTCTTCCTGATCAGAGGTTGTTCCAGTGTGTGGAAGAGCTCCTCAGAGAATGACATATTCTATAAGCAATAATGGAAACTCATAATTCATCTTCATATTCTGGTAATTAACAAGTATTTGAAACGAATCTAAGATCATTTAGTGACATCATGGTTTAAAATTGAATAATAACCCTAAAATCTTAAATTTTAACCATGACAGTGTGAGAATGTAAGCTTTATTTAAACAGCTGTTCTTTGGGGTGGGGGGCAGCAGGTTTTATTTCTTGTTTGTTTTTATCTTACTGTAGGACCCGTACAGTTCCATGGAGCTTTCTCTGTGCTCTCCTCCTCCAACACACACACACACACACACACACACACGCAAGCACAAGCATGCAAGCACACAAACACACACATGCACCACACACGCACACACGAACACACGTGCACACATGTACGCATGCACACAAACACACACAGCCTGACACACACACGCACACACACACACACACACACAGGCACACGCACACACACACACACACACACACACACACACACACGGCACACACACACACACACACACACACACACACACACAGGCATACCTGAAGGCCTCGATGAGTCTCTCCACCTTCTGAGCCTCCCCCTGAACTCTGATCTGAGCCTGGAACTTCCTCAGGGCATCATCCAGGTCCATTCCAGAAAAATCCATCTCATCCACCACACAGCTGGGGTACAGAGGGGGATAGAGTGGGATAGAGGGGTACAGAGGGGGATAGAGGGGTACAGAGGGGGATAGAGTGGGATAGAGGGGTACAGAGGGGGATAGAGGGGTACAGAGTTGGATAGAGGGGTACAGAGGTGGATAGAGGGGTACAGAGGGGGATAGAGGGGTACAGAGGTGGATAGAGGGGTACAGAGTTGGATAGAGGGGTACAGAGGGGGATAGCGGGGTACAGAGTTGGATAGAGGGGTACAGAGGGGGATAGAGGGGTACAGAGTTGGATAGAGGGGTACACAGTGGTACAGAGGGGGACTGATTATTACACTGTGTAGTTAAAAAGAATAACCTCCAATAATAAAATAAGCCGCAGATCAAGGAGTTTCTGCCGAGAGCCCCAGAGCACCCTCCTCCTTTCCTTTTTGCACTGCCCCCCTCCCCTCCCACCCCCCCCTCCCTCCCTCCTCCCTCCCTCCCTGTCTCACTCACTCCAGCACGTCCTTGTTGAACTGCTTCTGCCGGTTGCCGAGGAACTCCCCGATCATCTGCCGGCTCAGCCCCTTCCTCTCCAGGATGAAGCGGGCGATGCCCACGGGCGTGTCCGACACGAAGCCCCGCTCGATCAGGTACTGGATCCCCTTCTCCGGCTTCCTGGCGGCCGCGCGCGGGAAAGTCAGAGGTTACCATAGCGATGATGGCAGCACACCCTGCACTCTACAGTTCCCAGCATACTGCCCAGCTGACCAAGGACCGTTTCAAAACACCCTTTTATGGCTGGAGAAACTGGACAAAATGGGAGCCTTCCTGTTTGTGTTGGCTCGCGAACATGAAAACGACTAAAATGACTTCAACCTAGTAAAATTGTAACAATGTTTAATTACTAAAGTTCAATGACCTTGTATGGAAGTTATTCAGGGAATATTTTGGTGCATAAACAAACAGGATCACCAGGAATGTTGCACATTTGAAAGGAAGCACTTTCACAGTTTCCCAAGGTCCTCTCCTTCCCCTCCCTCCCCCCCTTTCTCTCACTCTGTCTCTTTCACCCCTGCCTCTCTCTCTCTCTTCCTCCCCCTTTGCCTCCTTCTCCCTCACCCCCTCACTGTCTTTCCCTCTCACTCTCTCCCTCCCTCCCTCTCTTCCTCATCCCCCCTCCCTCCTCCTCCCTCTCTCTCCCTCTCCCTCTCCCTCACTCCCTCCACCCCTCCCTCTCTCTCTCATACCCCCTACCTCATCCTCCTCTCCTCCCCTCCCCCTCTCCCTCTCCTTCCCTGTCACTCCCTCCACTCCTCCCTCCCTCTCCCTCTCCCCCCTCTCCCTTTCCCTCCCCCCTCTCCCCTCTCCCCCTCTCACCCCTCCCTCCCTCCCTCTTTATCCCCCTCTCCCTCTCCTTCCCTCTCACACCCTCCCTCCCTCTCCCTCCCTCTCCCTCCCTCCCTCGCTCCCTCTCCCCCTCCCTCACTTGTTGAAGAGGTTGAGTCCGATGCGGTACTGTCTCCTCTGCACCAGGTCGTTGTTGAAGGCGGGGGAGTCCCAGCTGTGGCGACTGTCCCGCTGGTAGGTCTGCTTGCCCAGGGAGGGCAGCGGGTCCCGCAGGCTGTCCCGGGACGAGGAGCCCGAGCTGCAGTTGATGGTGTCGTTGGAGTTGGTGGTGGAGTTGAGCGAGTCGTTGTCCCCGTCCGAGCAGCAGGGCTGCTCCAGGCCGCCGGGCGCCACGGGGGCGGAGCTGGAGGAGGACAGGGGCGTGGCCGGGGGCAGCTGCGGGGGCGGGGCGGGCGCGTCGGGGTACTGGTGGAGGTGGTGGTGCAGGATGTGGTGGTGGTGGTGGAGGTGCGGGATCTGGGAGGGGATGGGGGAGGGGAGGGGCCTGGGGGTGCGGGTCTGGCCCTGGGCGGCGGCGGCGGCGGCGACGATGGCGGCGGCGGCGGCCGCGGAGGAGGAGGAGGAGGAGCCGGGCGAGCGGGCGTTGGGGTTGTGCTTGAGCGTGCCCTGGGGCGACCCCGCGCCCCCGCCCCCGCCCTCCTGCTCGTAGACCAGCTGGCGGCTGAGCGAGCCGCGGTCCGAGCGGTCGCTCATGTCCACCGAGCTGTCGCTGGGCGGCTCGATGGTGAGCAGCGGCAGGTGCGCCGCCCGCAGCCGGTAGTCCCGGCAGTCCGTGCACGGGCTGCTCCGCCGGCTGTTGCTGCTCCCCCCGCCCTCGGTGTCGCGGCTGTCCTCGCGGCCCCCCACCCCCGCGCCCCCCCCGGGGCCCCAGTACTCGGTGTCGGTGCTGCTGGGGGCCCGGTCCAGGGAGAGGGGCGAGCAGGGAAGGCCGTCGTCCATGTAGAGCGTCACGTCGCTGTAGGACGTGGCGGTGCTGTCCTCGTGCATGCTCAGGCCGCCGCCGCCGCCGCCGCCGCGCTCCCGGTCGCCGCGGCGCGACGACGACGGCGGGTTGCTGCTGCTGCTCCAGGCGCACTCGCCGAACTCGTCGCCGTCACCGTCGCCGGCCCCGCCCCCTTCCGCGCTGCCCTCCCGGGAGTCGTCCCGGGCCGGGCGGCACGTCAGGGCGTCGTCGATGGAGTCCGCCAGAGACTTCACCTGAGGAGGCGGACGCACGGGTGAGAACGGAAATCCGGAACATTCCGTCATTTCCTGCCAGAGAACATGGACTCTCAGGCAGAGTACGTTTAACACTCACAGGGACCATATGGACTAACAAGCACATGGATATTTACACTCCCTCTGAAAAACATCAATATTTATTATACAACGGCTTGGCTGAATACTCAATTCTGATTTGTCCAAGGATGTGCGTTAATTTTCAACTACGGGACACCTTGGCCTTTTAACAGTTCTAAAATCAATGTGAGCAAATTCCAGCATTCAAAGCAGTTAAACACCAACGTCATTCTTTTGATTTTGAATTAATGTTACATCCCCTCTCCTTTTCAATGTCCAATTTCACAATTAATGGCAATGTTGAATCACAGTTCTAGTTGCTGTAGCTTATAGCTTGATTTAGGGTTGCCAACCGTCCCTGGCAAAATACGGAATCGTCCATAATTTGGACAGTAGAGGAGGCGTTTCATATTTAACTCCTGGCTACAGGACGCATTTTCTTCCTGTATTTATGTGAACAATTGCGTTTATAGTTTAACCGCTGTTTTGAATATAATTCAGTAGCTAGCTGGGATAACAAGCATGCCGTGAGACCATTTTGACCAAAAACTGAACTGAATTTTAATCTTGGCTAGGTGACGTGAGTGATGGCGAACCTAGCATAAAACTAGCTGGCATTCTAACCTGGTTTCAGAGGGCCTAGAAAGACACTACGTCTGCACTGTGTGACCCCAGGTTGATACATTTGATTGAGTAATGGTTTTTCATTGGTGTAACTATAAAAATTATAAGGAACTATTTTTTTCCTGATAGAATAATTTCTTTCTTGGAATTAATGACCGGATGTTTTTGCTTAACGACGATGATGCAAATAGAACTACCAACCACAGTTTTGCATAACATGGTCCAAATGGAACCATCAATCAGCGTTCTACTTGACAGTGGTAAAGCAATACAATTGGTAACCGTTGTATAAGTATAATTTCATGCGTGTTGCATCACACACTACTATTATTATTATTATTATTAGTACAATAACAGGCATGCATTAGGGCTGGGTGAAATACCACAAAGGTAATTATTGAATGCATGAACTGTCACCACCACCTTTCTTTTCTTTTCTCTTTTTAATTATACATGTAAACAACCAACCTTAAGAGGCCGTGTGTAAATGCTCCAGGGACAAAAATGTCACCACTGTTATCTATTGGGTGTTGATAAGACATCCAATCGTATGGCTTCATGAGATCATGTGATGTGTTTTTAATCGAGCACATGGAAGCTGTGACGCCTTGCTGCTGACTGGCTGCTTATAATCACCCAATAGATAAGAGTGGTGATGTTTTTATTTCCCCTGGAAGCATTTCACACGGCCTCTGATTACTACCGCATCAAGTATAAAGAAAGAAACGATGAAAAGACAGGTAATACGCCACACGGTGGAGACGAGCGGTACTGCATTGGATACATCGTCCAGCCCTGGCGCGTGGGCGCGGGCGGCTGACCTGTTTGGAGAAGGAGTCCTCCAGGTGCGTGTACTCCAGCCGCTCAGGCTGACGATGGGGCTCGGGGCGGCAGGACGGCGACTGCGGCGTGGCGGGCGGGGAGGCCTCGCCGTAGCAGGGCTGCGGGTGGCGCTCGTCGAAGGAGTGCTGCAGCCGCATGTTGGACAGGACGATGCGGCGCGTCATGCGGCTCTCGGACGCCGAGCTGCGCAGGCGCTCGAAGTTCTTGTTCATGCGGTACTGCCGGAAGGCCGTCTGGATGGTGCGCGCCGCCCGACGGCTGAGGAAGTAGCCGCCGTACTTCCTCTCCAGCATCTCCACCTGACAGGAAGGGGGAGTGGCTTAGACGCAGGGCGGCGCTCAGACACAGGAAGGGGTTTATATGTGAGGAGGGGCTTAGTCACAGGGAGGGGCTTAGACTCAGGGAGGGGTTTACATGCAGGGAGGGGCTTAGACACAAGGAGGGGCTTAGACACGGGCGGGGCTTAAACACAGGGAGGGGTTTATACGGAGGGAGGGGCTTAGTGACAGGGAGGGTTTTAAGCACAGGGAGGGCTTAGTCACTTAGACGCAGGGAGGGGCTTAGTCACAGGGAGGGGCTTAAACACAGGGAGGGGCTTAGTCACTGGGAGGGGCTTAAACACAGGGAGGGGCTTAGACGCAGGGAGGGGCTTAAACACAGGGAGGGGCTTAGTCACTGGGAGGGGCTTAAACACAGGGAGGGGCTTAGACGCAGGGAGGGGCTTAGTCACTGGGAGGGGCTTAAACACAGGGAGGGGCTTAGTCACTGGGAGGGGCTTAAACACAGGGACCACAGGACACGCCCAGCGCAGATAAATGTAACCCTTTACCTTCTTGTCCTGGAGGTCGGTGGAGAGCTCATAGCTGTCGGACAGAGCCCTGCACTTCTTCTTCTCCTCCTCCTCCTGTTTGCGGAGCGCCAGGCTGGCGGGCTGGTGGCGGGTCCGCTGGGCCCAGGCTAGGCTGGCGGGGCTCGGGGGGGCCACAGGGGGCCCGCGGGGGCCGCTTCCGTCGCCGTAGCGGTCCGACCCACGCCTGTATGGGGCCTGGCTGTCCGGGACACCACCTGGCTCTGAATTCTGGGTGTCACCTTCCACACTGAAAGAGAGAGAGAGAGAGAGAGAGAGAGAGAGAGAGAAAGAGGCGTGGTTAATAAAAATGGTTGTCATGGAGGTGTCGGACTCGAGTCTTGTGACATAGTGCTGCTTGACATGAGAAAGCCAGCTCCAGCTCCTGCTCCAGAAAGTGGAATAAGCTCCCATGATGCATTGCAGTTTGTGCCAGTCTAGTTTTTACTAGAAGCAGGTTAGCTCTGATTGCCAAATGCAGCCTGGTGGTCAGAAGAGGCTATGGCAGACTGTGATGTACCCAAACATAGCTGCTGAACTGTAGCTAAGCTACTCCATCTGTTTGCTTACTGGCACCAAAATGTGTGTATGTGTCACAGTCTGTCCTAACCCTCTTCAACTAGCCCTGTTAGAGCTACACATCCACTGAGCCATGAAGGCCAATCTCTGAACCAGCCAAAACCTCTGTGCTCTGGGCATGACCTCACTGCTGATCTCTCCAACACCCCATCTTCTACACCGCTGCTGATCTCTCTAACCCCTGACCCTCCCACTGCCACTGGTCTCTCTAACCTCTGACCCCTGATCCCCACTGCCGCTGATCTCTCTAACCTCTGACCCTCCCCACTGCCGCTGATCTCTCTAACCCACTGCCACTGATCTCTCTAACACACCATCCTCTACACCACCGCTGATCTCTCTAACCCCTGACCCTTCCCACTACTTCTGATCTCTCTAACACACCATCCTCTACATCGCTGCTGGTCTCTCTAACCCCTGACCCTTCCCACCACTGCTGATCTCTCTAACCCTTGACCCTTCCCACCACTGCTGATCTCTCTAACACCCCATCCTCTACACCGCCCCTGATCTCTCTAACCCCTGACCCTTCCCACCACTGCTGATCTCTCTAACACCCCATCCTCTACACCACCGCTGATCTCTCTAACCCCTGCCCCCCCCACCATCGCTAATCTCTCTAATATCTGATCCTGCCCACCACTGCTGATCTCTCCAAAACCTGACCCTCATACCCTCCCCACTGCCGCTGATCTCTCTAACATCTGACCCTACCCACCTCTGCCGATCTCTCTAACACCCCATCCTCTACACCGCTGATCTCTCTAACATCTGACCATCCCCACCTCTGCTGATCTCTCCATCACCTTACCCTCCCCTGCTGATACATATCCTCTGTAATATATATCCTGCTGTATAAATGGATGTAACATAAATGCAATGTAAAAGTTGTGTAAGTCACTCAGGATAACTGCTAAATGCTGTAATACAATGTGATGTAATGCAAATTTAATGTAAAGCTGATCTCTCTAACACCCGAGCCTCCTCATCTCTGAGTTAGACATCATGGTTTAAATAAAGGTAAATTAAACTCTGGGTTAGACATCATGGTTTAAATAAAGGTAAATTAAACTCTGGGTTAGACAGCATGGTTTAAATAAAGGTAAATTAAACTCTGGGTTAGACATCATGGTTTAAATAAAGGTAAATTAAACTCTGGGTTAGACAGCATGGTTTAAATAAAGGTAAATTAAACGCAGGGTTGGACAGCATGGTTTTGCCCTAATGGCATCAGTAGAGCTCACTAGAACATAATTTACTCTCTCAACACCCCAGCGAAACGTTGGACCTGCACAGTGAATACAATATTTCTCGAGCTTTTCCAGAAACAAAATGTTTAAGCGTCACTTGTTCTTCCTAATTCATAAGCAATTGCACAAATTTATTTCCAAACAAACAATGAACGCGCTGTACAGAAGAACTCAGCAGAGTCACAGACATGATTACAAAGCAGCACTGGGCAACAGCCCCCAGGGTCTATGTACGGCCAGACAGCATCTTGCGTTACTTTCACGAGTTTGTTTCCCCAGACAAACCAACTGCATCTTCTACCAACTGTAGCCTGCCCACTCCCCAACTGAGCACCACCCACTCCCCAACTGAGCCCCACCCACTCCCCAACTGAGCCCCACCCACTCCCCAAGTGTGCCCCGCCCACTCCCCAACTGAGCCCCACCCACTCCCCACTGTGCCCCGCCCACTCCCCAACTGAGCCCCACCCACTCCCCAAGTGTGCCCCGCCCACTTCCCAACTGAGCACCACCCACTCCCCAAGTGTGCCCCGCCCACTCCCCAACTGAGCCCCACCCACTCCCCAAGTGTGCCCTGCACACTCCCCAAGTGTGCCCCGCCCACCCCCAAGTGTGCCCCGCCCACTTCCCAACTGAGCACCACCCACCCTCAAGTGTGCCCCTCCAACTCACCAACTGAGCCCCACCCACTCCCCAAGTGTGCCCTGCACACTCCCCAAGTGTGCCCCGCCCACTTCCCAACTGAGCACCACCCACCCTCAAGTGTGCCCCTCCAGCTCACCAACTGAGCACCACCCACTCCCCAAGTGTGCCCCGCCCACTCCCCAAAAGTGCCCCACCCACTCCCCAAGTGTGCCCTGCCCACTCCCAACTGAGCCCCACCCACTCCCCAAGTGTGCCAGGTCCACTCCCCATCTGTGTCCCCGATGTGATTAGCACACTTAACCCACTGGCTAACACACTTTACCCACTAGCTAACATACATAACCCACTGGCTAACACACTTAACGCACTGGCTAACATACTTAACCCACTGGCTAACACACTTAACGCACTGGCTAACACACTTAACCCACTGGCTAACACACTTAACCCACTGGCTAACATACTTAACCCACTGGCTAACACACTTAACGCACTGGCTAACACACTTTACCCACTGGCTAACACACTTAACACACTGGCTAACACACTTAACGCACTGACTAACACACTTAACACACTGGCTAACACACTTAACACACTGGCTAACACACTTAATGCACTGGCTAACACACTTAACGCACTGACTAACACACTTAACACACTGGCTAACACACTTAACGCACTGGCTAACACACTTAACGCACTGGCTAACACATTTAACACACTGGCTAACACACTTAACAAACTGGCTAACACACTTAACGCACTGGCTAACACACTTAACGCACTGACTAACACACTTAACACACTGGCTAACACACTTAACACACTGGCTAACACACTTAATGCACTGGCTAACACATTTAACACACTGGCTAACACACTTAACACAGTGGTCCCCACACTACTGTGTGTCGTTCGCTCAGTTTTAGTAACTCAGATTTAGTGTATGTTACATGCTCAGGAAGAAGACCTTGCACAGACATTAACACGAGCTAATGAAGCACTGCTTTATTCTGCCCACATGAAATCGTTTCGATAAATTCAAAATCATCAGAATTCCATATTTCCACTTTATCAGCCTTCAGGCTAGTTTAATACAGACTTTAAATAGTTTAATATAGATCTGAAACAGTTTAATACGGATTCTGAATACAGTTTAATACGGATTTCAAATACAGTTTAATAAGGATTTTAAATACAGTTTAATAAGGACTTGAAATAGATCAATAAAGATTTTAAATACAGTTTAATAAGGATTTTAAATACAGTTTAATAAGGATTTTAAATAGTTTAATATAAATTTGAAGTAGAATAATATGGATTTGAAATACGATAAAAAGGATTTTAAATACAGTTTAATAAGGATTTGAAGTAGATCAATAAGGATTTTATATAGAGTTTAATAAGGATTTGAAGTAGATCAATAAGGATTTTAAATAGAGTTTAATAAAGATTTGAAGTAGATCAATAAGGATTTTATATAGAGTTTAATAACGAGTTCAGGTAAATGAATGAGGATTTGAAATGCAGGTTAATATTTGGTGTCAGAGTCATTGGTTCAGACCCTGCCCTCTGGAGCATGGGCCCTGAAGCGGTCGTTTTGGGGGGGGCACTCACATGTACAGACGGGCCCTGTGGGGCAGCCGGGGTCTCCTGTGGGGCCACATCATCCGCAATCGGGCTCCAGACGCCGCGCTCACGCACCCCGGCCCGCTGACGGACAGGCACGCATCACGCGACCCTCCCACTCGAGCGCTCAGCACCGCCCCCCGCTCATAACTTCCATCCAATCCCAAATCTCCAAGACCGTTTTGTCACAGTTCCGAGGAAAAAAAAAAAACCGAAATGACAGTTCCTGCTTTGAGCAGAGGCTGCTGTCAGAGCAGGGATCTGAGAGTCCGGTTTCCGCGTCGGGGCGATGGGGACAGGGAGCGATTCCCGGGACGTCCCGATGAGGACGCACCCCCGTGCCCACGCTCCCCCCCGACCGGACCGCCGCAGTCAGCGGATCACATGTCCTTTACCGCTCTCGCCAGCCAAAGTCCCAAACACCCGGGGGGAAAAAAAAAAACTTCCAGCAATTTCCTCCCTGTAAATGATGTTGTTAATGTACCACAGAGTCTACAGCAGAACTACAGTTTCACTCCACGGAAACCCCCCCCCCACCACCTCCCTACCCCTTTACTGTCAGAGCAGAGCCCCGCAACGCACTGAGCGCGCTCAGAGCCGCGCCGCGTTACGACAACAAAACAAATAACTGCTCGCGGCGAGGACCTGGTAACCATAAACACCGGCGACAGCAGCCGCTCCAGCGCAGACTGGACTGACCGGGCAGCCCGAAACCTGAAAGGGCAGGGCCACCGAAGCGTGACCTGTGAGGGAGGCAAACAGGCGCGGCAAAAACGTCTACTTGGCACGCAGAAACGCACGGCTTTTCAAACGCTCGGCTTTCCAACGCTCTGCGCCACTTGCGCTAACAATAAACACAGTCCGTTACTGAACGACCGAGCGCGTGCGCGTTTAACTGTCCCAACAGGCAAAAAAAGCTCAGTCTTTCTCTTCTCTTCTCTCGCTTTCTCTCTCACATTCTTCTCATTCTCTTCCTCTTCCTCCTCCTCCTCGTCCTCTCAGTGACAGCAGCAGCAGACACACAGGAGTATTTGTTTGTCAGGAGTAATCCAGGGAGGTTTCTCCCGGACTGTCTCTCTCACTCTCTCTCTCTCTCTCTCTCTGAAGGGAAGTCACAGTAACGCACAGCGCAGTCACATGCTCCCCTCTGGAATCTCCCTCCCCTTCCTTTCGCCCTCGCTCCCTCCCCTTCCTCCCTCCCTCCCTCCCTCCCTTCCTCCCTTCCTTACTACTCCTGCTCTCTTTCTCCTGTGCCCAGGAAATAATAACAAAGCAATGAAGTGGCAGACAGACAAAAAGACAGACAGACAGTAAACAGGCAAACAGACAGTAAACAGGCAAACAGACAGACAAACAGGCGAACAGACAGTAAACAGGCAAAGAGACAGACAAACAGACAAACAGGCAGACAGACAGCAAACAGGCAGAGAGCAAATAGGCAAACAGACAGACAGACAGACAGACAGACAAACAGGCAGACAGACAGTAAACAGGCAAACAGACAGACAAACAGGCAAACAGACAGTAAACAGGCAAAGAGACAGACAAACAGGCAGACAGACAGAGAGCAAACAGGCAAACAGACAGACAGACAGACAGACAGACAGTAAACAGGCAAACAGACAGACAAACAGGCAAACAGACAGTAAACAGGCAAAGAGACAGACAAACAGACAAACAGGCAGACAGACAGCAAACAGGCAGAGAGCAAATAGGCAAACAGACAGACAGAGAGACAGACAAACAGGCAGACAGACAGTAAACAGGCAAACAGACAGCAAAAGCAAACAGACAGTAAACAGGCAAGAGACAGACAAACAGACAACAGGCAGACAGACAGCAAACAGGCAGAGAGCAAACAGGCAAACAGACAGACAGAGAGACAGACAAACAGGCAGACAGACAGTAAACAGGCAAACAGACAGACAAACAGGCAAACAGACAGTAAACAGGCAAAGAGACAGACAAACAGACAAACAGGCAGACAGACAGCAAACAGGCAGAGAGCAAACAGGCAAACAGACAGGCAAACAGACAGACAAGTTGTGAGGGCGCATCCAAAGCCGTCTGCCCTGTTTTCCCCTACAGATCTTTTGCTCCCAAAATGGAGGCGAAAAGTTTGGTTTTCAAGGAAGACACTCTTCCACTCTGCTTAGTCACCCTTTTCTCTAACATATGTGTGGGAGCATCATCTTTTGAGTCCATATCACTTTTTTCACGCTTCTCAAAAAATGTCTCCTGAAGAACCACTCGGTGAGTGAGCTCCGTGGTCTCGGATCGAACCCGTGCCTGTGATTTCCGTGGCCGGCAGCCCCACAGGAGCGGCGCGTGACTGGCTTTGTGTCGCTCTGGGAGCTGGGGGAGGGAAACAGGCAGTAGGGATGGACGGTGTTGTTCGTTGCTCCAGCGACTCCTGCTGGCCGCCCAGGTGCCCGCGGCCAGCTCTCTCCGCACGGACGTATGAACGTGTCCCCGCCCCTCCGTGTGCGTGTGCGGTTTTTGCGGCTGTGCCGTGAAGTGAAGCAGCAGGCCGGCAGGCGGGCTTTTTGGAGGAGAACCGAGGAACGCCTTCACTGTCCTGTATATGAGCCGGCTGGCACCCATATTCGGGTGGGATTAGAGACGGAAATTTATTTTTTTTAAAGAAAGTTTTGCAAACTTTACCATTTTGGAAAAATGTCAGAGCTTAGTGATTGGTTGCCCTGCAGATACACTAACACAGAGTGCTCAGTGATTGGTCACCCTGCAGATACACTAACACAGAGTGCTCAGTGATTGGTCACCCTACAGATACACTAACACAGAGCGCTCAGTGATTGGTCACCCTGCAGATAAACTAACACAGAGCGCTCAGTGATTGGTCACCCTGCAGATAAACTAACACAGACTGCTCAGTGATTGGTCACCCTGTAGATACACTAACACAAACTGCTCAGTGATTGGTCACCCTGTTGATACACAAACACAGACGACTCAGGGATTGGTCACCCTGAAGATACGCCAAAAAACTTTGATTAACTACTAAGAGTACCTATGTCACACAGTAAAATCCTCACTTTGAAAACAAGTTCCAATGTCACTTCCCCCCAAAACTGCTGATTTAAAAACACGATTCCAACAGAGGGACAGGGCCACACATACACATCTCAGGGACTGGGATCAAGCCTGTCGAGAAGCAGGTAGTGGCAGAGGTTAAATGCTTTTATTACCCCTTCATCGTTCAAAAATTCTGTTTTATCTTATTATTTATTTTTGGTTGGAACTATTTCTTATAGCACGTACAACCTGACACCGCTGCACTCAAGGACAACAAGCATCAGCCAGATGTGAAGGATGCCTTGTTTATAATTATGAATAAACACTGTAAATTAATCTGTTCATATGTGCAGCCTTGCAAAACATCACCTCACTATACAAACAGCTTTCGGATTTCAAGGGGATCATCTTTCTTTAGCCCACGATACCCAGAACGTCCCTCTACCAGCCTCTACTGGCAAATTGGCAGGAACTTGTCTATATATCTAAATAATCCTTCATTACACACAAAAACTGCCTGGGTCCATCAAAAACACACTAAAACTGAAATAATACCACAAAACCCCAATAAATGAAGTATCCCTTTAAAAATATAACCATAATAAATAATGTCCTCTTGCAGTTTAGTGTAGAACCATGCAAGCCAAACATGCAAAATTCATATTCATATTAATTTATAGCAACCGGGATGTTCTGTAGGAACATATTTCACATAGGCGCCCTAACAACTGCCTGTTGCACAAAGCAATCACATCTCCCTTTTTTCCTCTTCAGTTTCCCTTCAAAATTAATAATCTGTATTTATTACAAGCTCTCCTCCCCCTCCCTTCTCTCTCTTTTCCTCTCTCTCTCTCTCTCTCTCTCTCTCTCTGGTTTCCTGTGTTTGTGTAGCACAAACAGAAAAAGACAGGAAGGAAGACATTTGGAAAGATCCAGAGACAAACAAGTTCTGACAAACATAATATGCCACGGTTCCTTTTTTTATTTATTTATTTATTTATCTATATATCCTGAATTGCATTGCCTATGCTAGAAAATAATCTGTTTTTGTGGGTCATAGTTTACAGCAGCCAACATTCAAGCCCGGATGTAAGGACAAAGGGTGGCAAGATGGGGGCATTTGAGGCGATGAAAATGCTCAGTGTAATTAGCTGAATAATCAGCAAACCCAAACAGCGTAAAGCAACAGGATTTCTCATTTGAATTTATATATGGCTTCATGATAACCCAATCGTCTTTTAGTACAACAGTATTGCCTATTTTTACACAAAAAAATGCAGCTGCCTCAGCCAAATCCCTTTGAGAGAGTGAAGTTGATCTCGGTGGAGTTTTTCCTCCAGGTTAAATGAAGGATAGATAAATACGACTGAGAGATTCGGGAGTGACCGTGCGCAGACTAGGAGGGAAGAGAGAAGTCACCCCCGCCATTCTGACAAACACATCCTTCAGCCTTCAGAACACATTAGCATGCTGACAAAGCAGAAACAGGCTCTGAAGGATGGAGGGAGAAAGGGGGGAGGGGGGGGGGACAACAACCAAAATAGTTATGGCCCAGAACAGCAGAACTGTGTTTATTCTGGGCTACGCTGATGCAGTATTCACACAAAGTATTGTATCGCCAAATCGGCTGCAAATCATCTTACATCGTTTCTCAATGCCGTCCCTCGAATCTCCGAACGGCGTCGGTGTGGATCTGTGGATCGCCAGACGCCGTGACACCGCAGTCACTCACGCCCGCCTCGCTCCGGTTAACCCTTTCGCATCGCTCCATCCATCCATCCATTATCTATAGCCGCTTATCCTGAGCAGGGTCGCGGGGGGTGCTGGAGCCTATCCCAGCATGCATTGGGTGAGAGGCAGGAATACACCCTGGACAGGCCGCCAATCTATCACAGGGCACACACACCATTCACTCATACACTCACACCTTTGGGCAATTGAGAGTCTCCAATTAGCCTACCTGCATGTCTTTGGATTGTGGGAGGAAACCAGAGTACCCAGAGGAAACCCACACGGACACGGGGAGAACATGCAAACATGCACACAGAAAGGCCCCAAGCCGAGATTCGAACCCGCGACCGTCTTGCTGTGAGGCAACAGTGCTACCCACTGCACCACCGTGCCGCCCGTGATCGCTCCAGGCAGCGCTAAATCACATCCTGGCTGAATCACACACAACTTGTTTCTAGCTTGACTCAGACTTCCGGTTGTTTACGGTTTCACATTCATCTCCACACGTGTGCCTATTCCCACATATAGGCTACGTACCCATTTTTACATTTGTATTAATGATAAATAGCATTTAAAAGGTTATCTGCGATACACTGATTAGCTGCCTACTTTACCTCATCGAGTGTAAGTTAGTGGCAAATTCAAAAGGATATTCCCTATAAAGATATGTCATATTTCCATCCCGCGGTTACTGTACGTATACTCCCTTACGCATCATTAGTAGTTACATTAACTAATAACCATAATGTTATGTAGATATGTCAGTATTGGCTTACTTGACAAAGTAGGCTACTTTCCACATCCTCGTTGGAGTTAAAAAGACTGGACAGTAAGCCACTGTAGTCTTTCTTTCATATGTTAGCTAATCATTTATTTGTGAACCATAGCAAGACCTAACATACTAATTACATGTTTGTGTGGACCCAATCCTTGGTCTAAGGGGGGTTCAACCTCCCCAAACCTTGTGAACACCCTGTTCTGAGGTGCAGCAGTGTGTGACAGGCCTGGACCTAACAGGCAGTTCTCATTTTTTGGGGGGGGCTTTTTCAGCTTTATTTGGACAGAACAGTGTAGAGAGACAGGAAGAATTAGGAGGAGAGAGAGAGGGCGAGATGGGTAACAAAGATCAGTGGACAGATTCGAACCGCCGACGTCGGGGCTCGCACTGAGCACGTGGGTAGCGCTCTACGGGCTGCGCCACTAGAGGCCCCTGCAGTTCTCATTTTGACAGTAGCAGACGTATCTGCTCTCCTCTTTCGTATAGCTTTCACCCCCCTCCCGTAGATTACAGCATTACGATGGCTGCAGAATGATATCCCATCCGCCTTCGTCGGGCGTTCACCGGGAGGAAAAAAAAATAGATTGACTCCGTCCCGCTCCCATCCCCTTGCACATAGCCTGAAGACCGCGTTCGCCCGGGTTTGGCGAAACTCCCCCCGGGTTACACTGTCAGCCTAATAAAGCGTGGAGACCTCAGCTGAGCGCCTCTTCCGAACAACATTCTATAATTCATCGAGTCTTGCACGAGCTGCCCCTCCCACGCGTGCACCGCACTGTCAGTCAAACATCCATCCCAGCCTCTCTCCCTGGCTCTGTCCTGTGGCCTAGTTTCCCTTCTCGATTTGTCACGCGAGGTCCGTGATCTAACTAAGGAAAACAGCAAAGAGGGGTCCTACCGGTGTCCCCCGGCCCTGCCGCATCTCACTCCCCGGGGTGTCAGTCAGACATCTGTCCCAACCTCTCTCCCTCCTTCTGTCCCGTAGCCCAGGCTACTCGTCCTGGCGCATGCATCTCAATGCCCGTCTCTGCCTAGCCCGCTCTCTCATATAGGTTAGGTTCTTCCTCTTTTATTGCTTGTTCCTTCTGTCCGTGTGGACATCGCATCGGCCAAATATAAGATAAGTTATACGGTAGCTGTCCGAATCTGAATTACAAACCTAATAAAAACATTATGAGAGGCAAGGGTCACAGGAGTCAGTCAAGGAGAGCCTACATAAACTTAGCAAAGTGTACACACTGCAAAATGCTTTAATAATCAAGTACACAGTCAAAAGTTCAGTGCTAAATTGAAGTCCAGAGTCCAGAAGAAAGTCCAGAAGAAATTAAATTGGGATGGCAGGTATGCCATCCCGCCAAGTTATGCCAAGTTAATGATACAGCACCAAGAGTTTGCCACTTTTCTGGGTTTCCTACAGAAATAACCACATTGACCACAGACTCTCAGCCCATAAAAACCTTAATTTCTGTACCTTCTGACCCCATTTCAACAGACAGAATTCACAAGCAACTTGACAAGTCCACACAATAAAGCCCCAAACTTGGGGGATCTTGCGTTCTCTCCTTCCTATTCTTCTTTTTCCTGACAGATTACATCCTCTTACTACTGCAAACTCACAAACAATATGCCTCCCCATTGGACATTTACCTACACCAGCCAATCATTTACCTACACCAGCCAATCAAAATGTCACATACACAAGAAAAACTGACTTCTTTTTTCCCCACGAAAATTTCCAGTCAAGGCACCTAGTAAGTTCGTGGCTCACTGGTAATTTAACAGTCTACGAACCACTGAGCCACAGAACTGAATTTCACCTGAAACTTGGGCAAATTTTTCATTTCTTATGCATGCTTATTTAATTGACTACTAATAATAATTGACTATTACTTTTCAACTATTGCTTTTTCACCAAACCTAGCGGATCTTTCACCGAACATACAGACTGAATTATGACATACCATCTACACATTCAGTTACCCGGCTATATTTGCTTACAATGTGAACACTTTCTAGCTGTCTGAAATAGTCAAGAACAAGAAAGCCGTCAGTTACTTCCTTTTTTAAAAAGTGACTAATAACACTCTGCATTGCACATGTATTATCTTGGACACTGCAGTCATAACCATCCAGGAATGCATCATATACAGTAGCTCACAACAAATTAACGTAAAGATGAGAATTTCCCCTTACAGTGCAGTCTGTACCTCTCAGTCCATTCAGCTGGGATCAGGCTGGGAAGCAGATCTTTGATCTTCACAAGTTGTTCGTTTGGTGCCAGGACTACTATGTCATTCACAAAATCCAACCCTGCACCATTCTCACAGCTAACTGCTAAAGTTAAGCAGGCATACCACTCTGTACCCTTCTCACAGCTAAATACTAAAGCTAAGCAACCATACTACCCTGCACCCTTGTCACAGCTAAGTGCTGAAGCTAAGCAACCATACTACCCTGCACCCTTCTCACAGCTAAATACTAAAACTAAGCAACCATACCACCCTGTACCCTTCTCACAGCTAACTGCTAAAGCTAAGCAGCCATACCACCCTGTACCCTTCTCACGGCTAAGTGCTAAAGCTAAGCAACCATACCACCCTGTACCCTTCTCATGGCTAAGTGCTAAAGTTAAGCAGCCATACCACCCTGTACCCTTCTCACAGCGAAATGCTAAAGCTAAGCAACCATACCACCCTGTACCCTTCTCACAGCTAAGTGCTAAAGCTAAGCAGGCATACCACCCTGTACCATTCTCACAGCTAAGTGCTAAAGCTAAGCAACCATACCACCCTGTACCCTTCTCGTGTCAAAGTGCTGCTGTTATCCAGGTGTGGGCTTGGTTAGTACTTGCATGGGAAACCTTCTGGGAAATACTAGGTGGATTCTGCAGGAGCCGTTGGCTGGCCAGGTGATTCCAAATGCGGCATGCAGTCTAGTTCTACACTGGAATGCTGCTAGTGACAGCAGTCCAGGCCACTGGAAAAGCACAGAAGTGACTGGGTGAAACAGAGAGAGCCCAGCAAGGCTGCTCATGAATAATGGAGAGAACTTCCGTCTTTTCTCTTCTTGTTTATTCAGCCATTTCCATACATGTATTATTTATTCTCCATAGCAATTCACCCCCACCCTCTACCTCTCTCTCTCTTTCTCTCTCCCTCTCTCTCTCCTTCCCTTTCTCCCCCATATTTTTCCTTCCTTATTCTCAGGCCATGCCTGTTATATCTATAAGTCACTCTTTCTTGTCTTTTATCCCTCTTTTCACTTTCATTCATTCCATCTTTTCGGAATCTTTAACAGCCCCTACTCTCCATCACACCCACAAACTTCTCCTCCTTCTCAACAGAGAGAGGAAAAGGGAGGAGGGTGTTGCTTAGTGACGGTTGCTGAGAGACAGGTGGGGGTGGGGGGCTGGGTGGAGGAAAGGGCAGGGGGAGGAAGCAGTCGCTGAAGTCAGTAGTAGCGTTGCCATGGCAATGGTCTCATATTGTCTCCATGGGTTTGAATTGGTGCTGCAAGAATGAAGGATAAGAATCCAAAAAACATCATTGTTCATTGCAATGCACAAACACAGCACTGTTTAGTGTAATGCAAGAACACAGCACTGTTTAGTGTAATGCAAGAACACAGCACTGTTTAGTGTAAAGCAAGAAACCGCACTGTTTAGTATAATGCACACACAGCACTGTTTAGTGTAATGCAAACACAGCACTGTTCAGTGTAATGCACAAACACAGCACTGTTTAGTGTAATGCAAACACAGCACTGTTCAGTGTAATGCACAAACACAGCACTGTTCAGTGTAATGCACAAACACAGCATTGTTTAGTGCAATGCAAGAACACAGCACTGTTAAGGGTAATGCTAAAGCAGCACCATTTAACGTAATGCAAATCACAGTTTAGTGTAATGGACAAACACAGCACTGCTCAGTTTAATCCACTTACGCAGCAAAAACTGTTTGGTGTAATGCACAAACACAGGAAAGGCTGTTTAGTGTAATGCAAGAACAAAGAACTGTTTAGTGTAATGAAGAAACACAGCACTGTTTAGTGTAATGCAAAAACACAGCACTGTTTAGTGTAATGCACAAACACAGTACTGTTTAGTGTAATGCAAAACACAGCACTGTTTAGTGTAAAGCAAAAACACAGCACTGTTTAGTGTAATGCAAAAACACAGCACAGTTTAGTGTAATGCACAAACACAGCACTGCTCAGTTTAATCCACTAACACAGCATTGTTTTGTGTAATTCACAAACAGCACAGCTTAGTAAAATGCACAAACACAGCAAACGCTGTTTAGTGTAATGCATAAACACAGTGTATGAAACATTATGGTCTCATCATTGTAAGCACTCTACAACGATGCAAAGCACATCATATGATTCATGATTGACACCCAGATACTGAAAAACACCCCCACATGCACATATTCTCTGCACATGCTCACTAATGACGTTTAAATGGATGAAGAAAGTGGTTCACTTTGGTGTATAATTTAAGAATTCGCTTTTACAGTCTGCACGAAAGGTAGAACAAACATAAAGAGGCAGGGAGAGGGAGAAGGTGAGAGAGAAGGAGAGAGAGAGAGGTTCAGAAATCTACACAGATTGGTGGGACAGTAGGTAGTTCTGCATTACTGACTTGGGTTGAGAGTTCAATACCAGCTGAATAATCGATTGAACAGGTTTTAATATTGAGCATTGACAGATAAGTAGACAAGCATAAGAGAATCAACTTGGAAGATGCATCCAATTAATTGAATATGAGTGAAGAAGAAGAAGAGGAGAGAAAATATAGGCTAAAAACTCACTTCAACCACTAGATGTCCGTTTATACCAACTGCATGGAAAGAACCCTTAATTATATAAAAGAAGCTGGAATGTCTCTCTCTTATAAGAACATCACATTAGCCGAGTTTGAATTATCAGCATACCTCTTTAAAAAGGCCATTATGTAATAAAGATTGTGTACAAGTTAAGCAAGCCTGTCAGAAACACCTTGAGGCCATGAACAGGCATCCAACAGAATAACAACGTATTGCATTCGATAATGGACACATAAATAAAGACAGGAGGACTGTGAGTAAAGCAACTGAAAGATGAGGCTTGGAACTGACCTTCTCAAGGACTGAACCAATCAGCAGGAGCTGAAGAGAAGAACATCGACCACCAGATTTTTTTACCAAACTGTAATATTGGTGAATGCAGTTTTGGACCAGCCTCCCCTGTTCTCACTTTGGCTTTAGCTTTGTACATCTGTGAGGTTTATCATTCCTCCACAAGGTGATGCCGGATCCGATGAAGACTCAAGTAAAACTCAGGTATGGTTTTCCCCGCAGCAATGCCATGTGACATTTGCGTCACAAGGAACTAGTGTGGCATTTAATACCTGTCAAACGAGTCAAGAATTCTAAGCAAACAACTACTAAGGCATCCACCCTGAAGCGCTAATTAGCCACACCTGACCCTACACCTGATTCTACCCAGCCCAGCACCTACATGCGCAAGACTGCACTTCCTGTTCCAGCAGTCATTGGCTGCATCCCAAAAACTCCTGAGGTACAGGAGAGGGATTTAAGGGCTTATTCAGGGGTGAGTTCAGGAGGTGACTGATGGACGTGTTGTCCTGGGAGTGGGAATTTGGCACTGATTGGTTGGTAGGGTAGAGTATTTCAATAATGTAATTCATTTTCGTATATATGTATACGCACACATACACAGTGAGCTCCATAATGTTTTGGCATATTCTTTCTACTCCAGAAAGCAGTGTGGAGTGTGGATGAGCTGTTGCCTGGGTCCAGATCTTTGAATCCGCCCAGGCGCCCACTGCAGATGGAAATGGAGTGTAACGAGTTGACAATTCTGTCTGATATCAGGCTAGGTGAGCTGCAGTAAGGAAAGAAAATCTCTGATAGGCTTTGATCTGCCGGAAGGTTAACAGCATTCCAGTGAATCTCTATTATCATCACTGTCACTTCCCTTTACCTAGTATTAATCAACTGCCAACCACACCTCAAACACACACACACACACACACACATACATATACTCAAACACACACCTCAAACACACAGG